>ML677333.1:4395314-4542915 GCA_007922305.1 Dermatemys mawii | reverse complement strand
ATATAATGCCTAAATATACTTAAAATTAAATTTGAAATTATGACAGCCTATATTAAGGAGTGAATTTACAATAATCTATTAAAATTACATAAAAAATATTCAAGCAGTATGTGTTTGCCACCAAAGTTTTAAAGAAAATCAAAGCATTGAACTGGTGGAAGTCACTGGCTGAGCACCTGGAAGCAAAGTTTGTTGAAAAGTTAAACAGCTTTTGGCAGCAGTAGATTCTTCAGCAGGAGCAAAGAGAATAGCTTCTTCATTTCAGTTAAATTACGTATTCATTGTAAGGTAAGAAACTGATCGGGAGTTGAAAAAGCAGGAAATCTTGTTTTCCTATTTCGATCTATGAATAAGTGTGAGAGGATGAGATCAACTAGTTCTAAAATCTTGAAGGACAAAGTGACTGGAAACAATCAGTTCAATTCACTAACTACAGATAAAACCTCTTTTGTTTAACAAATCAGTTAATTTTAAATGCAAAAACATGTTTTGATAAACTTACTTTTTTTCTTATGTATCCAGCTCATTTAAGGTTGTTTTATTTGACAAATAAGAAACTATTTTAAAATGCTGTTTTTGTGCATTTTTAGTGGAATTACAATTTCCATCCATGCATCTTCACACAAATGGCAAGTAAAAAATTAATCATCTAGTAAATAAGAAATGTCATTCCCACCTTTCTAATACAATAAAATATAAAAATTAAGAAACCGAATAAATGTATATTAAACTATATAATTATTTAAATAAATGTATATGGATATAGTGTATCTTCCTTGTTAAGAAAAAGAAGTACCAAATCTAATGTAAAGGCTATATTTAGTCACAAATCAACATGTTTTAATGGTTACTAAGGGTTCATAATATTAGAAAATTAACTAAAAAGTACAAATGCAAACCAAGATTAAAACTGGATTATTAAAATCAAAGAGTCTTGCTTGCTGATTTAGTTTGTGATTAAAATGAGTGATTTAATCAAATGGAGTTCCAGTGAGGTACAGAAGGGGGTGTCTGTTGAACAAAATTCTACATACACACCCCAGTGTCTAAGTCTTAGACCATCGCAGATAACAAAGAGCCTAACCTATAGTTTCAGTAAATCATCAATATTAGAAAAGATCCTCTTGACCACCCAGTCTCTCTCCCAGACAACGCAGGACACTTGTGAACTAATGGGCAGAACAAGGACCTGATCTCACATAATGCAATTTTTATTTCAGTCTTCAGCAAGGGGGCAGAGATTTCTTGCTCTACTGCCCTCATGGGTTTGGCAAGACACAGTATGCATGAGCCTCTCTGAACACAGTCCCACACTGCAGTGAAATTTTAGAAAGGTGCATGAGAGGATCACCATTTAGCTGCCTGTGATTATTGCCTCCTTTGGTAACACTAATAAGGATGGAGAATGTTTTCAGGTACTCTGTTTTGCGCGTTGCCTCATAACGCTCCCTAGCAGCTTAAGTAAAAGAGAGTCACACAATCTTTTACACCGTTGTGGACCAAACTTTCAACATAGAGCCCTGGTAGGACTATTTTTTTTAATCCCGCTTGCATCCTACCCCACAATACCCATTCCCACCCACATTGTTTCTTGCAGTTTTATCCTGCTCCCGCTTGCAAAAACCTCAGATCCCACAAATCCTGCAAGAGAGAGAGATTTCCCCAGGCTTTGCAAAAGACCCAAATTGATTAATAGCTTCAGACACAATTTTTATGTGGTAAACTGATGAGAGATTTAATGTTTTCCTGGAAATTGCCACATTTTGCGGGGAGGGAGGGAAGTTGCACACCCAATTCCTCCCACAACAAAATACATTTTAACTGTTCTGAATATTATGGCAGCGGGACCTGATCCCAGCTGCAGGGCTTTATTTCAAATAACTGTGCAAAAGGTGAGACACACCAGATGCATGAACCCCTATGAAACACTGCATTTGAACACATGGCTAGGTATTTGTGTGAGCAAATTAATTCTGTGCATAAGCAAATAGTTTTTCATTCATCTTGATTTGCATATGTGAATACCTCTTTACACACACATTCACACACACACACACACACACACACACACACACACACACACACACAGATATCAGCTCTGCAGGCTCATCACTGTATGCCACGGCTCACCTATTCATTTGGCCTTTGAAAATTTGGCCCTTTATGAAAAATCTGCTATCAGTTTGGCCATTCTTTTCCAGCTTATTTCATACTAAGTGCTATTCTGCTGTTGCCAATGTAAACAAGACCTAATTCTCCAAACCGTCTCCTGGTTTAATACTGATTTTTTTTTATTTTTTTTTTTACTAATTATTTGTATTGTATGTTTCAGCAATTTTGAGCCATATAAAGCTGGTTCTTTGTAAATATAATGCTGAAGAAAGGTGATGGTTGGTAACTTTTTTTCTATGCCTGCTTAATGAAGCCTCATAAAAAGACAATCAACTATCTGAAAACCTCTGCAGGAGGTGGATGCTAATTTCAGACAAATAATATCTCTTGATTTGGCAGTGGAAAGGGAGAAAAAAACAAGAAGGAGATGGGTTTGTTTGCCAGAACTTTCTGAAATGGTTGATGGAGTTGTTATAGTGTATTTACTGACCAGCATGAAAAAAGACTCAGATGCAGGAAACAAAACATTAACATCACTGATTGCACACTCATGTTTTAATACTTCAGTTTCAATATGCTTTGCCTATTTTCTTCAGTCAGAGGGTTAGGCTAACCTACAAAACTATAAGCACTTTCAATGAGCAACATGGCCAGATGCTTCTCGGAAATGGTTAGCAACAAAGAAAAGATGACCTCATTTACCAATATCAGAGGACTCAGAGACAAGAGCGTGAAAAAGCTAAAAAAACTCTCAGTGAGAAAGGACTGATTGCCAGCAGTGTTGCCTGGAGAACTGCTGTTGCTTTATCACACCTTCTTCAATATCGATACGTTCTTCTTCCTTCTCAGGAAAATAATTCTTGGATGGGCCTCTGGATTTAATTTAAGTGAGAGTTTGCCTGAGTAAAGGCTGAATACATACAGAGTAGCCCTGAGGTTTTTGCCCAGAAATCACAAAATAGCCTTTTACTTAGAGGTTGGGGTTTGGTGAAGGCTTGTACAATACCACAGGCAAAGAACATTAGGAAGGTTATGGTTACGAACAAATTAACTTTTCTAACATCCAAAAGTATCTCAGACAGCAAATTAATGAGAGTCCCTGCCCCAGAGTTTACAATCTAAATGTGGACAAGACACAACAAGGGAATACCAAAAAATAGGAGGGAAATGGGAGTGGAGGAGGGACAACATATGTAACTGTCATAGCATCACCGAGTTATATAAGCCTCTTCTGTGCATAACCTGATGGTTCCATTAGACATTTCTAGATGTGTAAAGGGCCTAGTACCTCTACATCATTTCCTTGGTGTGATTTATTCACTCGGGCTCTTGTTGTCTGGGTTGGGGTGTTCTCATCACCACTATGAGGAGAGAAACTAAATCCTCTGGCTGAATTCCTCTGGAGTTTACCCCTTCCAGGATTCCCAGAAAACATAAAGACAAGTAAAAAAAGGGACTAACAACCAGTCCCAAATTAGATGTCAGGCTTTTTTCCTACAGGTGACCTTGGGCAAGCCATGGTCCTGCTCAATATCCTCTGGCTGACCACCAGAAAATGTCTTGAGGTGATTGTTTATTCTCCAGCTTGCTTTTCTCTTAAGTTGCTCAGACAGTACATACGTTGGGAGCAGTCTCTGCCCTCTGTCAGGCCTCTCTGCAGGATCTGAGGTGACTAGAAGTCTGCCTTCCTTTCAGAGCAGCCTCTTACTACTCTGGGCTTTCCCCTTTTGAACTCATCTTCTAAGCTTCACATGCCTTGTAGGTATGGTGTGTAAGGGCTACTTGAGCCCGAAGCAACTCCTTAACTCCTTCCTGTCTGGCGCAGGGTGCAGGCACCCCATCATATGGTGTTAATAGGCTCATGGTGGATTTACTTTGGGAACTGAAGTGACAGGAATGAGGGAAGTGCTAGAGCACATGCGAGTGGGATAGGTTGAAAGGATGGACTGCGGATATGTATAATAGCGAAGCAAGGGGATAGGAGATGAGGAAAGGGTAGAGGCAAGCATCTGGAGGATGAAAGCAAGTGGCACGGTGAAAGAAGGAAGGGAGCTAATGATCAGATGGTAGTAATCAGTGAATTAAAGTAATTGGCAATGCTGACTCCATGGAAGCTGGTGAACACCAGAGTCTTTGGGAAGCGGAATAGTGCTTGTTTGTTGGAACAGAGTGTTATAGAAGGCCATCAAGCCATACACAGATGTCTCATCCAGTTTCACATATTTTTGAATCTGGATAGTTCTGAAATCTTTAGAAAATCTTCTCAATATGTATTCTAACAATATTAGGCCATATTGTTTCATGCATTCCTTACTATGGCAAAACTCTCATTTTCTACATTTGCCTGAGTAAGGACGGCAGTATTTGACCCAGTGTAATTTCTAGATCAGTATTTTCAGACTACATTAATCTTTTATTTTCTTTTATTTTAAAGTCTCGGCATTTCCAAATTTATTACACAGAACATTATTTTATATTAAATGTAATTATTAGGAACTATTCATAGTCATTTGAAATGCACTCCGCATTGACTGAAATAATTAGTGTAGGGCTACTCAATATTTACTTAAGATATGAATCTAGAAGAATTTGATAAAATTAATTACCAGGAACTAATTAAAGTTAGGATATGAGTTAGGGTTTAATAAATATAATTACAGAGTACAAACGATGGATTCTTAATTAATAGATACTAGTTGCCAAATATTGAAAAGAGATTATCATATTTCCATGCAGGACATGCAATTCAACACTCTTTCTAGATGTCAGTTACACAGCAAACAGTGACATTTAAAAGGGGATGGGGAGGGTAGGCAGGGAAGTGAGAGTTATAAACAAACTAATTTGTTTCAGTTTTCCAGGGAAAATATCCAATCAGTGAGGAAAAGAATGACTTCTACAATCTTGTAATTCCTGCTTCTGACATATTGGCCTATGCTGTAGAGGCTCGAGGCCAGATATTTAAAAGTATTTTGAAGATATGTAGGCAACTAAAGATGCAGATAAATGCCTACATCCCACTAAAAAGAACAGGAGTACTTGTGGCACCTTAGAGACTAACAAATTTATTTCAGCATAAGCTTTCATAGGCTATAGCCCACTTCATCAGATGCATAGAATGGAACACACCGTAGGTAAGGTATATATACAAAGAGAAAATATGTAAAGATGGAAGTTGTCATATCAATCTAAGAAGCTATTTAATTTAGATGGGCTATTAGCAGCAGGAGAAAAAAAACCTTCTGTAGTGATAATCAAGATGGTCAATATCAGATAGTTGCCAAGAAGGTGTGAGGATACTTAACATAGATTCAATTAGCGTAATGAGCCAGCCATTCCCAGTCTCTGTTTAACCTAATTTGATAGTGTCCAATTTGCAAATTAATTCCAGTTCAGCAGCTTCTCGCTGGAATCTGTTTTTGAAATTTTTCTTTTTTAAAATTGTAACATTCAGATCTATTATAGAGTGGCCAGGGAGATTGAAGTGTTCTTCTACTGGTTTTTGAATGTTATGTTTCCTGGTGTCAACTTCTTGTCAGCTATCTGACACTGACCATCTTGATTATCACTATAAAAGTCTTTTTTCTCCTGCTGATAATAGCCCATCTAAATTAAATAGCCTCTTAGAATCAGTATGACAACTTCCACCTTTACATATTTTCTCTGTGTGTATATATATCTTACCTACTGTGTTCCATTCTGTGCATCTGATGAAGTGGGTTATGGCCTATGAAAGCTTACGCTGAAATAAATTTGTTAGTCTCTCAGGTGCCACAAGTACTCCCGTTCTTTTTACAGATATAGACTAACATGGATGCTACTCTGAAATACATCCCACTAGGTGCTTATCTGCACCTCTAGGTGCCTCTCTTTAAACATCAGGGCCTCAATCCCCCGTTTGTAAAACTGGGATAAGAGCACTTCTCTATCTCCCCGGGGTGTTGGGGATCAAAGGCTCTAAAGACTGTGAGGCACTCAGATACAGCAGTAATGGGGGACATATATCTATGAGAGATACACAGAAATATCCCTGATTTGTAATATTTGCCCGGCAAGAATGCTGGCCCTATCCTGGCTCAGCTTTTTGCATCTGGATTCTGCGTCCTACTGGAGACCAATGTATCCTAGGCCCTCTTTGTGTCCAAGAGTCTGAGACAGGACTGTAGAAGGAGGACTACCAACTTGACAGTGGAGATCAGGCTTTGATGCCTATCTGGATGAGATGGTGATTGGACTATGACAAAAACCTATTTTTACCATTTTCTTTTCCTGGTCCCTAAGATCAGATCCAACGTATGCTCACTGGCAGAGGTTGAGTTAGAGATCATTTGAGATAATTCCATAGTTGCCATGGAGGCTATGAGAGTCTGAGGGAATGGACAAGTGACAGCAGCAGAATGAACAGTGATGTCACCAAGAACAACAGGTCATGGTAATCCCTGTGCCAGCTTTGAAAAGGCTTCAGTTAGCTCTGATAGGAATTGAGATGAAGAGAAGGATGAAGTGAGCACTAACAGAATTCTCCAATAACTCTCACACCAGGTTTAAGCCCTCAAATGACTGGCTATTACCTACACCAGGAATCACATACAACAGATAAAGCATAGACGCCTCCTCCTCCTGTAGGCACAGGATTCCTCTTGGAGCATGAAAGAGTAGTACCATTTTTTTCTCTTCCTCAGTCTGACGCCTGTTTAGGCACCCAACTAAGACATTGTCCTGATTATTGGAGACAGAGGCAGATTAAGGTCTTCTGGGGCCCAGGACCACAGCATTTGGTGAGCAGGGGGAGGTGCCAGAACCATCACCCTGCCGCACACCTTCTGCCTGCAGTTCTGTCCCCATTCCGCCCCTTCCCCCTGAAGCCTCCCCCCACAAGGCTCCAACCCATTCTGCCCCTTCCCCCACAGCCCTGTCCCCATTTCGTCCGTGGTTCTGCCCCATGCCCCCCCCGACACACACACACACTGTGACCCCAAGACCAGAGAAGCTCTGTCTCCCCACCATGGCCCTGGGGCCACAGCAGGGAGTGAGAGCTCCTTCACTCCTGGGGCCATAGCCAGAGTCTGGGTGCTGGGGCTTCCCTTGTGCTTCTGCTGGAGAGTGGGGTTGGGGCGCTGGGACTTCCCCCGTCCCCACGCAGCACTTCTAGATTTCTGCTGGAGTGCCCATTTTTCCAGGTGCCCCATGGGCCCATTGGATAATGAGCACTGATCAGAAATGCTAAGTAGCTGTAGTTCCCACGAATTTAGGTGCTACATTTTTGCCTCTAGTAATCTATTCCCACAGCTTTGGCCCTACTTTTCTCTTTGTGAATCCCAACAGCAAAATGTCCAGCTGGTGTTGAAATGCAGTGATGCAAACTTCCCACAACAGTCTACTTCAACAAGGGGTTCCCAGTTAGCCAAAAAAAAGAGCACATAATATAAACCAGCCAAGGAAGGCATGCAAACAGGCCAGCCAGGGGATGTGATGACTCAGCATATCTCCTAGGCATCTTTCACCAGCTAGACTCCACTAGATAGCAAGTACTTCCTGTTTAAAGCCTGTGCAGAGGTGATTTTAAAGCTACTAGCTAGATTTCACCTTCTTTATACCATCTTCTAAGGATCACTGTAAAATGTGAGGCTTTAAACTTTAGTCCCTGTGAATATCTGTTCTTTCCTCCCTTAAGTATAATTTATAATGACCAGCAAAGTTTTACTGATCATTTGACACTTGTTATAAGCATAATATAGTAGTAAGCCTAACCATTTTATTAGAGACGCTATAATATTGCATATATACCTTGTGACAAAACTACAAGTCTGTACTTGTGGGTCCTTCACTTCCTGGCAGATTTAGGGGCCTCAGAAACTCATCTAGGCCCCAGAGTGACCTCCCTTTCTCAGTATAATTGGCAAGAGTCACCGCCTAGTGAGTTACCTTCATCACAGGCCAGTATGGAAGATGGAAAACAGGGGAGCCCGGGCCCGCCCTCTACTCCGGACTCCAGCCCAGGGACCCTAATAGTATCAGCTAAGATGGCTGACCTTTTAGGCACAAAACACAATACAATTCCCTGGGCTACTTCCCCACAGCAGTCCCCGCTTCTTCAAACTCCACTTCACCCTTACCTCAGGGCCTCCTTCCTTCTGGATGATATGTTGTCCAACCCTCAGTCTCACCAACAGCACAACCTCCTTCCACAGCTCCTGACACCCACAGCCCACCTGGCTAACTGGGAGGTTTTTATCTGGTTTCAGCCAGTCCCTGGCTTCAGGTGTCCCAATCAGGCTAGCTGTTTCTACACCTTTCTAGAAGGTTCTTAATTGGCCCCAGGTGTCTTGATTGGCCTGGAATGGCCTTTGTTTGGCTATCCAGGGAACAGGGACCTACACATCCTGAGGCTGATATACCTGCCTTCCAGCACTCTCCTATATCCTTCTGGTCTGACTTCGTCACAACCTATATCATTCACAATAACAATCATGTGAACTAATGGTGCATCTTTCCATTCATCAAAGCATCTCAAAGCTCTTCATGTAACATGACTTCTCCCATTGAAACCAATGGCAAAATTCCCCTCAGCTTCAGGGGGAGCAAGAGTGGCCCCCAAAGGCCAGATCTGGGAGACAGACTGTGCAAAGACCCTTTCCTGCACTGGAGTGCTAGCTGTCACACAGTGGTCACTGAATTTGCTGCAGCACACCCAGGGCTGCAGGCTCAGCTGGAAGCAATTAAACACTTTCTGTTGGAGGATTACAAACACCTGGGTGGTAATTACTGGGCTAATGATACAATTAGCAGTAATTGGGAGTCTATAACAGGGGGAGAAGCAGAGCAAGGGAGAGCTGGGAGGGTGATCTGTGCAGAGGAGAGAAGCTGTGTTGAAGTCTTCTCCTGTGACACTGCCCATGTCATGTTCTGTCTGTTGGGGAGCTGAGGTACAAAGGTACATGTGATGAAAGAGGAAACACAGGAACAGGTGAGGCAGTGAGACACACTGGGTAGCTGAAGAAGCACCCTGTGTACACCCATATACCTGGGCTAGATGCAGCTGCATCCATGTGATATGGATTGAGGTAGGGGTGGAGGTCTGCAGCTTCCCTGAAGACACATGTAGTGGTTAGTAAAAGTTGGAGAGAATGTGTTCCCCTCTACCGCACAGCTCATGCTATGGATATGACTACACTGTAGATGGGAGCGGACTTCCCCAGCACAAGCAGACAGCCACATGTTAGCTCTCCTCAAGCTCCTGGACTGAAAACAGCCATGTAGCCAGGGGGGGCATGGCAGGTTGGGCTAGGTGCCCAAGTGCATGTGCCCAGGGGTCTGGGCAGGTTCACACTCAGATGGCTAACCTGAGCTACGGCCTGTGCTACTCCCTGCTCTATTGTTATTTTTAGTGCAGTAGATGGAGCAGAGCTAGTGTCTGTCTACCTGCAACGGGATGCATGGTGCTAGCTGCAGTGTAAATGTATGGTATGATTCACTGGGGGTAGCAAAGGAAACATTCTGCTCTGGGAAGCAGAACACCTCTCCAGGCCTTGTGCCCCTTACTGCATCCCTTTGTGACCCTCCGAGTGGCTGGCCAACTCCCCCCTGAAAGCAAAGGGTTCAATCCTATGTGGCCTTTGCACAGGCTTTACAATAGGGAAGTGTGGGGAAGAATCCTTACACCCATTCCTGCCACTGTAGGTATATACATTAGGGTGGGCAGAATTTGGTCCTATCAGACTTGAGTGGAACAGCCATGTAAGTGGGATTTTTTTCCCCAAGTAGTGATTGGGAGAGATGAAGGGAAGAGCAGGTGTTTGAATGGAAAGGAGAGAGAGAAGCTGGAATCAGTTTTCAGACTCATGAAACAATCCCCCCATTCCTTTTTAAATAAGCATTTAAAAGCATATGATAAGACACACACAAGACGGGAAATAAAACATGAGGCATTTAAAATGCATAGAAAGCAGAACAGCATTTATCTAAGGATGTATTGCTTTAGCCCATTAAACACACTGTCATGGTGGCAAGGAGGGAGAATAATTCTTTATCAACTTATACCAAAAGGAATTTTAAATATAGATAGACTGTTTGGGAATATCTGCCAAGAAGATAATACAAAGCATACTTTGCCTTTGCATTGGGTTTTTTTTCTCCATCTTCCCTTGAAGGCATCAGTAATAGATGCCTGGAACTTTTGCCCCCTGCTCCATCGTGCAATGCATGTCTGACAGACACAGTACTTCACTTTCTCTTTGTTCAGCAGCTGTATGCACCAAAAAGAAACTTCTTCATACACGAAGACTCACTCACCCACCCACCCACCTCTTTTCTGCTGCCATTATCTCTCCATAGTTTATTTCTTTCCAGAGTTGCCACTCATCAGTGCTTCATCACAGAATCATTTCACCAGAGAGGCTCTAGCTAAAATATATTGTCTCTACAGGGCAAACTTGCCAAAATACCATTCTCCTTGTCCTGACTCCTTGTCACTGAAACCTTGATAATGTACACATAAAATTTCTGCCTGTGGATGGTGCATGCTTGAGTGCAAAATTCACAGCACATACAAACTCCCTCCAGAGTTATTGCAACACAGGTCAGAAAGAAATGCAGGCACATGGCAGGGGATGTGGACTAGGGAATAAAATAGAGGCCCGGGAGTTAGGACTCCTGGTTTGTGTTCCTAGCTCATCCACCGACTTTGTGCTTGACCATGGGCGAATCACCTAATCTCCCCAGGCTTTAACAAACCATTCTCTGTTGTGCAAATTGTTTTTAAATTACTTTAAGATTTTCAGGTGAATGGCTTTATATATATAAATATATAGTGGGCCAAATTTAGCAGAGAGGGCACAGGGTAATATAAAGTGTATCTTCTTGTGCAAGTTAAACCCATGGTACCCCATGAGGGATTCACATCAGAACACCAGACAGTATTTCCATCAAGATTCCAACCATGGGTATGTTAGTGTGTGGGGCATCTATAATTAATCCCTGGAATCTACGGCAGTGCACCACCAGTGGGAATATAAGAGGCTTGCATTGTTTGCCACAAACACCCCCCTCTGTTAGCCTCAGGGGATGGATGTTGATCCTGCTGGGAAAGGGTTAAGTGGGATCTGCTGACTCATTGAGATAGATGACTTGTTACCTCACCCCAGTTATAAGAGAGGTAAGTGGGGAGTCTGGGGAAGATCACTGGGGCTGTGCACTTCTAGAGCCATACCTGGGGAGGAGGTTTAAGACGATCTTTGTTTTTCTCTCTTTGTTAGTAAAGCCAAAGCTGAGGAAGAAGTGGATTTTGAACATTACACACACATTATTCACGGCGCAGGTTAGGAAAAGCAACTGCTGACAGGGCACATTTTGAGAAGATTTGCCGAATCAGCACATTTCCTAACAATTCAATTCATGACCCCTACTCTGTTAACACCACACACCTTTGGGGCTGCACTGGCTTGTGTTAATCCCTTGTGTAAATTTGTAGCCACTGTGTACCACCACACTCATGGTGCATTTTCCACCACCATCCAACATAAACTGGCAGTTTAAATACTATTCATGTACTATTTCTGAAGCCAGGAAATCTTCTAGTCTAAAACACTGTGTATCCTTTACTAATCAATCCCAAAATTGGTCATATGAATAGTAAGGCCAAGAGTTTAATAGAAATAGATGTTATCTAACTAGCAAGAATATCCAGAGTTACAATAGAAAATAATAAAAATATAATGGTTTGAGAAGGGATAAACCCTCATGCTTCTGGGCATAAGCCAAACTCTAAATCCTGGAGTTAGGAGGAAACATATGATGGATCAGATTTTCCAATAATAATCTTCTATAGGGGTCCTCCACCTTCCTTGACGTATCCTGTCTCTGACAGCAATCAGTGACTAGATGCAACCCTGATCCTATCCTGGATGACAATTCCTATCATTCTACTTCATTAGCACAGAGTTCTCCACAAAGTCTCACACTGGCTCCAGGCTAAGGCTTATAGTCACTCCACACTTTGGGTAAGATTATAAGGACTCCACTTTATCAGTCTGATAGTGGTTCCTGTGCCTTGAAAAAGCTTTCAGACCTGAAGGACCCTTCCATCCACATAATAAGGATCAGCTCTAGAGGCATTTAGCATCACAACTATTACCCCATAGTTCTTGTTAAGGAATCATTTTCATTACAAGGGTTTTCAGAGAATTAGACCTCTGTAAGAAACATACAAAAAATGTCTGGGGTGCAATTTTCTTTTGTCTCCCCACTCAAAGGTAAAACTTTTGAAGATTTTTTTAAAAAATCTATGTGGCTGTTTGGAAGCAAAATAAATAAATAAACAAATAAATCTATTAGGTCATGTGAGACCAGCAATATCAGTAGCTGTCACATGTTGTCAGAATCTCTTCCACCTCTCTGATAACTAAATGCATATTCTATTAAACATTGCTGCTGTTTATGGCCTGAATTGTCAGGGAGGATGAGGTGCCTTTGACATGTTTGAAGAATTTGTTTATCCAATGTGCATTCGAAAATTGCATAGGTCCCCTTGCTCTCAAAAGTAAGGATAGGCCTGTGGATAGGGCTACAATTCCAAAGACCTGCATTCAATTCTTGGGTCATCCAGACTTCCTGTGTGACCTGGGGCAAGTAATTAATCAATCTTTTGCCTCAGATGCTCACCTATGAAAGGGAAATAATCTGTCCGACTCACAGAGGCATTGGAAGGATAAACTCCATTAATGATTGTGAGGTGCTTAGGTATTGGGTGATGAGGGCCCTATCAGTATTGGGATAAACGGATAATTATAAAGACAGACAGCTGCCTCCATGTGGATCACACTGCAGGACTGGGGCCATAGCATGTAGGCAGAATACAGCTGCACAAGTATCTCCCATCCTAGCAGTCCCTGACTGCCCAGAGTTCTTTCTCTATCCCTGAGCAACAAGGTGCTGACCATGGTGCAAGGAAAGGACAGGTTGAAGGCACGATTACTGCCTTGCCCTCACTTTGCTCCGAGGCACAGTCTCTCTGGTGCAGCTCCATGCCACTTCCTATGCACCACAGAAGCAGAAATGCTGTAATCTTTCCCAAATAATGCCTGACTCAACAATGGGGGCCATTAACATGGGTATGGGAATCCAGTCAGGGCGCATAAAGCAGTGTCAGGATGGAGATGAGCTAGCAACCACTGAGCACCAGCCCGTGCAAGGGCGAGCTTGTGGAGTCTGCTCTAACCTGTGCACAAGATTTCCCAAGACTCTCACCACTTTAATCTTCCATGCTGGGGGCAGAGATCCATCTGCTTCTGAGAAGCACCCCTCTGTCTTAAGAAGGGGCTCTGGCCTGGCCTTTAGTCTCATCCAGAGTCTTACATCCTTTGTGATGGAGCTGGAAGAGGATAAGTAAAGAACGTAAATGTGCCCTCCACTCCCTCTTTAATTTTCCTCAACTTCAGTGTAGCTTCACCCAAAGGTTTAACTGCCTCTCCCCTTGGGGAAGCTTCCCTCACCTTAGGCTCATTCAAGAGGCCTCGGGTGACCTTTCTCAATGTCTGTTAGCTGCTTTCTGAAAAGTGAGTTCTTGTTGCTGTGGCAAGTTGAGCCAAAATCAGAGCTCAAGTCCTGTTAGAGTTCAGGGCAACTTTGGTCCTGGAGTCACTGTATTTGCATGAATTCCCTTCTGTCTGTAGGGCAGGGCTCTTATATAGGGAGTCAACTTTTAAAGCTTGTACAAATAGCTTAATTACCAACATTCCTCACTTGGACACTCAAAAGACCGCGATGGACTTAATATCCATTTGTGTTCCCCAATATGGAACTTTGACAGCTAGACGTGTTGCTGACCATTGTGACTTTATTGTGAGAGTTGCAATAGCTGGTGTTTTTTTTAAAGCCTGAGGCACTAAATCCCATTGACTATTGAGTAGATCTTGGTTCCTAAGTGCCTAAATCCCTTCTGCAAATGAAATTTAGGCTTCTAAATCATATAGGTGTTGCAACATCTAAATATAATTAAAAATCTGGGCTTCAGCTCCTACAGACAAGTGATTATGCAGGAATCTCAGCTTTCATTAGCACGCTTCCCCCCCCCCGCCCCCCACACACTGTATTTCTAGCCCTCATGGTTGCAAGATAACGCTTGGAAATGTAACACTGGTGTTCCCTAAAGACCTGAAAACCAGACGAGCAAAATAGAAAGAACCCCACATTTATTATATTTTTAAAATCTCATAATTTTTGTCACCTGAGTCATGATTTTTGAATGCTAAACCAACTTTTTGCTTGCATTTGAATATTGGGCCTGTCATCTGCAAAGTGCTTTAGAATATTTGATGCTGAAGGGTACTAGGTAAAATCATTAAGGTATTTAACACATGACTGAAGCCATCTAGTCAAAAAGGCTGCTGGGTGGGTATAGTATTTCAAAAAATCCATGAGAACTGAGATCCTTGCTTGCCTGCTCAGCTAATGGGAAAAGAAACCCCAACCAACAAATATAACCAGAAAACAACAGTTAAATGAAGCAGTAAGACAACATATGCACAGAGTTCTTATTCTTCATTTTTCCAGTGATCTTCATTATCCGTCGTCTGTGCATGGCAGAACAGCAGATGTGCAAGGACTTGTCACTGTGAAACCACCGATTTTGTTCAGCGCTAACTGGACTGGAGTTTCACTAAAATGATTGCTTCACAATCAGAGAATCTGAAAAATTCTTAGTGTTAACTTATACCTCATTAAGAGCTTGGTGCCTTCGTTTGCTTTCAGGAAGTAAGTGGAATATTTTTTTAAAAAGTAACTTCTATGTCTAATGGGAATTTAAGATTTTTAAGAGATCTTAAAGAAGCCCCACCTCCTTTTTAACTCACACTGCAATTAAACACCGGTGACTGGCCCGTGCCAACTGGCTCAGGCTAAGGGGTGGTTTGACTATTATGTAGGCATCTGGGCTCGAGCAGGAGTCCTAAGGCTTGGGCTCAAGTCCAAGTCAGCTGGCCTGGGCTAGTGGGCTGGGAGGTTTAATTACAATGTGGATATACCCTTAATATCCATCATCTTGGTATCTGGCCTGGACTGACCAGAAGACTCAGGCAACAATGTTGTTGAATCCTAGCTATGTAAAATTAAGAATATGGGGAACCCATATTGACATAGATGGATTCCCAATAACCATGTTTACAAACTATACCCAAACATACAAGGCCTAGCTACACATTGTGGCAAATTTGCCTGCACTATTATGATGGGTCCCGCGCTTTCTCTTCTTGTGGGGGGTTCAGGGCACCATTTCTTGCCCTTGAACAGGATATTAACTGTCCCACTAGTATCCTAGAGTAGGGGAGTGGAGAGGGAAGGACCCGGGCCTGCTCTCTACTCTGGGTCCCAGCCTAGGGGCCCTGAGGATAGCAGTAAACTACTTGAACTAGCTATTCCTTCCCCTGGGCTACTTCCCTCCCTTCAGCTTGTGGGGCCACCTGCCCTTTCTCTGCACAAGCCAGGTGTCCCTTTATCTATGGTCTGGGTCTTCTTAGCTCACTGCAGCACTTCTTCAAACTCTCCTCTGCTTTCCTCCAAACTGCTCTCTGCCCCAACTCCTCCAAACTGCTCTCTGCCCCAACTCCACCAAACTGCTCTCTGCTCCAACTCCTCCAAACTGCTCCAACTCCCTTCAACTGACCGATTGAAGCAGGGGGTTTTTATCATGTGCCTGGCTTCAGTTACTCTAATTGGCTTCAGGTGCCTTAATTGGCTCCAGGTGCTCCAACCAACTTTAGTAAACTTGCTTCCCTCTATAGGGAATAAGGCTTCCCTCTAACACTCTCCTGCTGCCCTCTGGACATGCTGTATCACAACATATACACAGCTGCTTTGTTAGGCTTTGGCGGCTTTTGCAATAGAAAACAGAGAGGTCTACTAGAGCATGTCCAAACTATTTAAAGGGATATTATCCAATTCCTCTATACTACGTATAGGGCCCGGTGCTCTCTGTCTTTTGCCTCCATGAAAGGAACTGTAAATGATTAATTGAAACACATATTGCAAAATCCTTCCCGAAAGGATATTAATCTCATTAGCAAAAGTAAATTGTGGATGTAGGAAAAATGTGAGTCCTCCCTTTCAGTGACTGCCTAGCATTGTTTACATTCAGTAATAATCTGCATAATCCAGGTTTTCCCCCGTCTTGCTTCCCCATTGTGAAGAAAATTACTGGAAGACAGTCTATGGTCAAACATTAATTGTGATGAGATCGGAAGTCATTCATCTCAATGAACTGCAGACTTCAGAGATTAAAGGCAATATGTGAAATTAAAAGATTGTTAAGCACAGATTGTTTTTTAAAAGAAAAAGTTCATCATGCAACATTATGGCTGCAGAAGTAAAAATATCAGTGTTAACCTATCCATATTAAAATATGTACTGGTATGTTCTATCCCTGGTTGTGTGCATAGCAGTTTTTTAGAAAAATAGAAAAAAATAATATGAGAATGTTACTAGAAGTATTAACTTCCCATTTCCTGACTTTTTATGTTTGTCATTAAAACTTTAAATAATATTGACAAAGATATTTTTGCATTCCATTATCTCTCTGTATCAAGCTATCCATAATGGTCTGGAATTTGTGAATTTTCAAAAGAATCAGTCAGTCATGAGACCACATGGCACAACACAGAATCAGAACACAGTGGATCAATTCAAGCTATAATATACATTATCTCAAGCAATTTCTGTGAAGCAATAAATCAAAACTCAGCTCTGTATATGAGTGTTGCTTTTAAACTAGCCCTAGTTAATTATTAAGAAATATGCAATTCTCCGAAATATCATGTCTCAGCACCATGAGTTTCATTTGGAATTTTGGGATCTAACCCAAAAGCTCTCAGCACAGTTCAGTCAAAACCACCAAAATTAACATGGTTTTGTATAAAAATTTCAAAAATCTGTAAATTTCACATGGCTTGACTGTGGAACTATAAACTACCCACATTTGCTAAATTAAATTAGAGGCATTATGAGATAGTTGGATTTGGTTTTTGCAAAAAAAAAAATAACAGTAAGGTTTTTGCAAAACCCAAACCCAGAATGGTTCAGATTTGTGTTCCGCTTTATCTGAACCCCTAACATCTGGGCTACAGTGGAGTTTATTAGTTTTGCTTTTTCTGCTTGTGTGGGGACACTGGTAGGATCAGGAAGGCAGTGGCATAGCACTCCAGGCTGCAGGATTCAGTGCCTATCACTGGGCCCCGGATTGGATCCTAGGGGAGAGGTTGGGACGAGGTTCCCCTCCCCATCCACAGATCGGGCTGGAGCCAGAAAGCCTATCTCTGATACTAGAGACTCAAAACTAGAAAAACCCCACATCCCAAAGAACCTGACTCTGGGACTTCAGCCAGGTGAAGTCTGGGCAGTGGAACTAGCCTTTGTTGGGCTCTTAACATACTCCAGAAGGGGTGAACTCAACCTGTGACCCAGCCAGGAGGGAACAAACCAGTATAAGGTCAGAGCAGCTTTCAGCAAAGGGTGCCAGGACAGAAAAGTATTGGTCATGCTCTTGCCCAACCACTAGGTGGTGCCAGTTTGGGAGCAGAGCCCTTCATACCTTCCTCCATAAATGTTGCCTCTGTTCCTCATCTCATCTCTCTCTTCCTCCCCTATGCCAACCCTCACTGTCTCTCCAACTACAGTAGCACTGTTCATATTGCAGTCACTTCAGTTTCACTCCCTTGGAGGAGTGCGGTTTTCATGTAGCGCTCATAAAGGGAGCTACCTGACAGCTCCGGAGTTTAGAGTCCTATACCCACAGAACAGAGCCAGCAGGCAGAATGCAAACAACTCCATAACTGCCCCACCAGTGTTTCCATGTGCCTCAACCCATACCTGAGGGGATTCCTCCCATAGGAGAAACTAGTGTAATTCAGCCCTGTGCTTATTCAGTCCTCGCTTCCCTGCTGAGGTTCTCAATCCATTCTATATTGGTGTCAGATTTGTGATGTGGGGACCTGTCTGAGAGGAACGAAACTAAAGCCAATATCTCATTTCATATAAGCCACCAAGCAGCTGTCACACAGTAATGCTTTTCAGTCACTATGGCTGCAGCAATTCTAGCTCTCATCTATAAATTCTTTTATAGTTGCTCATTTCTGTCAAGTTGGTCTAATCTACTTACACCTGGCACATTAATTCTTATCTTTTCCCTGCAACATTGTAATTATATGTTATTTCCAGCAATAATTAATTCTCTCTCAGGTGGGCTTTTTATAGCTTATAAGTCAAAGTGGGCTGCACCACATTAAATAATTAATTCAGACTGTGTTTTATATCATGACATACACACAGCCCCCAGGTGTAATTGTTATAGAATTCTTTTGAGGAGAAGGTCCTTGGCTCCCAGGGGTTGTACAAACTAGCAAACACCAATTATGATTGTAGGTGTGTTAGACACTTTCCATCACTAATCTATTTATGGCATCATTTTCAGAAGGTCCTGCAACAAAATTAACCTAGAAGAACCGGCAGCAGCAGACTATGCAAATGAAAAATCTAGTGCTAAGTAGTGATGGACACACTCTGTACAGGGTGGGAAACTAGTTCTCTTCAGAAAAGTTTTCAGTAGTTCACATATTTTTCTACAGTTCATAGAATCATAGAAGATTAGAATTGGAAGAGACCTCAGGAGGTCATCTAGTCCAACCCCCATCTAGGCCAACAACACCAACTAAATCATCCCAAACAGGGCTTTGTCAAACCAGGCCTTAAAAACCTCTAAGGATGTAGATTCCACCACCTCCCTACATAACCCATTCCAATGCTTCACCAATCTCCTAGTGAAATAGTGTTTCCTAATACCCAACTTAAGCCTCCTCCACTGCAACTTGAGACCGTCGTTCCTTGTTCTGTCATTTGCCACCACTGACAACAGCTGAGCTCCATCCTCTCTGGAACCCCACTTCAGGTAGTTGAAGGCTGCTATCAAATCCCCCCTCACTCTTCTATCCCGCAGACTAAACAAGCCCAGTTCCCTCAGCCTCTCCTTGAAAGTCATGTGCCTCAGCCCCCTGATCATTTTCATTGCCCTCCAGTGGACTCTCTCCAATTTGTCCACACCCTTTCTGTAGTGGGGTTCCCAAAACTGGATGCAATACTACAGACGTGGCATCACCAGTGCCAAATAAAGGGGAATAATCACTTCCCTTGATCTTCTGTCAATGTTCCTACTAATGCAGCTCAATATGCTGGTAGCCTTCTTGGCAACAAGGGCACACTACTGTCCAAATCTCTTTGGTCCCTTCGTTGGCACCCACCTTCCTGTGGAGAAAGAGGTACTCACATGTTAAGAATTTGATATGATGTTGCTGTTGTGAGACATATAGGTTGTGGCTGTAGTGGACTCAGACATCAGGGAAAAAATAGCTGGGTATGGCGTCTTACCTACAGGATGTGACTGTGGAATATTTCACACAACATCTAGGCATTACTGAAATATGGTGGAATAGTCAAAATCAGTGTGATACAGTAATATCTGGCTAGAAACTAATTGAGTCATATAAGTGGGGGAGTTGCACTATACTTAGAGAATTCCCTAGTAGTTAATGAGATAACACTCCTAAATGGAGATGACCATATAGTAGAATGTGTCTAGTTACCAACCACAAGTCATAAGAGTATTAATAGGGTGATAGCACAACCCTCTTGATCAGGAAAAGGACATGATCTCCCTCTATGTCATGTATTCAAAAGAGGCAACTCAAAGGTAACAAAATAGTAACAGTAGGTGATTTCAACTGCCTGCATACAATAAACTGGTTAAAATGTCACAAGGAGACAAGGATTAGAAATGTAATTTCTTGACACTTTAAGAAATTGTCCAGCAATGGCTAGATTCTGGAGCACACAAGATGACATGCTATTCTTAGCTTAGGTGAAGTGGCACACAGGAGTTGGTCCAAAAAGGAACTACGATTGAGTCTACCATGGCTATGGGGCTAGCTGAAGCTTGGAACCCTTCCCTTGTCCCTCTGAGTGCACTCTTTCACTCCTTCACCTTCCCTGTGATGGAATCCTGTGATTCTCCCACCTTTAGACCAGGTGTAAATATTCTGTGGACAAACCACGCTTGCCCAGCAGGTCTATCTTGGTACCCTACCTGCAATTCTTTCCTTTGGGAACTGGTGACAAAGAGTGAATGCAATTAATTAAAACAGCCTTCTTAAAAGAAATATTAGTTCATCTTAACAGTATGAACAAAACATAATCTAAGAGAAAAGGGTTGTCGAAACAACAGAATATCTGAGCACATGCCTGTCTAATCTAACATGCTAGGTGGCCTTATATTATCCATCTCTGGAGTCTAGTTTCATCTTAACCTTCCCCTGCCTTGGAGATTCTGTCTTTAAATTCAGCCCCAAGTTTCATTGTTCTCTTGTGTTTTCTTAGGCTGGTTGAGCCAGTTCAGACAGCTCAGCAGGAGTCAGGGGTAGCAACATTAAAGTCGATAGTCCTGAGCGTTTGCTGAGATGAGAAGTTATCTGTGTTTTTGTCCTCCTTCCTGCCTACATGTGTAGACAGACTTTCACTGAATTAACTCAATGTATGCAAACAGTAAACAGTCCAGTAACCAAGATACAGTAAGCTCTTCTTACAACCATCAGACAAATATATAGCATTCAAGAATTTTACAGGCAGCTCCAAATTCAGCTCAGAGCCCCTAAGTAATAAAAATGAAAAGACACTGCCCTAAGTATTGTATTTGCATCATTGTGGGGGACATTGAAGAGATGACACCCAGGATCCATGGTTTTGAGAAAACAAGAATGTGGCACTGATGGAGGTGGATAATCGAACATCAGGTCTGGGAACAGGCCGTTCCCTGCATATGCTGATGGAAACAAAGTTCTCCAAGGGAGCAGGCTGAGCACATAGCAGCAATGCTTTGCACTGTCCTAACACGATGGCATAGCCTATGCTCTGAGATCCACTATTGCAGGCTGAGAGTTGTAGTATCTGTGTTTAGAAAAAACTAACAGGATGGTGCGGGGGTGGAGGTGGAGGGGGTGGGGTGTGTGTACGCACACATGTAGACGCTGAGGTCAGGGGCTGCTGCTGCAAGTGCTTCTGATGCTGGTTGGTTGCTCTCTAAATGAAACCTTTCATCCTTGCACTATCTACTTCCACTACTTAACAATTTGGTGATGAGTGTGTCTCTCCTGCCTCTGAATCCACCTGCACCTTTCTTCAAAGCCCAGGTGAGCCTCCAATTGTGTTTAATGTTTGGATTCGAGTGTTTGAAAGAACTATGTCCTGGCCATTAATGACATAACTTTCTGAAGTAAAAAAAAGTGCTCTGCTTCTTCACTGCCTTGGACCAGAAAGGCAGCATATATTTTATACTCTTCCCCTCCTGGAGGATAAATACGATACTGCACTCGCTGTGTTAAAGAATTTTTTTGTGCCTAATGTAAGTGTGGTAGCTGAATGCTATCAATTCTGCCAGTGGGAACAGAAACGAGGGGAATCAACAGATCAGTAGATTGCTGCTTTGAGGGAATTGATTGTCACATGTGATTCCGGCAACATGGCAGATGAAGTGATTCGAGATCGGCTTGTGGGGAAAACAGTTGTGCCGTGTATTAGAAACCACCTATTACTTGAATGGGACCTGACATTACAGAAAGCCAGAACCATTGCTAATCACATTGTCAGCTATGGGAGAGGCAAAAATAATGAATCCAGGCAGAGCAGGTGGGATCTAAGCCTTGTAACCCTGCCAGATATCAGCTACAAGGCAGTTGAAACGTTACAAGGGCAATGCAAATCAGAAGTCACAGACCAAGTGACTTCAAAACACACACAAGGAAAAGTATGCCAGGTGGTGCTCACTGGTCAAACTCTGGCTCTGCCACAGGCCCGGCCCCCACTACACCCCTTCCTGCCCCCTGCTGAGCCTGCTGTGTTCTCGCTTCTCCCACCCAGAGCCTCCTGCACACCATGAAACAGCTGATTGGGAGGTGCGGGGAGGGAGAGGGAGGTGCTGATTGGCGAGGCTGCCGATGGGTGGGAAGCACTGGGAGTAGGGGTGGGGAGAGCTGATGGGGAGCTGCTGACATATTACTGTGGCTCTCTGGCAATGTACATTGGTAAATTCTGGCTCCTTCTCAGGCTCAGGATGGCCACCCCGATCTAGTTGTAAGCAGAAAGGAGGGAGGGAATGTGACTTTTGAAACTGCTTGAGAGTAGCTGCAGAATATCTGACTCTTAATAAAGAAGGAAGGAGATGGCTAGCAGAAGCAAGCAGCTTGGCAGAAAGAATGGGTTCTGTAGTAACAAAACAAGGTCAGAAATGCTCAGTGAACACAATCAATCATAACTGCACTCCTGGTGAAAATGTATGGGCTTCTCCAATTTCAAAGGAATGTAGTCCTGTTCTGAATTTATCAAGCCAGCATAGTTCCTTGCTGTTCACACTGGCATTCTATTTCCAGCCATTGCACATGTCTGAGAACTGCAGGCAGGTTAACAGACGGACAATTAACAGTCACCTTCAGCAGTTGAGCTAGTGGGAGACCTGGCCCCTGTCCTGTAGCCTCTCAATATGCAGAGTGGTGGCAATATGTCTTTTGCTTTTAAGGTTGTGGTGGATGGGTCAGTGTTAAAAAGTATGAAAATATGAATCATTTGTGCAGCATCCTTATAATGAAAAATACGCAACAAAGTTTTGGGGGTTTTTCCTGCTGTTCATCACACAGACACAGAGACTGGTGAGTAAGAAGAGTTTTGCATCTGTGAAATTTCATGAAAGCCAATGGAAATTTTGGTCCTCAGTCAGCTTCCCTGTTCTGCTCTGCCTCCCCTCATGGAAAGTTAAAGAGTTGTGTGTGATCCAGAAGGAGCAAGGTTTTTGATTTATAAAAAAACCCCTAAACAATTCTCACTTACAGGATTCTTCAGAACTGGCAAAAGAGAAGACATTAGTTATTTCCCTTCCCATGTGGGAAGATTCCTAAAAAGACAATATCAGACCAACCCTGCATAAAATCCTTGCATTTAGCAAATTTGCTTCACAAGGTCATTAATGCTGTTGGAATTCTTTATTTGTTATTTACACTATGGCATCTGGCTACATGACAATCATTAAAATAAAACACCAGTCTCGAAAGCAGCAAGAATTATCGCCTCCCCCTTAACCACCCCTATTCATCATAAGAGGAAGAAAAATGCTTTAGTGTTCTAGCTTGCTCCCTTCAGATTTGGAGCCAGAATGTCGAGCTTTGCACCACGTTTTGGACATCAATAAGCGTCTACCCTGGCCTACACCCAAAGGGAGTCTTACTAAGAATGTTATGCCTTCAGTCTTCAAGACTTTAAATCTAAGGACTTCAACAAAAACAACTTCAATTGTTTTAATCATCGTGATGGTGCTTAGTCTTTTGGGACAAAGATCCAGGAACTGCTGAGAACTTTGGGATCAAGGTATTATTCAGCAGCGCTAAGTGGTCCCAACTTCCATTGATGTCAAGGAAGGGGAGGGTGCTCATCACCAGAAGAGCTTAAAAATTTCCAGAATTCATGTACATAATTGCATGCAAAGAAAACAAAGTCAGGAAATGCCAGATTTACGGTTGCCTGTATAATCTTATTTCTGGCCTTTGGTGCATCCAGGTTGTGCATTGAATGAGACTGGCATCATGTGTAAAAAAACAGTGTCCTGTAATTAAAAACTGTATCATACTATATACACAAAAGGAGGGCAAATTAAGGTTACAAAGGCAAGCATAAATCTGACATTTCCGAACTTTTGAGTGCTTGACTTTGCAACCCACAATTTTGCTGTTTTGTGACATTGACTAAATAATGGGTTTTACAAAAAGCGTGAGCTTTAGCTATTTTGCATATTTATATGCAAAACTGACCTTCACAGAAACAAATTTAAAGGTCCTGTTTCATGAATCAAAACAGCGAGTATTTCACACTTTTTTACATCATTGACACGGAAAGGAAATGCCTTAAATGTCAAGAGTTTCAAACTTGATTATGAATATCTCACACAGTATTAACAACAAGTAATTATACAGGTACGTGTTATTTACATCCTACCACCACTTTTTGATTGGTTACTCATGAAGATTAGGAGAGCTTAAGGCTAGAGATAAATCCAATGATTCTCCCTTATTTTGGTGTCTCTGAATTAGAGAGTTATGGTCGTGACTCCATAGTTAAGACTGCAGGATTCTTTCCATTTTAAGTGTTGTTTGACCCTCATTCTAACAAACTCAATTTAATGTCTCCTCTTGGACTAAAAAGTCTGCTTTGCATCAGGTCTGAAGGAAACAGGCCTATGTACCTCTAGGGCACCGATTTGGGGTGAGGTAGACACCTCTCTTGTCCCAGATGGCCTTCTCTGGTTGTTGGCATTGCTTTAGTGGTTTGGAGTGTGGGTGTGATCCTTCAGCTTTAAATCTTAACGAGACAGCTCCTCACCATCTGGGCATAACAGCAGTCCAAAATAAGAAAGGCAAACAAAATAATCCTGCAGCCTACAACATGGTCCAAGCTCACTCTGCTGCTCTTCGCAGGCGAAAGGCAGATAGTCTCTGTGAAGAGTTTCCTGAGCATCCAAGAGACCCAGTCGGAGTGTCCTGGGCTCTAGAAAAAGAAAATCAAATAAAGGTGGTTCCTGTAGCTCTCCAGAGAGTCCAGGCAACAGAGGGTCCTCAGCAGCTTTTCCAGAAAGCAGCTCCTGCTTTGGGGAGGAGGTTCAAGGGGCCTCAGGAGCTCTGTGTTCTTACTCTGCTTCCCTCTGAGCGTCACCCTGCTCTGGCCTCCCTTTTAAGGAGCTGCCCTTCTCCAGCTTTGACAGGCCTCACAGGTGTACCGGATTGGTGAGGACAGGTGATTGTGCTACAGGGCTGTTTAACCCCTTCCTAACTAAGGGGGAAAGCTGTCCCACTACCAGGCCTACATCAGGAGAATGGATACATAGGGGACAGAGTTTAGTATGGACACCTTAAATGAACAAGTTCTACATCATTTGTTTTACCTGTGCATTACCTAAGGGGCAGACTGTGGCCCTTACTCCTTGCAGTCAGTGACAAAGAGTCCTGTGGCACCTTAAAGACTAACTAAAGTATTAGAGCATAAGCTTTCGTGGGCTAATACCCACTTCGTTGGATGCAAGCAGTGGAAGTATCCAGGGGCAGGGATAAATAAGAGGCAAGGGCCAGGTTGGAGATAACAAGGTTAGTCCAATCAGGCTGAACCAGCTTGTTATCTCTAATCAGGGAGGATGAGGTCCTCCTCTAGTAGCTGGTCTGGAGGTGCGAACACCGAGAGAAGAGAAGCTGCTTTTGTAGTTAGCTAGCCACTCATAGTCTTTGTTCAATCCTTGATTGATGGTATCAAATTTGCAAACGGATGGTTATCATACCTAATGGACTGAAGGTGAAAAATCCTTTGCTATCTACATACTGCACAGACCACAGTAAGAGTTTATGCCAGACACTATCAAAGAAACTGAGGAACCACCTGATCAGCATCCTGTACAGCAAACAGGAAAACATCAGAAAAGAGCTTTCCAACCTGGAGACCTTGATAAACAACCAACCCTCCACACAAACAGACTTTACTAAAATAAGACAGGAGATCTATATTACACACTTCACCTCTCTACAAAGGAAAAAGGATTGCAAGCTATCTAAAATCCTACCTGCCACATGGGGCCACAACAGTGGTACCCCTAACTCACCCAGCAATACCGTCAATCTACCCACCTACACACTCAGCCCGGCAGAAGAGTCTGTCCTATCTCGGGGACTCTCATTCTGCCCCACCACCCCCACAAACATGATACAGTTCTGCAGTGATCTGGAAGCCTACTTTCGCCATCTCCGACTCAGAGAATACTTTCAAGACTACATAGAACAGCGCACTGATACACAGACACCCTCCCAACAGCAGCAAAAAGAAGAAGAACTCCACATGGACTCCTCCTGAGGGTCGAAAGGACAGTCTGGACCTAAACATAGAATGCTTCCGCCGACGTGTACAGGCAGAAATTGTGGAAAAACAACATTGCCTGCCTCACAACCTAAGTCGTGCAGAACGCAATGCTACCCACAGCCTCAGAAACAACCCTGACATCATAATCAAAGAGGCTGATAAAGGAGGTGCTGTTGTCATCATGGACAGGTCTGACTACCAAAAGGAGGCTACCAGACAACTCTCCAACACCAATTTCTACAGGCCACTTCCCTCAGATCCCAATGAAGAATATACCAAGAAACTGCACCATCTACTCAGGACACTCCCTACACTAACACAGGAACAAATTAACATACCCCTACAGCCCCGAACGGGGTTATTCTATCTACTACCCAAGATCCATAAACCTGGAAATCCTGGAAAATCCTGGACACCTCGTCATCTCAGGCATTGGCACTCTCACTGAAGGACTGTCTGGGTATGTGGACTCAGACCCTACGTCACCAGCACCCCCAGCTATCTCCGTGACGCCACTGACTTCCTGAGAAAACTACAATGCATTGGCGACCTTCCAGAAAATACCATCCTAGTCACCATGGATGTGGAGGCTCTCTACACAAACATCCCACACAGAGATGGAATACAAGATGTCAGGAACAGTATCCCTGATGATGCCACAGCACAAGTGGTTGCTGAGCTCTGTGACTTCATACTCACACACAATTATTTCAAATTTGGTGACAATATATACCTCCAGACCAGTGGCACTGCTATGGGCACCCGCATGGCCCCACAGTATGTCAACATTTTTATGGCTGACCTGGAACAATGCATTCTCAACTCTTGTCCACTCATGCCCCTTCTCTACCTACGCTACACTGATGACATCTTCATCATCTGGACCCATGGGAAGGAAACTCTGGAAGAATTCCACCACAATTTCAACAGCTTCTACCCCACCATCTGCCTCAGCCTGGACCAGTCTACACGGGAGGTCCACTTCCTAGACACCACGGTGCAAATTAATGATGGCCACATTAATACCACCCTATACCGAAAACCTACCGACAGCTATGTCTACCTTCATGCCTCCAGCTTCCATCCCGGACACGCCACACGATCCATTGTCTACAGTCAAGCACTGAGGTACAATCGTATTTGCTCCAACCTCTCAGACAGAGACCAACACCTACAAGATCTCCACCAAGCTTTCTCAAAACTACAATACCCACACGAGGAAATAAGGAAACAGATCAACAGAGCCAGATGTGTACTCAGAAGCCTGCTGCTGCAAGACAAGCCCAAGAAAGAAAACAACAGAACACCACTGACCATCACCTACAGTCCTCAGTTAAAACCTCTCCAACACATCATCAGTGATTTACAACCCATCCTGGACAATGATCCCTCACTTTGACAGGCCTTGGGAGGCAGGCTAGTCCTCGCCCACAGACAACCCGCCAACCTCAAGCATATTCTCACCAGCAACAGCACACCACGCCACAATAACTCTAACTCAGGAACCAATCCATGCAACAAACCTCGATGCCAACTCTGCCCATATATCTACACCAGCAACACCGTCACAGGACCCATCCAGGTCAGCCACACCATCACTGGTTCATTCACCTGTACATAGTGCAAGGAGTAAGGGCCACAGTCTGGCCCTTAGGTAATGCACAGGTAAAACAAATGATGTAGAACTTGTTCATTTAAGGTGTCCATACTAAACTCTGTCCCCTATGTATCCATCCTCCTGATATAGGCCTGGTAGTCTGCAATTCCAGACTAACATGGCTCTCTCTCTGTTCCTTGCAGTCAGTGGAACTATCTCAGCTCACCAATGGAAGTAAGGGGGTCACAGTCTGGACCTGAATGTTTTGCTCTGGGATATAGGGAGGTTAGGTAGGTTAGATTATATACGCTACTGGTGTGTAACACTTTTGCAGTGCAACCCAAAATCACTGGACTAAGTTTTCATTAGAAACCCAAAACTCCAGCCAGGTTCAACAGGAGCTAGGCTGAATTCACAAACTTTTCAGTGAACGTGGGATGTTTTTCAAGACAAGCTGGGCCACATTTCAAGTGAGCTTGAGCTGAATGTCAAGTGATCAAGGCTGATTTATGCTCTAAGGCACAAACTGTGCAGAAACTGATGGCATGAATTTTCCTTTGACTGGGGTTGGAGAGGCTTAAAGAGATGACACTTGAGTGTTGGTGACTAAATTCATACAGACCAAAATAATCTGTAAAAGGTCACTTGGAAGCTAACAATCCAGTTTTTCACATTTCCTCTCTGCAAGGCTTGTTATCGGTGGGAACGATGGCTAATGAACACGTAGGATGAAATCTTATCGCCACTAAAGCAGGGCCGGCTCTAACGTTTTTGCTGCCCCAAGCGAAAAAAAAGGGCGGCTGGAGAAAAAAGGTGGTGTGGCTGGAGGAGCGCCGCCCTAAGATTGGCCGGAATGCTGCCCCTTACAGAATGCCGCCCCAGGCACGTGCTTCCTATGCTTGTGCCTGGAGCCGGCCTTGCATTGAAGTCAATGGCAAAGCTCCCATTGATTTCAATGGGACCAAGATTTCACCCACACACTGGGAAGGTGTAAATAGACCTGGAACCATTTTTCATTAAAAAATGAGTTAGAGCCTAATCTTGAAAACCCTTCCTTATGTGGGTGGTTCCAATGAACTCAATCAGATTCTTTGTGTAAGGATCACTCCTGTGACCCAGGCAGGTACTTATTGTCGATGTTTATTGTGGACCCATAACCCCTTTTGCTGTTTTTGAGTCATTTAAGGCTCTGATTCTCTCAATACATCCTTTATGCATTACTCGCTAAAGGGTCTGAATGAACAACTCTCATCATATGGACTATTGGCAAACTGATCAATTTAACTGTTATTTTTCTTGTGTGATTGGTCACTTTAGGAAGTGGTTCTCAAACAGGGGTACGTAGAGGTCTGTTAGGGGGTACATCAACTCATCCAGATATTTGCCTGTTTTTACAACAGGCTACATAAAAAGCACCACCAAAGACAGTACAAACTAAAATTTTATACAGACAATGACTTGTTTATACTGCTCTATATGTTATACACTGAAATGTAAGTACAATACTTATATTGCAATTGATTTATTTTACAATTTACATTTTTAGTAATAACATGCTGTGACACTCTTGTAGTATAATGTCTGATTTTGTAAGCAAATAGTGTTTAAGTGAGGTGAAACTTGTGGGTACACAAGACAAATCAAACTCCTGAAAGGGGGACAGTCATCTAGAAAGGCTGAAAGCCACTGACTTAAGGCACATGGTACATACTTCCAGATTGGTTGACCAAAAATTTTCAAAAGATGAAGAATGCACTTCTGGTACTAGTTTTTGGATTTTAATTGTTTCTGCTACAATTCAGAGAACTTTCAGGACTCATGAACATTTTCTCAAATATTTTCACAGATATCTATTGGTAGCATCAATTTATGTATTTTTTTAAAAAGGAGGCATACTCTCGTTCACACTAATCTTAAAAAGAGCAGGATTTGGCACTAAGGATAGAAATTTAAATACTATAGAATTGGAACAGAAATGTCTTTGGAACTGCAACTCAGTAAAGGGCAAGTTTTCTTGTATTTCCAAAGCTGTTGCCAGTCACATCACATTACATGGTTGATATGTCCAGATGTGACATGCCAATATAACATGCCATCAGCCCAGGATACGGATGTGGTTTTCTGAAAATTGTGATTATAACAGTTAAAAACAAAAGGGCTTTATGTATTTTATTTCTTTTAAAAAGTTTTTAAACCCATTTACCAAGTGTCAATGCCCATGAAATAGAATGATATAGGGCGCAGAAGTTAAGATGCTTGAGCAGAAATATAAGAAAAACCTGGGTAATTTCCTATTACCTGATAGTGTGAAAGACTTGGAGTCTGGCTTCGCTGCCTGCATCACAATAAAGCCACTTTTTTCCTTGTGAGAAGCAACAGAATCTTAACCAGCTTCATTATTTCCATTTCTCCATTGCTTTATTTTGGATATTATTAACCAATACATTAACAGAGCCTGAAACTCCCTGGCAAAATACAAGCAACAGAACCAACATCCAGAGCTGGAGAAAACATTCACAATAAACAAAATAACACTCCCTTCTTCCTACTGGCTATCCTTCCCGCATCATCTCTTTACCATGGACAACTTTTATTTATAGGCTTTTCTATGGCATATGCCATAATCAGATGGGAACTCCTTGCACACATTTTTGGGGATTTAGCCTCACAAATCCTTTTGAGGTACAGAAATATTCTTATCCCCATTTTACAGTAGGCACAGTAAAGTGACTGGCGTAAGGTCACACAAGTCTGTGACAGAGCCAGAAACAAAATTTAGATCTCCTGATTCCTAGTCCAGTTCCTTTGCAGAGCAGATGGCCTGTCCCCTTCTTGTTTCTGTTCTGGTGCCTGGTAGCTCCTTCTCCACATTTTTTTAAGGGCAGATGAAATGGTCATAGGGAATCTCTCTGCTCTTTCTGAGTACAGGTGAGTGATGTTATATAAATAGTTTCTCTTGTTCCCACTGCACTAGAATGGAGGAGTGTCTGTAGCCTTCCTACCCTCTGTGCAAGACATGAGACAGAGGGCTGTACCAGGTGACTTTCTGAAGCACCTGCTCAAGGGAAAGCATTTATTTGTTGCAAGGATTAAAGTGAACTGGAGTCTTCATGCTCACATGAAGCAGCTGGTTTCCCACCAGCCCTTGTGATCCAAGCTTTACAGAGTTCTTCCCAGAGCTCCACTTACAGAGAACATGAAGTGGTGACAAGTGACAATAATTAATCAAAAGTCTGCACTACTTTCAGACAAGTACAAGACAGCCCAAGTTTCTTAATCACTTGGAATAAATCATTAGTTAAGGATTTTCACTTGCGACTATTAAATCCAACATGGGACTATTTTTTTTCAAAGGCATTAGAGCTGTTTAGTACCTAGTGTATGATCCAAAGCCCACTGATAATCTTTCCATTGACTTCAAGGGGCTTTGCATCAGACCCTTAGCTCAGAGGACCAAGGTTAGTATTTCTGGGTTCTAGTCCCGCCTAAGCTGTTGACTCCTTGTGTCACTTTGGGAAAGTGACATGATTTTCTCCCCCGGAAAATCCCCTCCCACCCCATGCAGAATGAATATTCACTTTCCTCTAAGAGGTCTTTTGAGAAATAATTAAAATGTGCAAAGTGCATTGCTATCCTTAGATGAAAGCACAGAGTATTATCATTCCTCTTCGCAGACTGAACTCTACCCCCTGCACTGTTGCTAACACAGAAAGGACAGTTTTCACAGTGTGGGTACTGCCATCCTTACCTGGAGTCTGCATCTGGCAGTGGAGCACTTGGGAAAAGGTGTGACTTCTTACTGGTGCCAACATGCTGACTCAGCGCTCTGTATCAGCAAAGGCACGTAAGCCTTGTTTGCGTCTACAGTTGGTTGTGATGTAGCCGTTTGTTCTTTTTTTTATCATTTAGCTTCAAATTTCTTTTAAAAATTAGACCATGTGACAAAGAGTTTTTAAACTACATGTGGCAAATCTGTCTGCCACCTGTCTCCCTAAATTCATAGTGTGGGACAGAGACCCCAAAATGACTGACAGTAGGAGACACTAATCCCTGAAATGAGGGACACTTGTGCCCTCCATTGACCCAATCCATCCCGCTTTTCCTCCACATCTCCCTCCCTCTACCTTCCAGCCTCCTCAGTGTTTAGTGACTGCTGCCTGGTGCCACAGAGATGAGCACAATACAGTTGTCTGTGTATGACATACAGGCAGCTTTCTCACTGTGATATGGTTCTCACGACTAGCGGACACTTTGAGGGTTTTTGTACTGGACCCAATGATTTGGTGAGAGATGGTGGAATAGAAGTATGGGCTGGGTAGTGTTGACAATGGAAGGGAGCTTCTTATCATGTGTAGAAGTTTGACATGTGGTCTAGTAATTGTATTTTTGCTCGCTATAGCATGTGTTTTTTTAACCCAACTGCCAGTGACTGATTAGACATTTTTTTACACAAATATATATATATTTGTTTGCATTCTTAGCCATGAATAAGTTTTTATCCATTTTTAAACTTCCTCTGAATCCTGCCTTTCTCAGCATTATCCATTAAGCAAAGTTTAACATTCTGGAACTTACATCCCAACTCGAAAGCTGTATGTTAAATTATGCGGCTGAATTCCATCAGTCAATTTCTCCTTTGCTGTCAACACAGCAACTACATTTTTTATTGTCTGAACAAACTCATCCCATATACCAGGCTGCAAAAACGTCAGAGAAAAATTGTTCAACATAGGACAATGTTTACGAGTTGGGTCTGCATTTAAAAATATATGTCTGTGGTTTTTCTGTTTGTAAATATTTACAAATGAAACATTTAATTTTTTTCCATATCCAGTTAGCTGAAAATTGTCTTCTTTAACTTGCAAAAGTCTAGGGACCATTCAGTGCAAACTGATGCTGAAGATGTCTAACAAACAAAAATACCAGGGATGGTTTGGCATCAGTTGGCTGAAATATTAGTTTTATAAAATTCATAACAGATAATGAAGTCATGGCAGAAAAGCCTTTTACTACACCTCAGACAATTGTGGAGTGTTTACCTCTGCAGAAAATCATTCTAAATAACACGTTAGCACAATATGGATGATAGTTATGCATAGCTATGTGCTTTTATAATACGTTAAAGCAATTGCCACTGCAATTTTTCTAGACAAAGTCTCTATTATCTACCATTCATGTAATGTTAATGGTAGCTAAAATGGGAATAAAATCTTTATGAAAACCACCATGGTTAGCCCATTTAAAGAAAGGAATTGAATCAACGGCCCTCTCAGATTACTTATGTTTTGACTAAGGTATTTGGCTTTTTTTTATTGAACATTCTGCTTTGAATGCACACATCCCATGGATATGAAATGATGGATCTCCTTGGATTTTAAACCAGAGGCACTTTATGCCATTAATAAATATTCATTTTCCTGCTATCCCTCCAGTGGTATTTCATCATCAATCATGGCTGAAATCACAGCTGTGAAAGCTGTTTATGCTTTACTGTTCTCCTCTATATGATCTGGCAAATACTTATGAAATTATTGGAGGGTGGCGTTAACAGGGGGCAGAATGGTGAGAACGAAGGGGGGGAAGAGGAGTGCTGCTTTGTTTTATTCTTTTAAAATCTTTGTGCCCATATTTATTCCCAGGGCAATACTGTTTTGTTTTTCTTTCCAAAGTACACATAAATCACTCCATTGGTCTCAACTGTCCTGTGAAAATAAAAATGATCCCAAACCATTCAGGAATTACTCAGGGACTAGTCAGTGTTCAATATGTCAGAGAAGCAAAGACAGACACTCAGGAAGAAGATTACAATCAATGAAGAAAAATCAATAGCGTGTAGAAGGTATCCGGCTGCCAGCATTGTCAGGAAAAAGGCCTCTACATTCCCCAATCTCATTACATGTAGGAAATTATTAGAATCTGAGCAGCAACACTGAAGCTATCATAATGTATTTTTTTGCTTTTTTTATGTTCTTCATGCAAGCCAACATTTTGCTTTGACTTAATAAACATAACAAACTGCTGCCAAACTGATGTAGCATTTTATATATTTATAAAATGCTGCAATAAATGAAAAGGGGTGATATTTAAAGTACTTTAAAGTGCAGTCTGGAGAATGACTGGAATCCATGACTGCATTATTTTTTATTTGCTTGCGTTTTGTCTTTTTCTCTCTGTGTCTCTTTCTCTTGCAGAATCAGAGCATCATGAGATCTGCTTGCTAAAGTGGTGGTCACATATTCACTCTGAAATGAATATTACAGTGGGGCCATTGTAACTGTTTGATTTTATAGAACAACATTTGCATGATTTCAGGAAGACATAGGCACTTCATAGCATCAGTTGACAGAAAGAGATTGCAACGAAGCTAACAATAAAATCTTTCTGGCCCTGATTCATAAAAGCATTGAAGGAAGCAATCAAACACACACTTAAGTCTCATCCAAATCAAGTTAAGTAAATGCTTAAATGCCTTCCTGAACTGGGGCTTCAAATGATAAAGAACTGTCAGAGCCCAGCAGCGATACAGAAAAAAGAACAATTCATCTTTATTAATTACACTCCATATTTGTAAGAGCAAAGGCCTACTTATGTGTGCAATTGGCTATTTTACATATGAAAATGCCACTTTTTGTGTGCACCAATGAGTGCAAATTTTGCAACCGGAAATTTGGAGTGTCCTTTAAAATGTATCCCCTATATGTTTGTTATCTTTCCTTCATTATATAATTATACTGTTGACTATGGTCCACAATATAGTGCTAATGAAGAGGAGCTGCCACTGGTCTGGCTATGCCATTTTTATGTCAGATGAGGATTTTCTGAACAATGGGGAAATTGACTATGCTGCCTTATGGCACCTTTAAATCCCCAGTGCCCCTAAAACAGTGCAAAGAGGACTTAAGAGGAGTTGATCATCTGGCATCTGTGTTATACTTGGCATTCCCCCTCATCTCTGTGGTGCCTGAAAGCTACTCCTGGGGGAATTCTATACCACTGTGCATGTGCAGAATTTATGTCCTCTGCCAATTTTCTTTGCTTCCCTGCAGAAAAATGACTTTCAGAAAGGGAAGCAAAGAGAAGCCACAAGTGCAATCATTCGAACCTCCCAACCAATATGTTTTGTGTGCCCAGGGCAGCCGGCAGAGAGGTAAATCACTGTGGGGGCAGTGGGCGGAACTTGAAAAGACCTAGCTGGGGGCTTCTTGCCTACACCAGGCTCAGCTGCTAGTCCCGGCTGGGCTGGCGAGGACAGGACTTCCTCTTCCCCTGCATGGCATCCGGGGCCAGGTCAGACCCATCCCCAGATTTCTCCCCCAGCTGCAGGAAGCTTTGCATACCCACCCCCCATGCTTCCTGCACCCATTGCTCCTTAGCTGCAGGGGGAGGAATCCCTGTACAGGGAGCTGCTCTCCAACCTGTCCAACCCACGTGCACCCAGAGTCCCTCATACTCAGACCCTCCTGCCGAGCATCACCCCTCCAGCACCCAGAAGCCCACCCAATGTGCACCACTCTCCCTGAACCTGGGCCACCCCGACCAGACACCCATACCTAGATCCCCACCTAACTGAGTCCCAACCAACAGCACCTGGATCCCCATTCCATTGAGTCTCACTCCCCCAACATCTGGACCCCTCCCTACTGCGAGCTCTCACCTATCCAGAACCCCTTGCTGAGCTCTATGCCCCCACACCCAGACATCCTCCACACACACTGAGCCCCAATCACCTTCATCTGGACCCCCCCCCCCCCGAAGAGTCCCATCACCATTGCCCCAACTGTAGGTGCCAACTGCATGGGTGCTCTGGGGCTGGAGCACCCACAGGGAAAAATTGGTGGGTGCTTTGCACCCACTCTCAGCTCCCTGACCCCCTACCCAGCTCACCTCTGCTCCACCTCCGCCTCATCCCGAGTGCAGTGCCACATCCTGCTTCTGCCCCCTCCCTCCCAACACTTGCCAGATCATTTATGAATATGTTGAATAGGACTGATTCCAGTTCAGGCCTCTGGGGGACACCATATTTACCTCTCTCCATTCTGAAAATGGACCATTTATTCCTATACTTGTTTCTTAATTTTTAACCAGTCTAAGCACTCAAGAGTTAAGAAATGTCCGAGTTAAGATTGCCTGTGCAACATTAATTTGGATGTCTTGTGTGTATGTATTATGTTAGTCTTTAATTCCATGATCTATTTTTTCCATAGGAGTCTTGTCTCATTCATTGAAAAGGTGAAACTGCTCTAGGCACGGGATTCAGAGTTGTGTCATGACCCCTGCTTCTTTGTTGCAGAAGTTGGAAGAGGTGTAGTGCATGAGCCAGGGGATTGGAAGCAGAGGAAAGTTTGTCTTGTGGTTTAGATAGTTGAAAGCCACTCTGGAGAACTGGATTTATCCCTGTCTCTGTTACAGTGTTCCTGTAGGATTCTGGGGAAGTCACGTAAGCCAAATTTGTCACAAGTGGCCGCTTCCTGAGTGTTCCTGATGTTCTGGGTACCCAACTGCAGACACTTGGACCCCCTCCCCAGCCGGGGCTAGCAGCTGAACCTGGTGCAGAGAAGGAGCCACCAGCTAGGTCTTCCCCAGTTCCGCCAACTGCCCCACAGTGATTTACCTCTCTGCCAGCTGCCCTGGGCACACAAAACAGATTGGTTGGAAGGTTCAAATGATTGCACTTGTGGCTTTTCTTTGCTTCCCTTTCTGAAAGTCAGTTTTCTGCAGGGAAGCAAAGAAATTGGCAGGGGACATAAATTCTGCACATGCACAGTGGTACAGAATTCCCCCAGGAGTAGCCTTCAGGTGCCACAGAGATGAGGGGGAATTCTGCAAATTTTATTTGTCAAATGTGGAAGCCCCAGCATGGCATCGGGGAGCACAGGCCTCTGGCTGCACAGAGGTGGGAGATCACAGAGAGGGGTTGATCTAAGGTACTCAACTTCAACTACGCGAATAGCATAACTGAAGTCAATGTATCTTACATCGACTTATCTGGCCATCCACACAGCAGCGAGTTGACCACTGTCACTCCCCAGTCAACTCTGCTTCCATCTCTCACCGAGGTGGAGTACAGGAGTCGATGGGGAGCACACTTGGGGATCAATTCATCATGTCTACACTAGATGCAATAAATCAATCCCCGATAGATCAATCGATCCCCGATAAATCAATCACTGCCCACTGAATTCTCGCAACTGCAAGTCACTGGGAGCTGTGCTCTGAACAGTTAACATGTTATAAAATGCTATGTTATCCAAAATAATGCCATAAGCATCTCAAATTGGACACTCAAAATTATTGTTCACTTTTGACCATAATCTTGGTGACTCAGTTTACCAGCTATAAAATACCACCTTACTTCACAAGAGTGTTGAAAGATAACATAATTTATGAGTGTGAATCACTGAGATGCTACAATCATAAGCACCCTAGAAAAACCAAATGGAAATTAATAATTCTTTATCCAGAGTAGGATTTGAATAGTGTGCAATAAATAAGCCATGGGGCCATACACTGGATGATGAGGATACATTTAAATTGAAACATTTCATAGCTGCTTATTTACTAGTCTAACCAGTGTCTCCCCTGTGTATTGAATGAGGCAAAAATCCAGTGTATACAAAAATAGCATGTAATCATGTAATTAAACTAATGTATTTTAGTGGGGGGGGGCAAATTAGGTTGTATGGGCAAGCTTAATTCTGCATTTCCTAACTTGCATGCTTGACTTTGCAACCATAACACGTTCTTTTAAACTAGTGTTTTGTATGTAACATTTACAGTAGAATAATAAAAAAATTAACAAGAATTTAGGACAATTATTATAATTTTACTATTTCTGTTGAAGTAGAGTCCAAATTTCCATCAGCACTTTGCTAGGCACGGTTGAAACATAAGAAGACAAGATCCCTGTCCTGAAGAGTTTACAGTCTAAGACAATGGTTATAACAATCCCATCAAAGACTCACAATGGAATAATGTTGCTAACTGTTCTTTAAAAAATCTACAGTTGATCTAATACTACAACTAATCCATCAGAAATTAATCTTCAGGGAGTATCAGACTCCAGTGAGAGCAGCTGTTGGTAGAATTAAAGCTAATAACAAGAGTTGTAGGTGAATGCTGAACCTGGAACATATGGTGTTCAGTTCAGTTTCTACTACATATGGTGAGGGAATGAAGTAAAATCAATTCTTTCCAGGGAAGAAATCATAAATAGTGCTAAGTGTCGCTTTCCCACGTGATCTTTCAAGATACTTACTAGGTAATTTGTCACTTTTGAGAACTATGGTAGCCAAAAAGTTAATTCTTCAAAAGTGGAACGTTCTGGCAGTTCCTGCAATAATTGACTAGGCTACAGACATGAGTGATTTGTTTGGCCTGGCAAAAATATACTTTTAAGTTAAAAAGGAAATGTCAAACACAGTAGTTTAGACCTAAAATTTAACTTCCGTTTAAACATGAAAAAAAGTTTTCCAAAATCTAATATGAATAAAAATGTTCTCTTGCAAACATTCAGATTACATTAAAAATAATAAAAAATAATCTTGACTCTTTCCTGCTGTACTGGAAATCCAAGCACAAAGACTATGCGCTATTGTATATAAAGACCAGAAAATTAAACTGCCCAATCTAGATTCACTGTCTAAACTGACTGAAGAAGAAATAGTAAGAGGAGACGTTCCAATGACTGATGTTAATAGTTCTATCTATAACCCTGCCTGAGGAAACCAGCAAGTATCATTCCCCCGCCAATTGCATATGGGGCACGTGAGAAGTTGCACACCATGACTTCTGGCAGAGCTAGGAATAGAATACTGTCTCTGGTATAAGAGAGCCAGCTCTCATCCACTTAATCACACTACCCTTCAAACTGAATGAGCCAGTTCTGAACACTTGGTTGCATTCCATCATTAACCACTAGGCCACTCTCCACTTTAGATCCATGAAAAGAACTCAGGAATCCTGATTCCTAACATTCCTGTGCTGTGTTACAAGCACGGGAAAGGAACTGAAAGGCTATTCAAAATTCCTTCCTGATCTCCCTTGTTGCCATGGAGAAGTAACAGTGTAACTCTTCCTGCAGGTTACTTCCTTGCTTGTCCCTGGCCTGCAAGTAGGGGTGACAGAGCCAAGACCAACCACTCTCTGGCCATCTCAGCCACCTCTGTACCCATGCTTGGCAAGGGGAGGAGTATCTGGCGATCAGGCAATAGGCACCATGCAAGATCTGGGTATGCTAGGCGACGATGTTGGGAAGGGGACTGCATTCATTTCAAGGAGCCTCCATTTGGCCAAGTAAGAGATAGGCACACAAGAGCCATCTCTAAACATCTCTTTTGGAGCCCTCTCAAGTTGCAGCTCACTTTTTGCTAAATCTTGCAGCTCACATCATGTTTGCTAACAAAATGCACCCCAATGCTTTTGTTCATCCCTTCATGTTCTCTTCCTGGTCAGCAGTTAAAAGAGTAATGCATACAGGATGTCACCTGCCTCATTACCCATGGAATATGGGCCCAATCCCACACCCATTAATGTCAATGTCAAACCTCTTATTGTCTTATTTAGAGCAGGATCGAGGGCTGTAGAATCATAGAATATCAGAGTTGGAAGGGACCTCAGGAGGTCATCTAGTCCAACCTGGAGGAGGATCTGACCCTGCAAATATTTATGCAGACTAACTTTACACATGGGAGTAGTTCCAGGGACTGCTCATGTGAATCAGTGCTTGAAGGACCAGGAACTTAGCACCAGACTTTTAGGTGCCTAAAAATTCAGATAGGCACCTGGTGGGATTTTCAGAAATGCCTAGACACCTAAATCATATTGAAATCAGCGGGAAGTTAGGTGGTTTCGAAAACCATACTAGGGCTTAGACATCTAATATACCTTTACAAATCTGGGCCTTAGTCTGTAAAGTCAGTAAAGTGCTGATAGATCCTTCTAGATAGAATCCCTGTGTACCAGTAAATGTTGATAAGTAGTAATGTCACCTTCAAGGTCATCTTCTTTTCGCAACAAGTTTATTCTTTTGTACATTTTCACAGTCCCTCAAAACATTTCAGTCAAACGAGGGGGAAATGTGTTTCCTCCAGTAAACTATAGTTATGTACTGGTACCTTATAAATATAGACTTTTTCTACAGTTCCCTTTACAAAATAGTGTTTTATAATGAGTAATGCTGCAGTAGAAAAATCCATGTCTATTAGTATCAAATATGAATTTACTCATATGAGCAGTAAAGTTAAATCTAGAGAAGATCAGCATGTTATTCAGGATTTAAGCCAAACTCGGTATGTATGGTTTTTGAATATGTATAACTACAATAGTTTTTATAACAATCTCCTGGGCATTGTTTTCATGAATAAAGTTTTGAAGCAATATATAGAGGGACATCTTTCATTAGAATGCTTAAGAAAGGTGGGTGGGGTAACATCTTTTACTTGACCAGTGTCTGTTGGTGGAAGAGATAAGCTTTTGAGCTTCTCAGAGCTGACCTGAAGAAGAACTCTATGAAGCTCAAAAGCTTGTTTCACCAACAGAAATTGGTCCACTAAAAGATATTATCTCATACACCTTGTCTCTGTCATATCCTGGCACAAGATGGCTACAACAACATTGCAGTCTGAATGATTATTTTTGATCATCATTGCACTAAATTAGGGCTGTCGATTAATCGCAGTTAACTCATGCAATAAACTTAAAAACTTAATCATGATTAAAAATACTAATCTCTGTTTTAATTGCACTGTTAAACAATAGAATATCAATTGAAATGTATTAAATCTTTTGGATTTTTTTCTACATTTCCATATATATCATATTTTATGTTTTAATTAAAATCAAAGTGTATATTATTTTTATTACAATAATTGCACCGTAAAAATAATAAAAAAGGAAATAGTATTTTTCAGTTGAACTCTTACTAGTACTATAGTGCAATCTTTTTGTCGTGAAAGTGAAAATTAGAAATGCAGATTTTTTTTTGTTATATAACTGGACTCAAAAACAAAACAATGTAAAACTTAAGAGCCTACAAGTCCACTCAGTCCTACTTCTTGTTCAGCCAATTGCTCAAACAAGTTTGTTTATATTTACAGGAGATAATTCTGCCCTCTTCTTATTTACAATGTTACCAGAAAGTGAGAATAGGCATTTGCATGGCCACTTTTGTAGCCATCATTCATAGAATCATAAAAGATTAGACTTGGAAGAGACCTCAGGAGGTCATCTAGTCCAACCTCCTGTTCAAAGCAGGACCAACCCCAAGTAAATTAACCCAGCCAGGGCTTTGTCAAGTTGGACCTTTAAATCCACCACCTTCCTAAGGGCTTCACTGTCCTCCTAGTGAAATAAATTTTCCTAAAATCCAACTTAGACCTCCCCACTGCAACTTGAGACCATTGCTTCTGGTTCTGTCATCTGCCGTCATTGAGAACATTGATATGCCCCTTCATGCTTTGGCCCCCAGTCCAGAGGACGTTTCCATGCAGATGACACTCATTAAGAAAATAACGCATTAATTATATTTGTGACTGAACTCCTTGGGGGAGAACTGTATGTCCCCTGTTCTGTTTTACCCACATTCTGCCATATATTTCATGTCATAGCTGTCTCGGATGAAGATCCAGCACATGTTATTCATTTTAACATAACTTTCACTGCAGATCTGACAAAACACAAAGAAGGTACCAATACGAGATTTCTAAAATTAGCCATAGCATTCAACCCCAGGTTTAAGAATCTGAAGTGACTTCCAAAATCTGAGAGGGACGAGGTGTGGACCATGCTCTCAGAAGTCTTAAAAGATCAATACTCTGATGCGGAAACTACTGAACACGAACAACCAAAAAAGAAAATCAACCTTCTGCTAGTCTCTAACCTCCTAACATTAGAAATTTTCTCTGCTGGCTATATCCCATAACCAAAATCATCATCCCCTACTGCAGTGTTTTCTCACACTTTCTTTTGAAGAAGCTGATATGGTCCACTATTGGAGTCAGGATACTGAACTAGCTGGTCCTTTGGTCTAATTCAGTATGGCCATTTCTCTATATACACCCTCTATGTTCCTATGTTAAAACCTCCATAATTATAATCGGCATCTTTACTGGCTGACTCATCAGAAAGATTAAGAAACTAGTTAATGGAAACTGGACTACAGTATCATCAATAGAGATGATCTTTGCTGGGTGTTTTTATATCTTGTTCTTTCAGTGTTTTCAACCTAACACAATAATGAAATTCTCTCATTAAAGCCCCATCTTATGATGTCAACTCAAGATATCTGGGGAGCTAAGCTGCAAAAAAATATATGGATTTCGGGGGACATCTATCCAGAATTAATCCAAACTGAGCCTACTTTCTCAGATGTCGCTGCCTATCAACTAAAATATCCACTCATCACATTTTATCTTCTGTAAATCTTTGTTGCCTTTAAACTGCAAGTTCTCCAAGGTGAAGACTTAAATTTCCCATATTCAAAGTACTATGCATCTCTATGGTGCTATATAAATAGCAGTAAAAGTAATGATGCCAAAGAAGATACACAAAATAAAGTAAAAGGTTTTAGGCCTGTAAAAGCTGTTTTGAGACCAAAGATATGACATTTAGTAGCTGAAGTAATGGAAAACAATCAACCCTCCCAAATAATAAAATGGAGACAGTAATTAAGGCTATCAAAAAAAAGAAATCAATTAGAAACAGGTTGTTCATGTATCTGGGACATTGATGTTCGCTTAAGAAAAAAGACAGGCATGGAATTCAATAATACTGAAAGCACTGAAACCCAGAGATAGCTTAAAATCTAACCCTCTGGATAACTGTGAAGAAACAACCAACCAGAAAAGCAGCTGCATAAATCTGAAAAAGAAATAACTAAAACTAATTATTTGGATATACATATCTATCTATCAAGTAGTAATTGTAACAATGATAACTGCCATAGCTGGAAGAAAACTGACACAAGTAAAGCTCAGAAACTGGTTTGCTGATATGGAAAATGGAATATCCCTGTAGGCTCAAAAAGAGGATTAAACATCTCAGGATTAAATACATGACAACCATCAGTAGGAAGCAAAAAGGGTGATTAATTAAGGTACCTAAGAAATGAATACTGATGCTCTGCTGTGGACAGTTAATGTTATAGCCATAGAAGTAGAAAAAGTGAAAGAATAGTTGACAGATATAGAAAAAGGGTAGACTGCAAAGAACATAGTCTAGAAATGCTTGTTTTATATTTTCTCTGCTTCCAGTCTCCATGAATTTTGTGCTTTGCTACTTTGTAAAAATCCTCTCATGTGCTTACTAAACTATTCTTTATTGTCCTACAGTAGACCCTTAGACTGGTCCTATTACTCCAGTTGAAGTCAATTGAAGAACTTCCAGTGACTTCAGTGGGAATAGGTGCCAACCTACTATTATAAACCATAAAGAAAGAATTTACTATGAAAATATGCAGTGCTTTTTCAAATCAGAAGCAAGTGCAACATGCTGTAGGTTTTCTAACTTAAGCAGTTTGCTTACGTGAATGTTCTTTTTTCACTTTAAGAAGTCTCGGGGTCCTTAATGTCTGCATATTTCTGTGGCCTCTTGCCAATACATAAGAACATAAGGATGGCCATATTGGGTCAGACCGAAGGTGCCTCTAGCCCAGTACCCTGTCTTCCCACAGTGGCCAATGCTAGCTGCTTCAGAAGGAATAAACAGAATAGGTTATCATCAAGTGATCCACCCCCTTACAAAAACCTCAGAATCATTTGTTTGCTTCACATACCATCCCGTGGATGGTATTTTGTTCAACTGTTTTCAGGCAATATCTTTCACTATTACTAATATTCTAAGGAATATACATAGAAAAATAAATTTAGTCTTAGCCATAGTGCTTCTGAGCATACCACTGTAACAATCAAGTCTATAATGAGGAACTTTCAGAAATATTCCAGCGACATCATAAACTGCAAAGGAGAAGCTAGTCTAAAGGAGTAGAGAGAGTCATAAATGAATGTCAGACTGGAATAGTTGCTAATATACAGTAATTGATCAAGAGAGCCAGGTCTGATCAACACTTTAAGAAGAGATGGCACCCACTGATCCAGTAGAGTTTGGTGATCTTCTGTACTCTATTAAAGGCCTCCAAGGTAATGGGGGAAGGAGCACTCACTACTGATATTGGGCTAACTGGAACTGATCAGTATATTTGCTTATGGTGTGAATTTTCATGCACCTAGAGCCTTGGGGTGTGAATTTTTATGCACCTAGAGCTGTGGGGTAGATGATTTTTTGTTAGAAATATAAATAAATATTTAATTAGTTGCATTTAAAATGTGAGTAATTGAGCCCCCCTCCCTCCAAATTTCATAAGGGCCCAGAACTGAATGTATATAAAACCATGGAGGAGGGATGTGAAATAGTTTGGTCCAAAACATATCATTAGTGGACAGAAAGTTGATGCCTAAACTTCAGCACCAAATCCTTATTTAGGCATCTAAAACAATTACCTCAATTTCAGAAGAGCTGAGCACTTACAGCATTAACAAGAGTAATTGGTCTCTTCTCGAGTTCTTTCCATTTTTGGTGTTTACTTTAAGATGAAACTCCGAATCACTTTTAAAGCATACAGAGTATTTTTGTGGGTGCTTCAAAAATTACCCACCTCGATTTATATTTAAAAAACCCTGTCCCTTTGGAAGTCTTGGGCTGTTTTGAATCAACTCCAGTGAGAGGCTCTGCCTGCCAGCTTCTTCTGCAAACAATTTTCAGTACTCCACAAATGGTAAATGCCATGTGTTGTCCAGATGTGTCTATAAACGCCTCCTCACTAGTTGTTTTGGTGAGGTTTTATTGATTCGAACTGAAAATCATAAATATATGTTAGGTGTAGCTGTTGAAATCAGTAGGTGATGCTTCACAGCCAACATCTTATCTTATATTGACACACACATACACTCCACTTAACATAAAGAGGTGCATGCTGTTTGGGACACACACTTAAACCACCTTCATTAATCAAAGACACTCCACCAGAGAAGTAGATTGTATCATGGAATGGGCCACCAAATACCCAGGAAGAACCTGTGCTTCAGTATAAGAAAAAAGAAAATTAAAACACCAACTGCACAGCCCTCGTTGTTACCTACCGCCCCCCCTTAAAACTCCTGTAGGCAATCACCTAACAGTTACGACCTATATTTGATGGGGACTGCATCCTGAAAGAAATATTTCCCAAACCCCCATTTCTGGCCTTCAAATAATTCCCCTGTCTCACCAAGATCATCATCAGAAGCAAGCTTCCCACAGACCAGGAGACACCAGCTCAGAGCAGCTATGATGATCAATACTGCCCACAATACACCTTTCAAGATCCATGGGTCCCACACATACCTATAACAGGTGGTGTACCTCATCCAGTGCATCAAAGGCCCCAATGACAACTATGTGGGTGAAACCAGACAATCACGACACTGTTGGGTGATGGCTTTTTACAAAGTGATCACTCCATGTCTGACCTCTCAGTCCTCCTCCTCAAAGGAAACTTGCACAAAAAACTTCAAAAGATGAGTCTGGGAACTTAAATTCATCACTCTGCTGGACACTAAAAGCCACAAACATAACAAGGCTATGGGATTTATGGCTCATTACAATAATTTGTAACACCTCCAAATGCAGCTAACCCTTAATTGCCAACCTTATTTTAAATAGTCTCCTTCAGCATGTATCAGCCCCTTATGCTTAACAATCTTTCCAACCTTGTATTTAGCTTAGACCATTGGTTACATTGTCCAGATCCAAAGGAGTGCTCTGAAGGTCGAAAACTGATCCCTTCCACCAGTGGAAGTCGATCCAGTACAAGATATTACCTCACCTACCTTGTCTCTCTAATAAAAATGAGTAATACAGCAGTGAATCAAGGTGTCAATCAGAACTTTTTTTTATTTAGATCTGATCAGTTGTATGTGCAAATATCATACTGTAAGCACACGGTTAATGTATCCATTAACACAATTACAATCTCTTGATATTAGAAATTATATCCAATATATATAGAATCAATAGTATATTGTGACAGAGTCAGACCAGAAGGGTATAGGAGAGTGCTGGAAGGCAGGTATATCAGCCTCAGGATGTGTAGGTCCCTGTTCCCTGGATAGCCAAACAAAGGCCATTCCAGGCCAATCAAGACACCTGGGGCCAATTAAGAACCTTCTAGAAAGGTGTAGAAACAGCTAGCCTGATTGGGACACCTGAAGCCAATCAGGGACTGGCTGAAACCAGATAAAAACCTCCCAGTTAGTCAGGTGGGCTGTGGGTGTCAGGAGCTGTGGAAGGAAGTTATGCTGTTGGTGAGACTGAGTGTTGGACAACATATCATCCAGAAGGAAGGAGGCCCTGAGATAAGGGTGAAGTGGAGTTTGAAGAAGCAGGGACTGCTGTGGGGAAGTAGCCCAGGGAATTGTATTGTGTTTTGTGCCTACAAGGTCAGCCATCTTAGCTGATACTATTAGGGTCCCTGGGCTGGAGTCCAGAGTAGAGGGAGGGCCCAGGCGCCCCCCTTTCTGTCTCCCCTAATTACTTACTGAGAAAGGGAGGTCACTCTGGGGCCTGGATGAGTTTCTGAGGCCCCTAAATCTGCCAGGAAGTGCAGGACCCACAAATACAGACTTGGAACTTTGCTATATATATATAGCATTTGTTGACAACAATATGAGTGCACTGTATATAAAAAGAAAGTTTGAGATAGTTTTTAACCACGGATTATTTCCTTCAGGCAGGTGAATGATAGACATGACCTGCAGGACCCTGTTTTCTAGCGCCAATCCCACACTGAATAAACTCAGCAGCTGGCAACATGTCCATGATTAGTTTATTTTCCTGCTCCAGTTTCAAAAGCTCTGTGTTGTGGCAGTTCTAGTCATGGGAATCCCAGAAGCAGAATGGGGTGCTCAGTGGATTTATGGGCATGCCAATACCCCCAAATTCCCAGCCAGCTCACAGTTATCTCATAGGTGTGCTGTCTGTGCTCTGAAAACAACCCAAAAGTTATAGTACTTTCCCTTCTTACAAGACTTTCCCTTCTCATCATGACTAGCCAGTTTATTTCAGGTACAATTCATGATTTCTTTTTTGGTGTAAAGACCTTTGGGGTGGGGGAATTATGGTGGATCAGTAAATACTGAAGAATATTGAAGGGTCAACTGTGTCTACATTCTACCAACAGAGTTGATGGGCTGAACCCTGCAAAGATACATTAGTGCAAAGGCATCTTAAATCACACTAAAGAGACTGATGATTATTTCCCCAGGAGGATGGGGCATAATGTCAATGTAGCTATCTTTGTGCTAGTCTCTCCTGGTCCCCCAGCCAAAGGCATGTCAAAATGACTAGGGCTGGAAAGGACAGAGCTGGAGTCTGTTGTAGCCAACATAAGTTAGTGAGTCACGGGAACCAATGGAAGTACCAGGAGAGACCATGGGGCATTCTGGGAAATATTGTCCAGCAGGGGAGCTGGGCCCCTGGGGAGAATGGGAGTATGAGGCACCCACAACTACTGTTCCTATAACACATTGCAGCAGTGCAGGCAGACACAGAGACTGATGCCCACTAGAAACTGAACCCTTCATTTTGGGTCAACAAACCAAAATGTTTCATTTCAAAGGAATGTCAAAACTTTTGTTCTGATCCAAAATGTTGACATGAAACTTTTAAACATATCTGAAACAAAAATTATCAGGGCTTTTTGGTGTGTGAAAATTTTTGACATTTTGACTTTTTGTTCTGATTCAGGATGAAAATAAATGTCAAAACATCAGGGTTTCTGATGGGATGAAAATTCCATGTTTCAATCAGCTCTAATATTGACTCATTGCTGCAGCATGCTCTAATGGAGGGCTGTTCTGGTGCCACTTTTTAAATAAGGCATAGGAAACCTGTCATCACATAATCAAGCTGTGAAGTGAAAACTTTACAAAATTCCAATCTTCTTATATTAATACATTAGTGAGCAATATTAGGATGGTGTTGAAATAGAACATCTGTGAATAATTATTACAGAGGATTGTTGTCTTCAGGCAGGATTAAAGATGTCATGGCCCTTGTAACAAGAGTATATCCCTAGTGTTCTGGCCAAATTACCTAAATTTCCACTGCAGTTTTAAGTGGATTTCATATTAAGGACTTAGTCCATAGGACCTAGTACAAATTAGCTGTTTTGTAAATAATAAAATTAATCTTTTTCTATTCTAAAACTACTACTGTGCACTGTTGCCATGCAATATTGGGACCCAGTCCTGAAAGATCCTGAGCACATGAGTTCAAGAACAGTCAGCACCTCCCAGGAAATGCTCATGACATTGCAGGATCAGGCCCTTACAAAGATACCAGTTTTCATCTAAGAGAGGTCTGCATTTTATTTTATGTAGACAAAGTGAAGTGAGTCCTAATAATATGCTGTATCTGAACAGAGACAGATACATAGCATTGCATCTGGGACCAATAAGACTCAATTCTTTGAAGGTCTCAGTCAGCAAAGAACTTAAACATGTGCTTCACTTTATTCTCCTCTTGATGCAGAGATGATAGATGTGTGTTGGCTGCTATCTTGACCAACACAGTAGGGACTGAACCTGGGATCTCCAAAGCTAAACACGTGTAGCTAAAGAACCAACAGCCTGATCTCTGTGATTGAGTACAGAGAGGTATTTGTGTCACAAGTTCATCAATGGATTACAGATATACAGCAAATAAGATTTAAGTGGACAGAGTGTCCCCTAATTGGAGAGTTCTTCAAGCTTGAACATGGAATAAGCTACCAAAGGAATTCATGTACAGAATGATCCATAACGTGTCAATATAAACTGGTTTTAATTATGAAAATTGCTTATGCACATGTATACATCAAGTGTGTGCACTTAAAGATCTCATTATTTTTTAAAAATATATGTTGTGTTATACCGGGGGTGGGCAAACTACGGCCCATGGGCCACATCCGGCCTGTGGGACCATCCTGGCCGGCCCCATAGGCTACACCCAGCCCCTTCCCTGCCATCCACCCTCCTCCACAGCCTCAGTGTGCCACATTGCCGGTGCTCTGGCCCCTTGTTCCTGGACAGTGCTGCAGCAGCGTGACTGGCTCTGGTGGGGTCTGAGCTCCTGCTGCTCTGAGCAGCTAGGTAAGAAGGTGGGGCAGCATCTAGCACCAGTGGGCTGTGTGGCTTCCAGACATGCTGCTCTGAGCAGCATGGTAAGGGGGCCAGGGCCGGGGAGTTGGATAAGGGGGCAGGGAATCTGGGGGTCTGTCAGGGATTGGGGGAGGGGTATGGATAGGAGTCAGGGGACACAGAGCAGGGGGGAGTTGGGTAGGGGGTGAGGTCTTGGGGGGCAGTTAGGGTGTGGGGTCTTGGGAGGGGACAGTCAGAGGACAAGGAGCGGGGGGATTGGGTAGGGGGTGAGGTCTTGGGGGGCAGTTAGGGTCTGGGGTCTCGGGAGGGGGCGGTTAGGGGACAAGGAGCAGGGGGGCTTAGATAGGAGGAGGGGTCCTGAGGGTGGTGGTTAGGGGCGGGGTTCTCTTGAGAGACTAGTCAGGGGACAAGGAGCAGGGGAGTTGGATGAGTCGGGGATTCTGAGAGGGGCAGTTAGGGCGGAAAGTGGGAGGGGGTCAGTTAGGTGGTGGGGCTCAGCCTTCTCTACCTGGCCCTCCATAGAATTTTGCAACCCTGATGTGGGCCTCAGGCCAAAACATTTGCCCACCCCTGTGCTACACGCTTCATCTCCAAACTGTTGTCCATTTGCTTCATGCACAGATCATTTCCCAGTGTGGGAAAGCCTATGGGGCAGGAAGCATAGTGAGAGTCCTCTTGTATGATTTCCACCTTTAAATTGAATAACTTAAATAGATATTACATTAAATCTTTCCATACATAAATCATTATTGCAGGGTGGGGGAAGAGGGAAGAGATATGAGGATGCTGCCCAGTGAGGAAGGGAGACCTGTCCAGACTCACCAGCAATCCATGTAAATACTGGGTGCCACTGTGCTGTCTCCCAGCCCTGGAGCTCTTCTCTAGCTCTGCACCATTATGATTCAGACATAGCTCATTCTAACAGGCTCAGGTGGGGATGGAGGTCCATGATATTGAAAGGGAATGCACAAAATGTAATATAGGTTCATTCTCTATTAACTTTACAGTAGAGTCCTCACTGGGTTCCCAGGGAAATGGAGCATGTAGTTTAGTTGTCCCCCTGACTCTGCCTGTAGTTCTTCCCCTGATGCCAGTGGCCTACTTTGCCCCATGCATGAATCTCCAACTCTGGTGAGGGCCCTCTACAGAGCAGGCATTTTGATGCTGAAAAGGCCTATATTTAACCTTCTTCCTCTATGCAAACTGCCTTATGCTGCAAATGATTTTCTCGGGTTAGGGAAGCTGGATGAATTTAACGTCTAAATTCATCAGTGCTGGTTAGGAGAGAACAAAAATCAAACTCACTGACCGAATTCTGCTCTCAGCTACACTAGCGGGTTTCAGTCTTAACCCTGTACAAACAATAGCAGAATTCAAAGTACTTCTTAAAAGAAACTAATGTTTAGATGGTGCCCTGTGACAGGGTGTAGCGGGCATTTGATGCTCCCTGCTGGAGGCCCTGTCACCCTGGCCCTCCTTGCCCTAAGAAGGTGTCATTCTTTTTTGACAGGGGAGGGGTAAGCACTGAGTGCAGACCTCCAAGAGCTGCTCAGATTGTCCACCCAGAATGAGCTGCTGCTGGAACCAACAAGAATTGGTCTTCCAGCCGCTAGAAGGGCCAGGAACAGCCAATGAGGGTGCAGTAGACAAGATAAAAAGGGCTGAAAGTTCTGTGGCACGGTGGGTGGTTGACTGGCTGGCTGCCTGCCTTAATGAAAAAGCTTGCCCTGCTCAGGGACCAAACTCGAATGGTACCTGTTGGATTGAGACAGCGAAGGAGTATTTTGTTTTACCTTGTCAAGTCTGAAACCCATCTGGATATCAATGGAGTGCTGTAAAATTAAAAGGAAACTTGTGTTGGGGGATGCGCCACTGGTGTAGGGGAGTTTTTGGCACACCTGTAGTGCGCACACACACACAACACGTACATGTATATGCAAACCTGTTGCTTGTAGCTAAGAACTTGAAATCTTAATTTTAGTCATCAAATTATCTATCTAATTTAAAAAGTGAGGTCAGTGGGGATTTTCATTTAAATGACCCACAGCAGAGTGATCGAGTGTTGCAATATTATTTCTAAGCAGATGATTGGTTTTTATTTTTATAGCATCCAAGTTTACAGTCTGCATTTAATAGATAATCCATTGCGTGAAGGTAGTAGAAACAATGATTGGAAGGGGTGGACTAGAACATGAGATACAATATTAATAAGAACACATGGTTTCTCAGTTTAGGCTTGTATAGTTTTATCAATTTCTTTCTTTTGTATTTTATTATTCACTCACTTCTTGTGGGGAGTTTGGTGGAAGATAATGTTTAGGGGGGAATCCAAACTGGGAGAGAAGGGTGGCATAACAGGAATGGGTTGAGCAGCAGAGAAGAAGGTACAGATGCAAGAGTTGGAGAAGCAAATGAAAAGAGCATTTGAAACTCTGCATATCTTTAACAGTGAATTCACACCCTTTCTTGTCCTCTTACAGAATTTCACACATAACCCCAAGGAAGCTGATAGAACAATAATAAATGTCATCAAGACAAACAAAAAAGGGAGAGATCTATATTCCTCTGAAGCAAATACAGTCAGCCTGGGGCTGCGGAACAATTCACAGTTCACTGCCTGGCATTCAACCATCTTCTTGGGTTTTAGTAAGAGTGTGCACAATATCCTAATTCCAATGAGTCTGTTTCTCATTGAGGAAGAAAATTAATTTAAAAATAAAGACACGAAGATAAAACAATCTCACAGACAGAGATAAATGTAGGTGGCAGCGACAATGACAGAAGCAAACTTCCTGAATCTGGTGATAGGCTTCAACCACTAGGATCTATCACTGAGCCGTACACAATATGGTCATGTTGGAAGCTCCCTTTAGCTCTTTTTTGATAAAAGCATTAACTGTGACTTGATGGTAAACTTTGTTGCTTGACTTCATGAATTCTTAATGCACCTAATTCTTTATTGGCTCTCTGCATCTCTGCTCAGTGCTGAAATGCCTCTCACGCAGTGGAAAGCTGACTGCCACTGTGCTAAAGGATCAGGAGGAGATTTACTCAAGGGGTGAACAATTCCAGTGTAACATTGAATATAAGATTGGGCGAGTCTGAAATAGCCTGCCACACTATGATAGAGAAAAAGGGAAAATGTGGCTTTCAATAGCAAAAGCAGAGCCATAAATTATGAACAGCCTGGATCTCATTGCCAAAAACACACTGAGTGCAAATCAGAAACATTATTAACGTTCTGAGGTCTCATTTGTGTTGAGACCTTTGGGGCTTACATCACTCAGCGTGAATACCCAGAAGGCCATGTCTATTCATTCCATCCACAAAGACCTGAAATGTATAAATAAAAGCCACATTTTCAAAACATTAATTCTGTCTTTAATAGTTTTTCCATAGGATTGTGAATCCTTAGACTACAGAATGAAAATGAGAATGGAGTGCCATAAAACTAAGTGAGTTGAGTTACTGCTCTCAATCTCTTTCTCACTGCTCACCACTGCTATGCTCTGCCCGGGGCTGGACCACCTCGAGGGGCTGCAAAGACGAATGGGCCATCACTTCTGGAAAGCAAAAGCTTCACTGATTAAAACAATAGCCACCCAGTTGCCAAGTGCAAATGCTTACACTCTGCAAGGTAATGCCAGTTATTCATGCAGGAATGTGCAAGGTTAATTACTGTATTATAATTTTTAGGGTTCAGCTGTGGCATTATGGCCCATGAGGAGTCTCAGCCACACAGCAGGACTAATTAAGGAGACAGCTGAAGAATAGGACTAGCACAAATTGCAACAAACTGACCCATCTTGTTCTTTTAACAGGTATTTAAAGGCAATGGGGAGATAATAATTCACAGCGTACTTCAGGTTAGCCTGTACGTGCACACTATGAGATAATTCACTTTCATTACTCTGGGTGTGCATCTGTGACTACATGTTAGGAATGAGGATTTCAGCACTAACACAACTCCGATCACATTGCTTAGTTGAGCTATGTATATAACCAGGATTTCCTCGGGAGGATAAATTTCATCCCTCTATAGAGTGCTATTAAAAGGTCTATGCAATGCTTAAGTCCCACTTAAAATCCTCAAAATTCACGTTTAGTGAGTACATGGAAACAAATTCTTGTTGTGAACATTATTCTGTCAACACACACTATTATGTACCTTATCCTGCATTTTTTGCACACCAAAATTTACCACTGACTTCACTGAGAGATTTTGATGTACATGGATGTACAATCATGCCTTTCGGAAATAGGAGGTGTACCTGCTTTAAAGTGCACAGTACACTTTATCCAATTCCCAAATTTGATTTTTACATATAACTGTTCACTCACACCCTGTATATCACTTGTACTTCTGAAACATTCCATCACGCTATTGTCCGGATGGTTAAATTCCTACCTAGATTTCATGTTGGGGGTTAGCAGGAAAATCATACCATCATACACTTATGTAACTCAATAGGGGTTAGAAAAAGAAGCCAAAATGTGTTACAGTTTCCTTTTATTATCCCCAAAAGCCACCCGAAGAAAATCTAGGCTCAAAATATATTTCAAAGGATGAAATAAGATCTAGAGAACAGGATACACTAAATGGCCTAAAGCTCAGAAGCTACTCTGAGACAGTAAGGAAATATAGTGGTTACCATTAAAAAGTCAGTATTTCCCAACAGGTACCAAACAGTAGTATCTAAGAGGACAACCATTTTTCCCACTAGTTAAAATAGGAAATATATATGGCATCTGTTTGGTCACAGTCAGCAAAGGTTGCCTTTTTAGTGGTTTCTCATGTGTACATTGGGCACAATAATTCAGTTTTAAACTCTGGGCCAGATCTCCAGTTGGTATAAATCAGCATAGATCTATTGCATTCAAGACAATCGAGCTACATGAACTAACAGTAGTTGAAGATATAGACTTGCAAACTATGGTCTTGACAGTGAGATGGCCTACTTAGTACTCTGAATTATTCACTGGGATTTCGTGAAAATATAAGACCTAGTCTTGCAGACCCGAAAGTCAATAAGAGTTCTTTCATTGTCTTTAGCAGGTCCAGGACTAGGCCCAGAATCTTCCAAAAGCCTCCTTTGATGTGCATCCTCCTCCTCTGTCATCTTCCATTGACTGAAATGATTGGGAACTGAATACTTAAATACTGCGCACGGTTCCCCTCACTCATCTCAAAAAAGAGATATTAGTGTAGTAAAGAGAAAGGGCACTTAGACCATTGGGCCTGGTGCAAAACCTGAGGCTGAACCAAAGGCCTAGAAAACAGCAAAAATTCCCACTGCTAACAAAGTCACTCCTTGCCACTAGTCACTCATGTGTTAATGTACCTGTAACTGTGAAGCCATGGCACCAAACTTGTACTGAAAGAGCAATAAACCTGACTGAGTGCACTCCCTAATCCTATCTTCCAAAAAAATTAGGAGGCCTCCCCCCATGTGTCAATTACTCATGTCAGACAACAGATTTGCAAACTATGGTCATGACAGTGAGGTGGCCCACACAACACTCCACAATATTGGCGAGGCAAGTAAATTTATAAAACAAACATAAGGGAGTACTTCTTCGCACAATGTACAGTCAACTTGTGGAACTCATTGCCAAGATCAGTGTAAAGGCCAAAAGCATAACTGAGTTCAAAAAATAATTAGATAAGTTCATGGAGGATAGGATCATCATTGGCTATTAGTCAAGCCAGTCAGGGAAGAGACCCCATGCTGTTGGTGTCCCTAAATCTCTGACTGACAGAACCAGGGACTGGATGACAGGGGATGGATTGCTCAATAAATTGCCCTGTTCTGTTCCTTCCTTCCAAAACGCCTGACACTGGCCACTGTTGGGAGATAGGATATTGTGCTACATGGACCATCGGTCTCACCCAGTATGTCCATTCTTATGTTATGTTCTTGAAAGTTCTCAGCACTTATAAGGACATGCTCAGAAGCATGGAGATTTGGGTTTATAGGGCCTGAAAAGCTGTGTTTGTTTAGAATTTAAATAAAACATTGGTATTCTCTGGTCAAAAAATAATCCCCTGACACAAACTGAAGAAACTCAGAAAGTCCAGAAAACTAGAAAAAAATAGCTTGGGAAAATAGTAAATATAAGTCACATTCATTTTAAGATAAATGAGGCTAACATCACTTGTGTAACTCTGCAGAAGACAATTGAATTACCCCAGGGACATATTTGGAATATAGGTTTAGTGTACCAAAAAGGAACATATCAAAAAGGAATATGTCCAACTGGGCCAGATTTGAAGTAATACATAACTCATTAAGCCTCTCACAAGCATTGCCTAACTTGTCCCAGTCTCTGGCAGTTTAGCTCATTATAACAGTATGCTAATGATTAATATTTAATAACTGTATACACTTTGTGTATTGTCCTCCTCTAAATCTAATTAAGTTCATGACAAAATTTATACAGTATATTCCATTAAAGCATTATTGGTATGGGTGTTTTTACCACCCAGATATATACATAATAAACACATCAGCTATGCACAGGGACTGCGTATCTGTTTTTCATCAAAAATTTCTTCTCTGGGAGTCACATTGTTTTTTAACTGCCAGATTAGTATTCCTTTGACTCCATATAAATTGAGCAACAGTAGGCTAATTATAAATTAACATTTATATAAATTTCAGATTATGTATCTCAGGAATCTCTTTCCTGAATTAAAATGAGGTGACTGTCAACTCTGTAGAATTTTCAGCAAAAACTACTCTGAGATGGTGAGTTCCTTTATTAATCACACAGTTTCCAAAGTGTCTTAGATACTGTAACATTGTCAGACTATGTCACAGGTTTTTATTTTATGATTAAAGCTATTTACTATTACTATTCATTGTTGATATTACAGTAGCATCTACGGGCCTCAGTCAAGATCAAGGCCCCATTGTGCTAGATTCTGGCCAATGCACAGTAAACAATCCCTTATTTTAAGACACTGTATATATTTTCAGTCTAAGAAAAAATATTGAATATGAAAATATTCAAATATGCTTCCATCTACCACACTAACCTATGTACTCCTGTAGATCAAGGGTTCTTAACCAGGGTGTCACAGTAGTTATTGCTAAATGGTTGGAAATTTCTAAGTAGATCGCAGACAATAGTAGGGGGATTCTGGTATGAAAAAGGGAATGGAAGAGCTTGTGAACCATCACTCCTGATACTTAAACTGAGGCAAATGGGGCAAAAATTTACTAGGCACTTACAACCATATCCTGCAAAAGTGTTGAGTACCAACCACAAAGTTCAAAGTCCTTCAACTCTAGGAGGTGGGATCACTTAGAACCTTGGAAGAATCACTCAGCACTATTCTGGATTCGTCCCCAAGTCATTAAGAACGTTAATATTCTCAAAGTTTTATAACACCATTTTCAGAGAGCTGATTACTGAACTTCTGATTTCTATGGATAATCTTTTGGGTTTACCGGAAAGCATTATGTGATATACTGTGGCACACAATCCCAATGCTGAGCAAACATAGTCACCAGGGATGCATCAATGAGAATGATGACCCAATTAGAACTTTCCTTGGAAAGAGTGAATGCACATAAAAATCTAGTTTCTTAGCCCAATTTTACTGCAAAGAAAGCATAGAATGAAACATTAGTTCTCAAACAAAATTGCAGCAAATGCAAAATCAATCGTAGGACAAATAAGGTAATGAAATCCAATGGGACAAAGCACTCCTATATGGTACGAAAGGTGGTGAATTTTCTGTAAGCATATTAATATTTATGCTGCTGAAGAATATGGTGCTAGAAGAAAAGCTAGGCTTGGCTGAGCAGGGCAGCTCCAACACAAGGATTGCACTAACTCTAAAGGAATTCTACATAATGAAAAGAAGAATAGTGACCAAGGTTAGAGACACAACGGTACCCTCAAGCATCACCGCAATGTCCTACAGATCCCTGCAGCTTCCTGACCAATCCTTTGGAGAAATTAAAGAAGAGACAAGCCCCCAAAACCTTCCCAGGTTTTATACTAAGCCCAGTCCATTCAGAGAAAGGGCAACATTTTCAAAGATGCATAACAATAGATACATAAATCCACATTTAAGCACCAAAAAAAGTGGGCTGCTTTCAAAGATGCAGAGTACCTGCAGCTCCCACTGACTTGAGTGGTATGTTCATGGCATGCACACACATAAGTTGGACAAAAAACACAGCATAGTCTTTCTGGAAGATTGCAGGATACTACTTAGGGTCCTACCAAATTCCTGGCCATGAAAAACGTGCCACAGACCATGAAATCTGGTCTTTTGTGTGCTTTTACCTATATTATACAGATTTCATGTGGGAAACCAGCTTTTCTCAAACTGGGGGCCCTGACCCAAAAGGGAGTTTCGGGGGGGGGGGGTTGCAAAGTTATTTTAGGAGCATCATAGTATTGCTATCCTTATTTCTGCACTGCTTTCAGAGCGGCGACTGTTGGCCAGGTGCCCAGCTCTGAAGGCAGCTCCTCACCAGAAGCAGCACAGAAGGGTGGCAACACCATACCAAGACACTCTTACTTCTGCACTGCTGCTGCCAGCGGCCTTCAGAGATGAGCTCCTGGCCAGTAGCCACTGCTTTCCAGCTGCCCCGCTTAGAAGGTAACACCGTTGCCAGCAGCAGCACAGAAGTAAGTGTAGCAGTACGGCAACACCCCCTACAATAGCCTTGTGACCCCTCACACAACTCCTTTTGGGGACAAGATCTTATTACCAGTATTGACAACTGGAGAAATCTAATGAGGAAAAAATACTGAAGGACGTCACATGCAATTGTCAAATATTATCCAACACTGAAGAAATGACTGAGGTAAACATGTTCTCGTCTTTCCATCCACTGGCCTAATGTAGAGCAGTGCAATCAGCCTGCTACCAACACTCTGTGGAGTTCTGTTGTGGCTGATTAATACTGCTGTGCCATCGGAATCCTGTCAGTTATGGGCAGGTGTGCAATGCAGTTGTGTTTAACTTTACCTGCTGTGGTTGCCAGGTAACTGAGGTTCTTGATACCCCCGGGGCAATGATTGGGCCGCGGCGTGTATGAAGTTGAGGTGTGGGTTTCATTTTTATCCAGAGGATTGAACAAGTGGTTTTAATCAAGATGGCATGGTGGGAAGAAGGAAGCATGGTAGAAGGCTGAGTGCTCTGTAAGAGACTAGTAACTTTAATTGTGGTACCCCCAAACCAGCATTTATTTTGTTTCTTTCCTAGGGGTTTGTCTTTTTCCGGCCTGAGTGTTAAGATACACCCATGAAATGGCACCTTCCACTTCCACAGATCCACCATATAGGCCCAGATTGTCCCACTTACTTCTACGTTACTGACGCAACTCTCCTTATCTACACAGAGGAGAGTTCCCATGTGACTATGGGCGCCACACCCTCTTCCTTTACACTAGGGGAATCCCTTCTGCTGGAACTCCATATCAAAGGGAGCATGCCCCTCCTGCAGGAGGGAGTTTTGCCAAGAACTTCAACAGCCTTTAATGTCAATAGTGGGCTGCATCGTTGGCTGGCTGGGCACAATTAAAAAAACAACAACAAAAAAACTCCAGATCATTTACCACTTTTTTAATTAAACTGTGCCCAGCCATGCAACAATACAGCTCATTTTCCCAAAGAGGAAGCAAAGAGGGTTAAATAATCACCCCTCATGTTAACCATGTGGGTACCTCTCAGCACAGGCATCAGAGGGCATGCAGACCAAACACCAGCGCTGAATGAGTGGGCCATGACTCTTATGGAGCACACCTATGGCAGGATCAGTGAAGGTAGGGGTCTTTCTGTGGAGGGAGTGAGGGAGGTGTGAAAGGGTCTGCAGTGTGGGAACTTCCCTCGAGAACTGAGTGGACTGTAAGCGGGGAGGGTGGATGGGAGCAGGCTATGGTCTTTGCTTGTAACATAACATTTTGCCTTGTGAAATGCCAGCCTTGTCAGTTACTGTGTGGCATCTCCTCTTTGGCACATGCAGGGGATCTTATGCAACCACCTTTCTGCCCTGCACCTGACAATCACATTTTCTTGGTTATCTGCCATTCCCCTGGTAACAAGTATTTCTGAGCTCTCACTGACACTAGCAGCAACCACTCACATTGACAGGTTTGGCGGCAGCTGACCCCGTAAAGCAGGAGTGCAGAATCTGCAGGGGCAAATGATTCATTCTCACCATTGCCCCTGAATCATCATCACATACAACAGTGAACATGGTGTCACAGATCTCTGGCTGCTTACATGTTTGAACAAGTGCACAACTTCTGTCATGTTACCTCTGATATGAAGCACTTTATTCCATCATATGGCTATAGGTAACATGTTTTATTATCCAAAGTACAGCCACCCTAAATAGCTCCCCAGGTACCCAGAACATTGTACCACAAGCAGCCAAAAGTACTCATTACTTTGATCTCTCTCTTCTATATTCTGTGTGTGTGTGTGTATCACTTCCAAGAAAACTACATTAAAAGAGCATTAATGTTACAAAGCTAGAGTTAAGATTGCGTATATAACCTTAATTCAGACTCCTTGTGCATCTGCATTATAATACAGTCTTCAATAGGATCCTCCTTCCCTACCGCCTCCGGCCCTTTGTCTCATTTAGTGCACAGGATAGTGGATGAATGAAGCAAGATCAAGTAGTGAATTAAGCTGTTTTTTTAATGAAAGTGGAGTGAGCTCACACCTATAGGAGGTACTCATCACCTAGCAGATCAGGTCCTAAGACTTAAAGGACCTTGCATTATTTTATGTCTGCAGTACTCCATTCATGACTGCGGTGCAATATAAATAAATTATAAATGGATAATAGCACACATACTGTTTGGTCTGTAGAGCCCAGCATTGTGTGTATGACTGATCTAAAGGTCAACCATACACATTTTTTCTGAGACTTTGGTTTTTCCCATGAAGTGCTACGTGAAAGTAATTTTAAAGGCCTCAGTGAGCTTTGAATGGTGCTCCCAGAATTTGCCTTAAACATAAGTATCTCTGAAGTCGGTCTGTTGTGTAACATCTTAAACGGGAAACTTACAAATATTATGGTTTCCCAATTAAAGCAGTGCAAAGGAAAGTGGGAGAGATTTAAATAGCGAAAGAATATACAGAGCAGTGACAGCATTAACCATCAGGATTAGACTATATACAGCATCCTGAAGTGTTTATCTATTTTAGAGCTTTTTCTTTGTTCTTCCCCATAGAGAAAGCATTGTCTGTTCATAATGGAAATTCAGCCTATTGACTATAGTAGGTAATTGATGAAGCACTTAAAGATTGGAGTCCTATTATCACTCAGCACACATTGCAGGAAACCACTTGTGAAATCTCTCTATTATTAGGGTATTTAGATCAGTGAATTCATTGATTTTTAAAAATATTTTTAATAAATGATTTTGAAGTCAATAATGTTTCCCTGGTTGCCAGGAGTTAGTATGAAGGAAGCCTATGAAGCCCGATACATTTTGCTATAAAAATATTTTGAAGCTCATTCCCTACTATCCAGACAGCTACTACTATCCAGACAGCTACATTTTTTCCCACTGGAAATTTTATGAGTTCGGTATTGTTTCAGTAATACTCACTAAATAATCAATACAATATATATTTTAAGCCTACTGAACTCAAGTGAATGGCCAGTAACTTTTCCTCTGCAGAAGAGCAACGCAGAGAAGCTGAAGATCTGGCCCTAACAGACCCACCTAAGTGCCTAGAGCAACAGTTAGATAGCTGGTGTTCTGTGACCACTGTTCATCATAATCATTTTACTGTTATCATATGCCCTCCCCCCATCTGTCATCTCTCGACTTATATTTAGTTCGATGGGCCAGGAGCTGTCTTTTTGTTATAGGTTTGTAAAATGCCTTGCACAATGGAGCTGGTGGCCCCTGGCATTACCACAATAAATTAGGGTCAAAGGGCAGTGTTGGGAATAGAGACCAGCTTTCCTAGCTCACTCTTACAGTATGCTGCATACCTGAAGTACCATGTCAGCTGAGCCTCTGAGTTCCTGGCTTTTCCCACCTTAATTTTGTTGCATGTTCCCTTTTCTCCATGGTTCTATTACCAACTAACTGCCTCCACTCAGCTACTGTTCTCCCAAATCCATTCTGAAGTTCCCTGACTGTTTCATCAGCGTTCATCTCCCATTCAGCACCTCCATCCATCGAAGAAGGAGTCTCCACCCTCTCTGGAGTCCCTCGACCCTGCCACACTCTATCAAGCCTTACTCTCGCGATTATCTCATTAACTTCAATCAAACCTTTGATCCCACAAAGGTGGGATGCATTAGTAAGGCAAGCAGGATTTGGCTCTCAGATGGTTTTACTTAGTGGGAAACAGTAGAAGCTAATTACCTTCATTAACATATAATCCACCCATATTCCTTAGAAAGTAAAATAATGGTTACATTCTACCCTTTGTGCAAGCCCCTTAGAATGAATGGAACACATATCAACATCAAGAGGAGCTTAAACCTTTCAAAGTTTCTTAAAATGTAGTTTATATTCCCTGGGCCGGATTCCGTTCTCACTTACACCAATGTAAATCTGGAGCGGCTCCACTAAAGCCAGTGGGCCTGAGTCTCAGTAACTCCATTCCTGTGCTTTAAAGAGGGGCTAATATGGCCACCCAGCATGCAGAGTAAATTAGAGCAGCATCAGCAGGGCTCGCTAACTCACACTCTGCTTCTCAGGGTCTTGTATGAGTCACAGGAAGCAGAGAAAGGTTGTAATGTACTAAAATGCCCTATTCCAGCCCCTCCACTAGGGACTGGGACCAAAACTGTAATAGGCACTGATGCCGGCTCTACACAGACTGAGCAGGCTTATTCTCAAGGGTCTGTGTCCGCTCATTCTAAGGCCAGAGGGAAATGGCCTTAGTGTCACAGAATAAAGTCCATTGAATTTACAACTGGGGGTAAAACAGATATGAGATTAAACTCAGGGTCCCTGTCTATGCTATTGAAATCTGAGATACTACTGCTTAATAGAACAGTGGAGACATCTAGATACATGATAATCGCAAACATTTATCTTTAATTTTTTATTCCTTTTCCCACTAGGTGGCCCCACGTCCCAGCTGCAGTCACTTTTCTTAGTGATTCTGGGGGAGATTAATTCAGTCAGCGGAAGTCGTGTGGGCCAGGCTGTTAATCAGAAGATCTCCTCAGGGCATCTGCCACCTGCTACCTCTTCCAGTGAGCTCTTCTGATTAGCAGCCTACTAATGCATTCTCCTTTTGCATATGCATTATGATTTCTATTAATGAGACTCCTTGTATGGGTAAGGCAACCAGGATTTGGCCCTGATTTTATACTGCATTGTGTCCAATTATGTGCATTGTGTTAGCAGATGATAGGAAAATATCTGCTGTCTCCAAGTAGATTGCCTCCGTTTGATTTGGGTTTGAGTTTAAGTAACTTTATTTAACCTCACTGACCTGAAAACCACTGATGGCATGGTAATGGGCATGCCATGGGACATTCTGATAGTTCCTCCCATGGACAAATCCTTATGTATAGGATGAGAATCAGTTCTGCACTGTGGTTATAATGTTACCTTCCATTTACTGTCTTCACCTATTTACTAATAAGATTGGATCAACTCTGTGAGCTTAGCATTACAGGGTATTCTTTTTTACTTATAATAGTGGACATATTTCACAGTCAGACAGTGGCTAGGCTGCATTTTTAAGCAGAGTGAAGACAATGTTTTATTTTTAATCATATTTTTTCCAGACAATAATGGCCTACTTATACAGTGCTGAAAACAAAGAGCAAATGGGAGGATGTGCTGTTGGAATGTTCTTAGGTATAAATAACATTGTTGGGTAGGAGTAATAACCTAGGAATATAATTGGGACATTTTATAAAAAAAGTGGCTCTCATAAAAATTCTTTAGGAAATATAGAAATCTACTGCCTTCCTCTACTTTACAAGCCCTGGTCCTGGAGAGAGATCACATTTCAAGCAGAGAGAGGTCGGACACCCACTTGCTGAACAAAATAAAATAAAAATCAGATAGATTTGTTCCCACTCGCAGTGTGTTATGGTAAGGGCAGTTCTGTCCATCTTAAGGCAAATATCAATGGAGACGTCGGAAAGTAATTAGCAAGAAACTAAAACTGCAAAGAATGGGAGGAACCAAATTCAAGCTTGGTGAAAGGGACGATGTCTCCCCTGAGTTCAGTGGATTTATGCCCATGGTCACAGCTGCGACCCTCAGGTTGAGAACAGTGGCCCAGTGCACTCTAACTCACTCCCTATCCGCATTGGCAAGACACGGGGAGTGCTCTGACTCCGTGGCTAGAGCAGGCTCCAGGCACCAGCAAAGAAAGCATGTGCCTGGGGTGGCACATCATAAGGGGCAGTTTTGTTTGTTTGTTTGTTTGTTTTGTTTTGCTTCGGCCACGCTCTGTGCCAGCTGCCCCCTTTTTATCCTTTTTTTTCTGCTTGGGGCGGCAAAAAACATAGAGCCAGCCCTGGCTAGAGTGCTCCTGGTACTCCACTGCCGCGAGAGGAACAACATCTGATGTGTCTTGCTGAGATGCCCTAGCATCAGTGTGCACGAGGTGTTGCATTACTGCGCTTTCATTGACCTCTGGAAATGTCCCATAATCCCCTTAAACCAAGTGGCCACTCTTATAATTGTTTTGAACTCGGCTGTAGGAATGCGGATATGCCCCTTCAAAGCTCTGTTTCTGACTTCCAGCATGCTTATCTGCTCCGAGACAAAGCAAACATTGCTTAGGAATGTGGCTTGCTTTCAGTCAGTGAGAGAGAGGCAGGCGGATGAGGGTGTGAACTTACAAGACATCCTGCTGACGCACTCTCATCAACCCAAAAACCCACTCTCTCTCCCCCCACATGCACACAACACACTCCTTGTCACACTCCACCATGACCAGCACCCCGCATTTGAAAAGCATGTTGCAGCTACCTGTATGCTGAGATAGCTGCCCATAATGCACTGCTGCCAATGCCATTGCAAGTGCCGCAAATGTGGCCAAGCCAGTGCACTTGCAGCTGTCAGTGTGGACAGACTGTGACGCTTTCCCTACTGCATTCTCCGAAGGCTGGTTTAACTCAAAGCACTCTACATCTGCAAGTGCAGCCAAGGCCTTAGTAAGACAAGGTAAGCCTCTCTATAGCTCATACTTTCTCAGACCTTCTTGTTAGTTGCTTTTCTCGCTACAGCCTTGTCCTGGGTGTGTAGTTAACACCAGTTTACAGCAGCTTATGTGTATGCAGTTTATGCTAATCACCTATATCACCTCGGAATGTGGATCCAGATGTGCAAAGTGCACCATATTGGGAACTTTTCAATAGGGCTTCCAAAAAAAAATTCCCATCAAAACTTTTCTTTCCTTGACAGAAAATTAGCAACATGGAAATTTGAATGAAAAAGTTTGTGTTTGTTTAATATCTTTTGCAATGACCTCAGTGTAGGAATAGACAGCATATTGATCAAATATGCAGAGGACACAAAGCTGTGGTAAAGGATGTTGCCAATGCTTTGGAGGATAGAGTTAAAATTCAGAGGAATCTAGATCAATTGGAGAACTGACTTGTATACAGCAAAATGAAATTCAACAAAGAAATGCATGGTACTAAACTTAGGGAAGAAAAAATCAAATGTACGAGTATAGAATGGGGGACAGTTGCCTTGGCAGCAGCACTACTGAGAAGGATCTGGGAGTTGTAGTGAATCACAACCTCAACATGAGTCAGCAAGGTGATGCTGTTGCAAAAAAAGCAAATGGAATTTTGGGTTGCATTAACAGAGGCATAGTATGCAACTCATGGTAGGTGATAGCACTGCTCTGCTCAGCACTGGTTAGGCCTCAGCTGGAGTACTATGTCCAGTTTTGGTCACCAATGTATAGAAAGGATGTAGAGAAATTAGAAAGGATCCAGAGGAGAGTGACAAAGATGATCAAAGGGATGGAATGCAAGCCATACGAGCAAAGGCTGAAGGAACTGGGTATATTTCATCTGTAAAAGAGGAGATTGATGGGGGACATGGTGGAGGTCTTCAACTACTTGAAAGGCTGCCATAACAAAGATTGAGAAAATTGTTCTCTCCTGCCACGGAGGGCAGAACAAGAGGCAATGGGTTCAAACTACAGTATAGCAGATTTTGTTTAAATTTAAGTGAAAACTTCATAACTGTAAGAACAGTACGGCAATGGAGCAGCTGGGAGGTGTGGAAACTCCTTCACTGGAGGGTTTCATAAAGAGACTGGATAGCCATCTATCTTGGATGGTTTAGACACAACAAATCCTACATCATGGCAGGGGGTTAGACTAGATGACCCTTGCTTTCCCTTCTGTGGTTCTATGATTCTAAATTATGGGCTCTATGCATTTTTTTCTGATTTCATTTAAATTTTTACAGCTGTGGGAAATTATGGGGAGGGGTCAGACAATAATTGTGGGTGTCACACAGTGGACACTGAGATTCAAAAAGTTAAAGTTTTATAACCATTAAAAACACAAATTGTCAACATCACACATCAAAATATACAAAGTAAATAGACTGAAATCAAACTCTAATAAGCTCTCAAGCAGCATTTTCTTTACTTTGCCTACTGCACATTTTGCTTATTATCAGTGGAAATATGTTTTGTCATTTTGTGTGTGTGCAGTGAGATTGATGTTTGCACACATTTACCAATAAAAATATAATGCTTCCAAGCCAATTATAAGGGATTTAGGACTGGAGCCATCAGTGTGAAAAAACAAAAAGCACCCAGCGCTCCTGATACCAAACCAGAGCACGAAAGGGAACAGCTAGCAAACCCCAAGGAAAGAGGGTTACAGACCAAAGGGATTTGCAGACCTGAAAATAACTATGCTAACGTCAAACAAAAATACTGGAGAGAGGCTTATAAGAGCTGAACTATCCCCAAAACTTTAAAAGCTGCTTATGAAAAAGAAGAATAATGAGAACCTTCCGGTAGAGACAAGGGGTAACATTTTCAAAGCCGCACAAGTGACTTAGGAGCTAAGTCCCATTTTCAAAAGTGATTTAGGATCTTAGGAGTCGATATGAAAGTCAGTGGGACTTAGGCTCCTAAGGTACTTAGGTGCTTTTGAACATTTTATTCAAGAGCAGAAAACCAATTCTATTTCCAAATTTCTTTTTGACAATGGCAAGAAGTTAAAGCCGTTTAAACACTGGAAAGATCATCTCTTGTATTTTGGCTCAGTGAGCAAATCTGTGTTCTATAAGAAACAATCCTGTGCTGACAGATGGAAGATAGACTGGATCTCTAATTTATTTGATTTGATCTAATGGAAGGAACAATCTGATGAAGAATGAAGCTGGAGAGCTTTGAAATATAATGAGAAACAAAGTCCTCCTTTTAGCCTTTGGACAAAAACAAGACTTTTAAGTTAGTTCATAATTGCACTGGCAATCAGTGGAGACTCCCATATATGTCAATACCAGTGAGCGATTGTCAATATTTCTGATCAGCAGCATTTTGCATCATTTGTAACTTGTATACTCAGTCCAAAGGGAGACTTCCAAATAAATCATTATAGCACATTGTAAATGCACGAGCCAATTTCTCTGAAGAATCTTTAGTAATACTTCATTAATTATATCGAACTTGGAGCCCAAAATTCTTCCCACTTATATTCATCAGGTACCAGGGCTAGTTGTCTGTATGTTATCTAGGTCATTTGTATATCAAACTCTATAGGCAAATGAGACCTTATGGATCTTAACAGAGGGCTGGCAATCAATGGTTCCCGCAAATGTAACCAGTTTATCCAGCTCTGAAATTGGCATCTGACTCTGAAGTAGAAACTAAGCAATCAGTTCTAAGCAAATAGTTTAGTTAATAATTTAGCCTCTTCTTCTGTTGTCCACAGACTGATTGCAATTTTCTTCAGTTGATTTATTCAGAATTATGCACCAAATAATCTCTGGCAGTAATTCTTGCTCTGTACCTTTTTTGTAACCATTTCCTGTGAGTGCTCAATATTTAGAATTTGACCTATTTAGTTCTGATACATGCTGCAGATCACACGGTACAGTATGCTTCTTTTCTCCTATTAGAATCATGTTACTGGTGTGCAAATACTCATGATTACACATAGAGCTGGATGAAAAATATTTCAAAATTCAGAGGGGCAGATTCCCAGTTGTAGTTCTGAAAATGAACAGCACAAGATATAGAGTGGCTGCAGCTCTCTCATTAAGAATTACCATGGTAAAGGAGAATTTTCAACTAGTTTAAAGCCAGTGGAGCCAGGTCCTACAACAAGCTCTTCCTCCCAGCCATAATCCTTTTGTGGGAAGGAAGTGGTGTAAGATGGATCAGAAAAGGACAGTGCATTCCCTATAGCAATTCCCCTATGGCAGTTCTCAGCTGTCGTAAATTAGAACAGACCCTAGGCTGCTCTATCTTACATCAGAGCTGAGGCAGTTGGCAAATCAGGGAGCCGGAGAATCATAGAAATGTAGAACTAGAAGCAACTTCAAAAGGCTATCAAGTCCACCAACTAATCCTAGACCATCTCGGAGAGGTTTTTTCCAACCTGTTCTTAAAAACCTTCAATGATAGGGATTTCTCAACCTCTCTTGGAAGCTTATTCCAGAGCTTAACTACATTTATAGCTAGAAAGTCATCCCTAATATCTAACCTAAATCTTCCTTGCTGAAGAGTAAGGTCATTATTCAAGTCCTACTCTAAGGTCAGGTCTACACTACCCGCCATGTCAGTGGGTAGCGATTGATCTTTCGGGGATCGATTTATCAAGTCTAGTCTAGACGCAATAAATTGATCCCTGAGCACTCTCCAGTCTACTCCTGTACTCTAGCGGAGCGAGAGGTGCAGGCGGAGTTGATGGGGGAGCAGCAGTAGTTGACTCAGCGCCATGAAAAGCCGTGGTAAGTTGACCTAAACAGGTCGACTTCAGCTATGCTATTCCCGTAGCTGAAGTTGTTTATCTTAGGTTGATCCCCCATCCACAGTGTAGACCAGGACTAAGTATAAAAGGGGGTCAATTTCTATGAATTTGCCAGGGGTCCAGTTTGATTTTAAATCTGAAATACAACTGGGCTTGCCAATTGAATAAGTATTACAGCCAGTATAGAATGGAGTTTATTAGGATAACTATATTTTAGTGAGTCCAGGGAATGGTTAATTTGCTAGTTTTAATGCTGAGTTCTTTTCAGGTCAACTTTTAACTTGAATAGTATTTTTCATTCAGGACACTTGCTTATTGTTAACCAACAAACAATTTATTAATTCACCCGGAACCACATAGTATACAATGAACAGCTCACCACTCAATGTAACAAATATTCTAGGTTTGTACTACACGCAATACAATCTTCCTAGCAGTTATCGTAAACTAGAGTTGAGGCTCCGCAGTTATATCATGGAACAGTGCAAATTACTAAGATTTCTTATTACATTTACTTGTGATAATAAATTCCTAATATATTTATCACACATCCAAGTGTGCACTTGTCTTTCAGGCACTTTTAAGAGTGTGGTTACTACTCTTCGACTGTATTGGTCCAAGACAGACATGTTAAGAATATTAAAAGCAATTGCTAAAGGTTATTGTTTTCAATCTCTTTTAGGCCAATTTCTTGGACTTCTCAAGGAGTTCAAATCTAAAATATGGTCACTTGAAATCTCAATGGAGAGTCTAAATTCAGCAAGATAACCTTAAATTATTTATTGTAAAGACTAGAAGGAGAAATACAACCATTGAAATAAAATCTCACCACTTCTTCTTATCCTGTTAACCCTGGGATGGGGAAGAGTCCTTTCCACTTGACTGGTGGGACATCAGCTGTATTCAGGATTCTGCAGCTTCCTATTGGTCAAAACAACTTTCTTATGCACATAGAATCATAGAAGTGTAGAACTTGAAGGGACCTCCAGAGGTTATCTAGTCCAATTCCCTGCACTCATGGCAGGACTACATAATAAATTGATTATTCCTGACAGGTGTTTATCTATCTGTTCTTAAAAAGTTCTGGTGATGAAGATTCCACAACCTCCCTAAACAATTTACATTTTGTTCCAGTGCTTAACTACCCTGACAGTTGGGAAGTTTTTCCTAATGTCCAACCAAAGCATCCCTTGCTGCAATTTTAGCCCTGCTTCTTGTCCTATCCTCAGTGGTTAACAAGAACCGTTTTCCCCTCCTCCTTGTATCAACTTTTTATGCATTTGAAAATGGTTATCATGTCCCCCTCAGTCCTCTCTTCTCCACACTAAATAAACCCAGTTGTTTCAATGTTTCCTCAGAGGTCATGTTTTCTAGACCTTTAATCATTTATATTGCTCTCCTCTGGACTCTCTCCAATTTTTCCACATCTTTCCTGAAATGTGATGCCTGGAACTAGACACAGTACTCCAGTTTAGGTCTTATCAGTGTGGAACAGAACGGAAGAATTACTTTTCGTCTCTTACTTACAACATTCCTGCTAATTCATCCCAGAATGATGTTGATTTTTTTTGCAACAGTGTTATACTGTTGACTCATATTTAGCTTGCAATCCACTTTGCCCCCTTCTCCTCCCTCCCGCCCAATTCTTTCTGCAGTGCTCTTTCCTAGGCAGTTATTTCCCACTTTGTATGTGTTTAATGGATAGTTCATTCCTAAGAGGAGTATTTTGCATTTGTCCATACTGAATTTCATCCAGTTGACTTCAGACCACTTCTCCACATTTTTGAGATCATTTTGAATTTTAATCCTATCCTCAAAAGCACTTGCAACCCTCATAGCTTGGTATTGTCCACAAATGTTATAAATGTATGTACTTTCCATGCCATTATCTAAATAACTGATGAAGACACTGAACAGAAGCAGACCCAGGACCAATCTCTGAAGGACCCCACTTGATATACTCTTCCATCTTGATTGCGAACCAATGATAGTTACTCCCTGGGACCAGTTTTCCAACCAGTTATGAACACTCCTTATAGTACAGTGGAACCCCGCAATACCACACCCCTCATTTATCGCGATCGATATTTTTGGACTCCGATCGTTGCAGTATTGCGGGGTTCCACTGTATCTCTATCTAGGTTGTATTTCCCTAGTTTCTTTATGAGAAGATTATAAGAGACAGTACCAAAAGCCTTACTAAGGTCAAGATATACCACATTTATGATGTCCCTCCTACTCACAAAGCTTGTTACCTTGTCAAAGAAAGCTATTAGGTTGGTTTGACCTGATTTGTTCTTGACAAATTCATGCTAAATGATTTAGATCACCTTATTATCTTCTAGGAGGTGTTTGCTAATTGATTGCTTGATTAGTTGTTCCATTATCTGTGCAGGTACTGAAATTAAGCTGACTGGTCTGTAATTCCCCTTTTTATAGATTGACATTATATTTGCCCTCCTCCAGTCCTCTAGAATGGCTCCTGTCTTCCATGTGTTTTCAAAGATAATCACCAATGGTTCAGATATCTCCTCAGTCAGCTCCTTGTGTATTCTAGTAGGTATTTAATCAGACCCAGGCCACTTGAAGACATCTAACTTCTCGAAGTAATTTTAAACTTCTTCTTTCCCTATTTTAGCCTCCGATCCTACCTCATTTTCACTGGTGTTCACTATGTTAGACATCCAATAGTTACTAAACTTTTTGGTAAAAACTGAAAAAAAAAATCACATGATGAACTCAATTTTATATACCCTAGTTTCACCTCATATTGGAGGGGGTCACCTTCTGATTACTACTGGACACATCCAAAATTTCAGCTCAGATTTCAGCTCCTAGTTTCTCTGCTGTTTCCATTAGTATCCAGTAGATGGCACTGGGGTATAACAAATGTCTTTAATCCTTTTCTTATCGGAGGCTTTTAAAATTTGATTCATTTCAAGGACAGTATTTCATTATTAACATCTACTGTTTATTCGGATCCCAGAGAGCTGACTGGATACCACAAAAAGCAGCAGAATCCTATGTGTGACTGACACCTGGACCAGAACTGCTAGGAGGCAGAACCAGAGTCATGGTCAGGCAACAAGCCAATGGTTTGAGTTGCAGGTTCAGAGGAAAGTAGAGACTGGAGCTGGAGCAGGAACAGGTTGGAGGGAGGATTGGTACAGGAAGCAAGTCCAGCATAGGTGAAGGCATGCAACACATTGAGCAGACATTGTGCTGGTGTTGCTACTCCAGTTAAATGACGATCTGTGGACTCTTCTGACCAGCCAAGGAGCGCAGTCAGAAAATGAGAGCTGAGCTCATCGGGTTACCAGGCGACTGCGCCCCATCTCTTCCCAGCAGTCCTCCTTCCCAAAACAGCGTTCCATGGTCGAGGAAGCCAAAGCCCTCCCATTTAGAACATGAGTACAGCCATGCATTCACCTCTACAAGTACATCTTCCTGACAGTCCCCACTGCCTCTCCTGCAGCATGCACGGATTGCAGCAGGAGAGGATATGGACCAACATTTAATTGAAGTCGCTGAGGCTCTGCATGGGTGCATAAGTTCACTCACACGAAATAATTCATAGGATCGAGGCCCAATTATTTAAAATAAAACTACGAAACATGCTATCATACAGGGCAGGCCCCCATATTTCATTCTCCAGACAATATTGGGGATAGAGCTTTCAACCCATTTTTCTTTTAAACTCCTCTCTTCTTCCTTCATCACCACATTTGCCTGCTTTTCTCTAATACCTGTGAAAGTGTGAGTCACAACCACAGAAACCCAGGAAGAGTTTCAGAGTACATTATTCTTTGCCCTCTATGCATCCATTAGTATTGCCCTTTAAAATGCAGCCCTTTGTCCTTGTAATGAAGAATAAAACTCATTTCCAAGCAGCCCAATAAGATTATCTCAAATAATAGCAATCCAATTAGCTCAGGCAGTTTGAAGTCTCACGACTCTCAAGTGGTATCCCGCATCATTAAATATACTGTTTTAAAATACATTCAAATATCTATCCATAATAGCCATTTCTAAAAGACTTCACAGAAACTCCACATTTCCAGAGCATCCAGGTGATAGCTATATGCTATTATCGAGGATTTTGAAATAGAATACAGGTAGGAGAAATATTCCCACTCACACAACACACACCTCCTTCCACAGCTTCCTCATAAGTGGCTGCTGCATCCAGGAAAGCACTCGCGCACCTTCTCTGTCTCCTTGCCAAGACATTTTGAGACCATCTACAGTAAACTAAGACTACTAAAGCTTGATTGCTCTACTTGCTCTGTTTGGCTGGGTACAAGATGGGCCTTTTCTGCATCTCTGAATATCCCCAGGCCTCTGTCAATGACAAACTAGCTTGCCTTTTCTTACTTTAGTTCTCATACCAATGTAGGGCTTCTGTTAAGATGAGCTATAATTACTTAGGCAGCTATCCTATCCCTGCTATGGCCTTCAGGCTTCTTTCTCTGGCTACCACAGATATCTCCTTTGGCTCCCACTGTTAACTTACTTTTAAAAGCTGTTTCCTCTAACTGGCTTAAAATATAACTAACTCTTTTCATGCTCTAAATACTCCAGCACTGCTGTTCTTCCCTCCAGCACCCCACTTTATTTTCTCTGTGACTTCTTCTCTTGGGGAAACTTCATTGGCTCAAAAACTCATGAATTTCAATTTACCATATTTATGTTAAGTTTCCTTTTAACTTTTAAACACACTCACCTTGGTAAAAAGTAGTTGTAGCCTTACACTCTCTTATCACCCTCTTGGGAAAGGTTTGGGGCCTTTTGAAGGATTAGGAGTTGATTTGGACGTTAGGCCCTTAACGGAAGTCAAAGAAGCTCATGGTTTTCCTGCCTCACAACCCAGTGCACCTCTCTCTAGGCTAACAGGCATAACAATGGGGGAAGGCGGGTGGATAATTAATTTTGTCTCCTGTCCGGTATGGCGGTTCAGTTCTACGTGGCTATTTCAGAATGAGACTGGCAATTTAATGAGGTCTGAGACCATGGACAGAGCTATTAGAACATTCGGAGAATTAAGGAGCCCATAAGAAGTTCATGTTAAAATGGTGATATTTTCATGGTTAATAGTGTACCCAAAGCTTGGCAGATTTTCATGGAGACAGCAAAAGGCACCTCTCTGACTTGAAAACCATCACCTGACATATGTCAAGCTCCCAATGCAACTGAGAGAGATGCCAGACTTTAAAAAATGTCTGAAAACAATTACATTTACAAAATTACCTATCTCTCAGGAGTCTGTGTGAATTGGCTGCACCATTTTTGGCTCAAACTTTCTAAAAGAATCAAACTGCATGGGATGTTTCAGTCCAAACAATTAAAGATTGCCAGAGTCATTATGAAAGGAGGGGATTATGAAAGGATGTGTTAGTCAACCCTATTAAGGGGTGTCACCTAAAATACATTCAAATGTGGCTAAAAATACCAATGACAAGAGCTCCAATTATGCAGTTGATACTGAAACTGGAAGCAGAGAACAAATAACAAGGAACAGTGCAATCAGATTCAAAAGGATTTGGATGGTTTAAATGATTGGACCAGCAGATTGCAAATGTAGTTCAATGCATCTCAGTGTAAAATAATTAGTCTGGGACCAAGGAGCTGGGTCTGGAAGATATTGTGAGAAATGGAGCAATCATTCAGCTCAGTGATTTAAAAAAAGTGTTTTGGAGTTATTGTGAAAAAAACAGCCTACTGTACAGCAATTGTGAAAAAAAAGTCAAATTTCAAATTATAAACTATGTTTTATTACTGCAACAGAGCTGGAGAGTGGTAAGCCCCACCTGAGAAGAATCAGGTGATTCCAACAGCAGGAAGATACAGGGAAAGAGTGTGGTTGAGAGAGGGTTGGTGAGACTGCTAGAGGCAGTAGGAGACCCGGTCGTAAAAAGGTAGCGAAGCCTAAGAGTCTCTGTGGAGCTGGAACTGATGAAAGACTTTGTGTTTGTTTTTCAACTTTTTATTTCTGTTTTGACAAACTCTGTTACCAGCCTGGCGAAGAATTAATTAAAGGATCAGGGGCTGAGAAGGCACTGGAAACTAAGTGAGTTCTTAAAGGGGCCTTGGTAAAGAGGAAATAAAGGTACGAGGTGGTGACCACAAAACTACAATTACCAAAGGAGGTAATAAAGTAGTGTAGGAGGCACTGGTTAATACATTGGTAGACTCAATTGTTGCAACAGACCCAATCTTAAATACTGTGTTCAGTATTAGTTAAGGTAAGACAGAAATTATTAACCTGGAAATATTTCAGGAAACAAGGAAGTTGATACCTGGTTTAAAAAATCTGGGTGAACTGTAAGCTTAAGATGTAATAGGGGAAAAGAGAAGAGTTGGAGATAATGTAGCAGAGGTTTATGACACTATAAAGAACATTGGTATACGTAACACAAGGACGTCTTTTACCTATAGCTGGGATTCCAAAACTTTAGCTGTAATGGGAGCTGCCCATGTGCCTCAAAAAAGGGAACAGTTTCCTTCTACTATTGTGCCCAACCCCCACCATTTCTATCCTCAGACTTCTCCTAAATATGCATATCTCTTGGCTGGTCTCACACTCTGTCCATTATGGGATAATGTGATCCATCCTTGCAGCTCATCCATTCATATGTTTTTGGTATTGTATTTGTTTAATTTAAAGCTTCCAAGGGCAGGGACTTATCTAAATGGAGGCCCAGATCCTCAGTGGGTGTGAATTAGAGCTGACTTTAGTGGAGCTATGCTGCCATAAATCAGCATATCTCCACTGAGGTCAGTGGAAGTGTGCCAATTTACACCAGAGAAGATCTGTCCATTGGGTTCTATATACTTATGAGACCATGTGGTGGCCCATGTGCCACGTAAACATATGAAGTTCAGCTTCATGAACTCATTTTGTGGCCCCTGTATGGAAACAGGAGTAAAAGCGTGGTCTATCCATTTAAGACCCAGGGAGATACCAGCCCTGTTCTGGAGAGATGCCCAGCAGACAGATGCTGGGAATCACTTGACCTTGGTAAACAGCATCTAGTGACTGGGTCTGATTCCCAGCTGAAGGATGTAAATGAGGGCTCCAGTGCCCTGAGGGAGTCTGGGACCAGGAGAAAACTAAAAATACTCTCCTGTGACTCAAGCAGAAGACTTTGAGAGACCAAGCAAGCCAGACACCTTCTGGCTGGGAAAGGAATGACTCCTTTAGCAATCAAAAAGTCCCAGAATCTCAGTCAAGAACAGGACTGTTGCTTTTTGTTATTTTTCACCATTTCCATTTGTGTGTTAAGGAATAAACAAAGCCTCAGGAAAGAGGTACAAATGCAATGTGCATGACCAACTCTTAGTCCCAGGCTGGTGATCCATCCACCAGCATACCTCAAGCTTAGTTTTCCATTCTAACATTTGATGATGGTCTATTTATTTATCTTTGCTGTGATTACATTGCACTCAGCTCTGGTATGTCTTCTGAAATTCACTTTGGTTCATTCATTCATCTTCAGTTTCAGAAACTAAGCTGTTTTATTAAGAGATCCAACAACAAATGATATCTCTGCATCATTTTCATAATCAAGATTTTTTTATTCTCCAGCTCTCTGTTCAGGAATATACTTTGCTTTGGTATTGATCAGTTATTCATAGTGAGAGTAACACAGATTTACAAAATGATGGTGTGTGTTTACAACCGAGCACTCCTTGTGCAAAACACCTTCACATCATGCTGTGATTGCCCTTTACTTATTGCAAATAAATCTAGTCTCGGCCACTTGTGTCCTGTCCTAATGGCTGTGTATACAGTTTTAAGTGGTAGTTAGTACTATTATTTGGAAAGCACAGTTTATTGCCCCTGAAAATATCAACTCATCTTTACAAAGTCAACTCCATTTAGAACAATCATCTTACTTTGACCAGGTTATCAGTTACCTCACAAATCCATTTGCTCAGTCTGATAAATGTTCAAATTTACATGAGTTAGCTCTGTTTCACAGGTAGGCAACATATTGGTCAGTGGTTTCATCTAGTTGGTTTCATCTAGTTGTTACAGGAATGTTCTATACATGAGCTGTCTTTCTATATGTAAAAAGTTAGTTAATTGATGCCAGTAGGTGGCACCCAAGGATATTATGTAGCATATTTCCTGGGTTTTGTAGGACCAATAAAATTACTTCTTGTGCTTTTCCTGTGGCTTCCTCTCTGCGGCTCTTTACACGGAACACATAATGTGGGGTCAAAAATACCTGTAAAGAATCATAGAATATCATGGTTGGAAGGGACCTCAGGAGGTCATCTAGTCCAACCCCCTGATCAAAGCAGGCCAGCAACACCAAGTAAATCATCCCAACCAGGGCTTTGTCAAGCCAGGCCTTAAAATCCTCTAAGGATGGAGATTCCACCACCTCCCATTCCGGTGCTTCACCACCCTCCTAGTGAAAAAGTGAAAAAGAAAATATGCCTTTCCTACATACTATTCTTGCCTTGTTAAAATATTCTTGAAAATTTTAAATTATGTTCTAGCAATTTGCAGTCCCCTTTGTGATCCCACTGGAATGTGCAGAAGCTCTTCTTTGATGCTGGCTCTGCCTAGCGTTGCCAGTTTTGGTTGCACATATTCCTGGAGATTTTCTTTAATTCCTGGGGACTCCGGGACAGTCCTGGAGGGTTGGCAACCGTAGCTCTGCCCCATGTAGCAATGTGCCTGTCCAAATGCCTCTTCACTGCCACTTGCTCCCTGAAAAATATGGAAGTGCTATAACTCCCATTATAATCTCTTTGGGAGAAGAGACTGCCTTTTCAGTCAGTCTTTGTACAGCACCTAGTGCAATGGGATCCTGGTCCATGACAAGGGCTCTGAAGCACTGTGGCAATGCAAATAATGAATAGCAGTAATAATCACCACCTCGTCCACTTCTTTTTCAGCTTCCCTTGCAGACAGAACTATTCAGGTGGCTTTTTTTGCCAGACTGAATTTTGCTTCTGCTACCATGTAATAAAAGCCTGACGCACAGCAGACTTTCGCAGTTCGCTTTATTTCCTAGCTCCAGGCATGACACACAAGTCAGACTACAAGGTCACATTCTTGGAGTCAGTATCCACTGACTACAATGCCCACTGACACAATGTTTTGCTCTTTTGCAGGAAAGGAAGGATGATTCAGTGGTTCGGACACTAGCGTAGCACTTAGGAGATCTCGATTCAAATCTCCAGTCTGCCACTAGTTTCCCATGTGACCATGAGCAGGTTGCTTAGTTTTTCTGTGTCCCGCATCTGTAGAATAGGAATAATAGTTCTGTACTATTCTCTCACAAAGTGTTTTGAGAATAAATACGCTAATGCTTGTGAGGCCTGCCAATATTACGTTGATGGTGGGGCATATAAAACAGACCACAGAAGCCAAAATAATGCCATATTGAGCTTCTTACTGTAGTTAGGCTTTTTATGAGCATCTAGATATTGTGAATAGAGCAGAGGTTGTGGTATTTTGACCCCATGTTCATTTTGCTGAGCTAAAAACAAAGTGACTGAAATGCATAAACTTAAATAAAAAGAATGAGATGGTAGGTTTTGTTTATAGTATGGAAATATTCAGCTTTTTTCTTGAAAAACCAATCCACTGCAGAAAGAGGCCTCTTTAATATCACTCCTGACTTTCTGCTAACTGTAGCTTTTGCCCTTCTAGGCCCAAAGAAAGGCCTGTCAAAATAGCATTGCCTACAATATTCTCTTCCTTCCCCGTGAGGTTGATCTATTCTATAAAGTGACTCCAGATGCTTGCTATATAGATGGGGAAGCATCTTCAATCTTGATCTTAATTACTGAGGCTCAAATTGATTTGACCTGAACTCTTTCTGCCTTTCAAGTATACCAAGACCTACAGGCTAGCTCCCTAGCTTTTTGAACTAACATGCTGTCTGACAAACAAGTAATTGTAAGGAACTGATTTACTGCCCAGGCAGACCAAGTTGGATGTAAAATATTAATGTAAGAAACAATTCCCATTTCTTTTAATATTAAAATCCAATAAATTAGTCCAAGCACTTTCAAATAATTGATATTTTACAATAGGGAGAAATATCTGACCACTTACAAATGTGCCTTTTTGAAACTAAATGCTTTACAAGAGAAGATGTTTGTGAATTTCAAGGCTGCAAATATACCTCAGGGCTCTGCTGACATCAAAATAAGCCATAAAAGCAAAAGTGAGAGTGGTTTAGGATGCCACTAGGATCCCAAAATATAGCCTTGTCCAAGTTTTATTTTTTAGCTTATATAATATATGGCTCCTACTACAAATTACAAGCTGCCATCCTTCCAATTCCAATTCCCTCTTGTAGCTCTTTCTCTCATTCCTTATACCTGATTTTCTCCAGGATTTGACCAGACTAAAAAAACAACATTAAGCAGTAGTAGATGGCTCAGAGAACTGCTAATGGACTTTTGACCTTTTTGTCTTGATGATCTTGAGGCATATAATGGTGGTTATGATCTGTTAGCTCTGTGAGATGAATTTGTGGCCTCAGTCCATTTCTTAGTACAGCTGTGCTAAGCACAACTACCCCAGTTAGTATCTTTTCTGGCACTCTCATCAGAGAGAACAAGGATTGATCCACCCCGCTGCTCCCCTATAACTGAAACCGGAATTCTAGCAGGAAAGTGTAGGAAAGCTAGCACTATAATTATCCATACAAAAATCATGCAAGGCTCAAGTGTGAATGACACAAGCAAGGCTTAATGCAAAGGTCATGTATAGTTAAGGTCCTTCCTTGTGTCAAGACGCTTGTATGATTGCTGCTATGGGTAAAAGTTGTATCTTTCCATGGACAAACGGAGGTAAAATATCCACCTTTCATCATTACTGAGTGCACTTTTCAAAAACAAAAAGACTGTTCTTCTAAAAGTCAGAAAATATTAGTGAAGCTGTAACCATTAATTCCCTTTACATTTAGTCATGTTCCACTTGGCTTTTAATTTTGATTCAAAAGAGAAATCAGGAGAAGAAGTGGGGAAAATCTTTAACTCTGGAGGAAAATATCTGTGACTGAAGCTACTGTCTGTTTAGGGGATAAGGGAATATGTGACTATTATGATTCAGCAGAAGCTGTAGCATAGATAAGGTCACAGAGTTCAATTATAAGAGGAACTTTAAGGCTTTATTTTTTAATATATCTAATTGAAATGGGGGGAGTGAACCACATAGAATGGAAACTTAGAGCTCTATTTGAATTTTTTATGGTGGTTTCATTAAAAGTGAATTGATATAGAATGAATAGCAAGAGGTCAAAAATCACCCCTTTTGCCATTTTTTCCCCCAATAGATTGTCTCACTCTTGTTTGTTCCTCTTTTGCAAGAAACCTAAAACACTCTGTGACTTATCCTTTGGCTACATTGTTGCTCATCGTATATTAATTTCCAGAATAACTATTATACCTTGGTAATGTTTGTAGAGCATTTTAAAATTTTTAGCTGGAATAGAAACCATTTACACCAAGGCAACCCCCCTGAATTTGACAACAAATTAGCTACAGAATGAATGCTGTCATTCACTCCTGGAATGGAATGTGTCACATTAAGGCTATGTTTACACTACAAAGCTTACCCAGTAGAACTGTGCTGCTGTAAAATCTCTCATGTAGCTGCCTGTAGTGGGGTGGTTACCCGCTCCAACCCTGAAAGACTTAAAAGCCAGCCCTTGGAGCAGGATGGGGCTGAGAGTAAGGGCTAGGCTGATTGGGGAAGCAGCCCCAGCTGAGCCATACCTCAATCAGGCCACACCTGGCCCTGTTATAAGGGCCCAGAGAGGAGCTAGGTAGGGCAGCCTCCCTCTAGCTTTGGAGGCAGATGGATCTAGGTGCCTGAAGGGAGCTAAGAGTACTGAGGGTAGAGCAGTGCTGGGGAAGGGGCAGGCTGAGCTGGGGAGCTCAGGCTCGCGACCCCCCAGGCTGCAGCCTGATACGAAGGCCTGAAAAGGTACTGGGCTATAGGAAAAGGCAGCAGGTCCAAAAATCCCTTGCCTATGATGACTGGCTCTTACACTTCAGTCTGCCCCATGGAGCAGGGGCTTGAAGCTGACTGTCAGTAGCCATAGACTGAGGCAAGGTAGGGATAGAGGGTTAGGGGTTCCCTGCGGAGGGGAGACCCAGAGTGTGGGCGTATTGCCAGGGACAAGCACCCCAGGTAAAGGGCGCCGGGGTCCGTGAGGGACATGGGGGGCCAGCAGCAAGTGGGATGGCGACCACCAGAGCACATTCTGATGGCTGGTGAGTTAATTCCCTAGACAGCCAGCAGGAGGCGGCGCCAGGTGAGTCATTGCATCGCTACACTGCCCGTTGCCAACAGGAGAGAGCTCTCCCATCAGCATAATTAAATCACCCACAGTGAGTGGTAGGCAGTAGCTATGTTGTCAGGAGAAGCTCTCCTTGCTGACATAGCACTGTGCTCACATATTGGCAACACTTATGTTGCCCCTGAGCAACATAAGTTTTTCCAATATATATGGCAGTGCAGACATGGCTTAAGTCATTTGTATGTGTATTATACGCACCTCCTAAAAACAAATATTTCCAGGGATTTTTCTCCTTTACCGGCATATAAATTATAAAAGCCATGACCTTGGAAACATAAAACTTGGTTTTTTGACATGCTTATTACACACTATTTGTTATTTGTCATTACAGCATTTTTATTACATTATGAAAATGGCAACACTCTTCCAAGATATCACTTTCATAGCTTGTATTACTTTGAATAAGCCTGTTATAAAACAAGGCTCCTATGTTTCATCAAGGAATATAAGATGTGAAACAGCATGAAAATATTTAAGAAGCCAACTCAAAGAGTTCCTCCTACACAAGCAGCAGTCCATACAAACAACACACATTACAACAAAGCTTAAACTTGTTCTTCACAATCTTTTTTTAAAACATTAGCTGCCTATTTAATTTTAAAAACAGCAAACTATATCCACCTCCCTTTCCATTTTTTTTAAGAAGTCATGAAGTTTAAATCTCCTCAGTGTGATAGAGATGCTTGATTTGATCTGCTTAGCTCTTGAAAGTCCAGGGGCTCCATGCTGCTGGCCCCGTGCTGCCCGGGATCCCTCTGTCTTCCATTAGGGAATTTTTTCCCGAGACCCCTCTGTGACATTTCGCTAACCCCCAAGGGTTCATGAACCCCAGTTTGGGAACCACTGACCTAGATAATCCTGGCAAGTGACCTCCACCCACACACTTCAGAGGAAGGTGAAAAACCCTCAGGGTCACTGCCAATGGGACCTGAGGGGAGAATTCCATCCTGACCCCACATAGGGTGATCAGTTGGCCCCTGAGCATATGGTCAAGATGTTGGCTGCAATGCTTGCATATGACTATCCCACACTGGCATTTTTGAAGGCTGAAGTACCTTTAAACATGGGGTAGGAAAGTGGAAGAGAAATAGGCAGATTTGCTGGTGCTATATCAAATTTCTGGAAGTCCATCAGAGGCTTTGGGAAGTGAGCGATGACAGATTTCTTCCTAGGCTTTCCCTTCAGCCAACAGGTTACGCTGTCACTGCTAAACATGGAGTTTTGTTCTTGTCGTACTTACTTTTAGGAACTTTTAAATGGGGTTAAAATATTATAGACAGAGTTTCCTGAGGCACATCATGCCTCCCACACTCATCAGGAAGGTTGACATAGGAGTTTCAACAGCATAGTTTCTGTGTCCAGTTCCCAGGCAGCTTCCACTCCTCCCCTTCTTGCCTCTAATGAGCTGTACCAAAACTCGATAAAAGAAGCTAGGAAAGTACAAACAAAAACTATGTTTAGCAACAATTAAGGCTACAACAGGACCTACATCATTCCTTTCCATCTTCATGTTGCCTGCAATGCTGTTAATAACCCACTCCAATGCTCCCTAATGCTTTCACTTCCCTCCCCAACAGATACCCAGAAGCAATACATATCCCAACTTAATTAAATGTAAATGCAAAACCTTAACAGTGACCTCAGCAGTGTTAAGGCAAAATAACTTCCCAAATGCATGTGTAAGACAGTCAGATGTGCCAATCTGTTCATATAATTGATGTAAAAGCATATATGGTTTGTATTCTACTATAAATTTGAGTTGGCATATGTGTTGCTTTTACATAAGTCTTTCCCTTAACTTCTTATTTCCATGTATCTAAGGTTTCCAGTGGATCGGGTGTGTCCTGGTACAACCTTAAATGTTATTAAATGTAGTTTTTGTTTGCCAATTGTTATTTGTATTACAGCAGTGTCTAGAGAGATCCAAATGAAATAATAATCCCATTGCCCTAGGCTATATATGCACATAATAAAAGAGAATCTATGGTCCAAAGAGCTCAATATGGGCAAGACAGGCCAACTATCCCCATTTTACAGATGCGGACCTGAGATGCATAAAAATGATGTGATTTGCCCAAGGTCAAGGAGAAAATCCATGGTAAAACCAAGAATTAAACAAAGGTCGCCTAAATCTTAATGAGTGTCTTAACCATAAAATGTGGAGTTCTTAGGGCACCTTAGAGACTAACAAATTTATTTGAGCATAAGCTTTCATGGGCTAGAAACCACTTCTACCTTATGACAGCTTATGCTCAAATAAATTTGCTCATCTCTAAGGTGCCACAAGGACTCCTCATTGATTTAACCATAAGACTATCCTTCCTCCCCAGAAAGAGTAGACATTAAAATCTCCAGGGGTATTAGCAATAAAGGTATAAGACCCTTTAGACAGCTGGCTACATTACCTCCCACTAAGTTCCTCCAGTGTATTCAACTGATAATGGCTAGGGAATTGGCGAAGATAAGACTCATTGGCAGCTCCAGGAACACTCTCTATTTACTCTTACCTTGTTCTCCTCACCTCACATTCTTATCTGCTTCAACCACCTCTTACCACTTGTGGATCTAGAGGTAGATTTTCAATTAGTGTACATTTTCATAGCTCTGAATACTTCAGTAAAACTATAACAATTTATACCAACTGTGGATCAGATCCCTAAATCATTAGCTCTCCAGAATTCTATTCCTTGATTGTGTCCCTAGGCACCACTCTAATACAAATAAGTACTACTACTAATAATAATGCACCCAAATCATCTATTAATTCCCTTGGGATTGCCTCATGTACTTTACTAAACCCTCTGCACCGAGCAGTGCCAAAAGAATATGAACTGGAGAAGGAAGGAATTAGGACCAGAGGGATTCAAGAGTGGATATGAATGCATGGTGGTGTTCTTGCTATCAGTAAAAGTAATTAGTATTCAGAAATGTAGTGAGAACCCTTTTGCCATCAAAGAGAGACACTAGAGAGATAAAAGTTACAAAGTGTTAAAGCCCTGCTTGTTGCCTTAGGCATGTTTTTGTTTTGCTCCATTCATTTCAGCGTTTGACTCGGTAATGGTTCACTTTTGTCGTTATGACTGAAAAATAAAATGATTATTAGAGAACAAATTTTGTGAAGGCAAAGTACGGTGACTGGCACCTTTGCAGTGCCCAGAATACAATGCGAGCTGCCAATATTTCTTGCTATTTTTTCATGTTCAATTACAGACGAGTAGGAGAGGGGTCCAATTGTTTCTTTTCTGGCAGTACATATTTATTATTTTTTGCTGTGTTTTTTAAAAAAAGTCCTGCCAACAGCCAAAGCAAAAGCACCTCCTTCACCCCCGAGGAACAGGCTTCTTTTTAAACTTTTTCTATGACAACAGCAGTGAAATGTTATAAATAGCATGTATCACAGCAAAATATGATTTTCTAATGCCCAGTAGCATCACTGGAAACAAAACAACTTAATTCAGAGCCTAGACCATGACCTTACATTTACCAACCAAAGGTGACCTGAGACAATAAACTGTAAAGATACATTTTTGAAACAAAGGAACAGATTCTCAGCTGTTGTAAATCAGGACTTCAGTGGAGCTACATAGATTTACACCAGCAGAGAATCCAGTGTTAAAAGTTTGAAAAGGGTTTATATTCTGCTTTCTGATTGAAAATCAATAACATAAGTAATTAAATGAAAAAGGAACAGGTATGTCCAAGTTCCAAAGGTCTGGCAATCCTTCCCCCCGCCCCCCGCACCCACCCACCCATGCCATGAGTCTCAGTTTATTGCTGTGGCTGGCATTTATTTTAATGGGAATTACTGGACAGTGCTTCAAAGGAAGGCCAGACCTACTACAGCTGAGCCTCAGCTGTTGTGAATTAGTGTTCTCCATTTAAGTCAGTTAGAATGAAGCAATAGAATTTCCCTTGTTCACTTCAATGGAGCATCGATCCCCGATAGATCGATCACTGCCTGCCAATCCGGCGGGTAGTGAAGATGTACCCTATAGTCTCTGCCCTACGTTAGGTCCACTGTGTAGGTGCCACACAACATTTAGAGCATTGTGTCAGAAGAAGGCATTATAACTCTCAGAGCTCTGTTTTGCACAGAGAGGACTTTGGCCACAGCACTACCTTTGAAGAGAATGATGCAACATCTGCTCTCCTCTGGGCCCAATCTTCTGTACTAGCTTCTGTGGACAGAGGACAAAGCCATGGCCCTATCCTTTCATGTCACCTTTTGAAATGCTGGCACCAGCAGCAAAACTAACCCCTATCAGTCCTTGTCCCAGCTGTCATGGAGCCTAGCCCCTGAATGGAAGCTGAAGCTCTAATTCCCACATTCCTGTTTCTACAAACAGCAGCCACAGTGATCATCTCTGGCAGTTGATGTGACCATGTCACGTAACACAAGTGACATGGGTAGATTCTGCTATCTGCAGGTGTTCAGGTTTGATGAAGCAGCGAACAGAGGACAGGCAAACAGAGGGAGTTTGTCTTTCTCCCAGAGAATTGAAATGACTTCAACTGTATAAAGTGCAAGCTGGTCTCCATATTGGAAGAAAAGGTTAAAGGACTAGAGAGCCAAGTATCAACCCTGAGTTGCATCAGAGAAAATGAAGTCGCTGCAGACTACATGGTTCTGAGAAGGATTAAGGAGTTTGAGGTGCAAGTCACGTTCTCGTCCATCCTCCCTGTTGAAGGAAAAGGCCAAGGTAGGGACTATCGAATTGTGGAGGTAAATGCATGGTTACACAGGTGGAGTTGGAGAGAAGGCTTTGGATTCTTCGACCATGGGATGTTGTTCCAGGAAGAAGGATTGCTAGGAAGAGATGGGATCCACCTAACCAAGTGAGGGAATACCATCTTCACAGGCAGGCTTGCTAATCTAGTGAGGAGGGCTTTATATTCGGTTCACCGGGGGACGGTGACCTAAGCCCAGAGGTAAGTGGGGAAGTGGGATACTGGGAGGAAATACAAGGAGGAGGGTGCAACAGGGGAGGCCTCCTGAGTCATACTGAGAAAGTAGGGTAATTGACCAATTATCTTATGTGCCTGTACACAAACACAAGAAGCCTGGGAAACAAGCAGGAAGAATTGGAAGTCCTGGCACAGTCAAGGAACTATGATGTGACTGGAATAACAGAGACTTGGTAGAGTAAATCACATGACTGGGGCACTGTCATGGATGGGTATAAACTGCTCAAGAAGGACAGATGGGAGAGAAAAAGTAGAAGAGTTGCACTGTATGCAAGACAGCAGTATGATTGCTCAGAGCTCCAGTATGAAACTGGAGAAAAGCCTGTTAAGACACAAGAGCAACAAGGATGATATGGTGGTGGGCATCTGCTATAGACTTCCAGACCAGAAGGATGAGGTAGACAAGACTTTCTTTAGACAACTGACAGAAGTTTCCAGATCAGAGGCCCTGGTTCTTATGGGGGATTTCAATCACCTTGACATCTGCCAGGAGAGCAACACAGCAGTGCACAGACAATCCAGGAAGTTTTTGGAGAGCGTTGGGGACAACTTCCTAGTGCAAGTGCTGGAGGAACCAACTAAGGGCAATGCTTCTCTTGTCCTGCTGCTTACAAACAGGGAAGAATTGATAGAAGTAGAATTGGGTGGCAATCTGGGCAGCAGTAAACATGAGATGGTCGAGTTCAGGATCCTGACGAAAGGAAGAAAGGAGAGCAGCAGAATATGGAGCATGGACTTCAGAAAAGCAGACTTTGACTCCCTCAGGGAACTGATGGGCAAGATCCCCTAGTAGGCTAATATGAGGGGGAAAGGAGTCCAGGAGAGCTGGCTATATTTTAAAGAAGCTTTATTGAGGGCACAGGATCAAACCTGATGTGCAAAAAAAAAAAATAGCAAATATGACAGGCACCCAGCTTGGCTTAACAAAGATATCTTTGGTGAGCTTAAACACAAAAAGGAAGCTTTTTGTGGAAGCGAAAGCAGAAGTGGAAACTTGGACAGAAGATTAAGGAGGAGTATAAAAATATTGCTCAAGCGCACAGGGGTGTAATCAGGAAAGCCAAAACACAAATGGAGTTGCAACTAGCAAGGGATGTGAAGGGTAACAAGAAGGGTTCCTGCAGGTATAGTAGCAACAAAAAGAAGGTCATGGAAAGTGTGGGAAGCTTACTGAACGTGGGAGGCAGCCTAGTGACAGATGATGTGGAAAAAGCTGAAGAACTCAATGCTTCACAGACAAGGTCAGCTCCCAGACTGCTGCTCTGGGCCACACATTATGGGGAGGAGGTGAGTAGCCCCTCAGTGGTGAAAGAACACTTTGACTATTTAGAAAAGCTGAACATGCCTAAGTCCATGGGGCTGGACCTAATGCATCCAAGCATGCTGAGTGAGTTGACTGATGTAATTGCAGAACATTGACCATTATCTTTGAAAACTCATGGCTATTGGGGGAGGTCACAGATGACTGGAAAAAGGCAAATATAGGCTCATCTTTAAAAAAGGGAAGAAGGAGAATCTGGGGAATTACAGACCAGTCAGCCTCACCTCTGTCCCCAGAAAAATCATGGAGCAGGTCCTCAAGGAATCCATTTTGAAGCATTTCAAGGAGAGAAAGATGATCAGGAACAGACAACATGGGTTCACCAAGGGCAAGTCATGCCTGACCAACCTGATTGCCTTCTATTCCGAGATAACTGCCTCTGGAGATATGGGGAAAGTGGTGGGCATGATGTATCTTGACTATAGCAAAGCTTTTGATATGGTGTCCCACAGTATTCTTGACAGAAAATTAAAGAGGTATGGATTGGATGAATGAACTATAATGTGGATAGAAAGGTGACTAGATCATTGGGCTCAACAGGTAGTGATCAACAGCTTGATGTCTAGTTGGCAGCTGGTATCAAGTGGAGTGCCCTGGGGATCAGTCCTGGGGCTAGTTTTATTCAACATCATCATTAATGATCTGGATGACGGGATGGACTGCACCTTCAGCAAGTTTATGGATGACACTAAGCTGGGGGGACAGGTAGATATGCTGGTAGGTAGGAATAGGCTCCAGAGTGACCTAGACAAATTGAAGGATTGGGCCAAAGAAAATCTGATGAGGTTCATCAAGAACAACTACAGAGTCCTGCACTTAGGACGGAAGAATCCTATGCACCGCTACAGGCTGGGGACTGACTGGCTAAGCAGCAGTTCTGCAGAAAAGGACCCAGGGATTACAGTGGACGAGAAGCTGGATATGAGTCAACAATGTGCCCTTTTTGACAAGAAGGTTAATGGCATATTGGGCTGTATTAGTAGGAGCTTTGCCAGCAAATCAAGGGAAGTGATTATTCCCCTCTATTCTGCACTGGTGAGGCCACCTCTGGAGTATTGTATCCAGTTTTGGGCCCCTTTCTACAGAAAGGATGTAGACAAATTGGAGAGAGTCCAGAGGAGGGCAATGAAAATGATCAGGGATCTGGGGCACATGACTTATGAGGAGAGGCTGAGGCAACTGGATTTATTTTGTCTGCAGAAAAAAACGATGGGGGCGGGATTTGATAGCAGCCTTCAACTACCTGAAGGGGAGTTCCAAAAAGGATGGAGCTAGTCTGTGTCAGTGGTGGCAGATGACAGAACAAGAAGCATTGGTCTCAAGTTGCAGTGGGGGAGGTCTAAGAAAAACTATTTCACTAGGAGGGTGGTGAAGGACTGGAATGGATTACCTAGGGAAGTGATGGAAACTCCATCCCTGGAGGTTTTTAAAGCCTAGCTTGACAAAGCCCTGGCTGGGATGATTTAGTTGGGGATTGGTCCTGCTTTGAGTGGGAGATGGACTAGATGACCTCCTGAGGTCTCTTTGAACCCTGATATTCTATGATTTGATGATTCGATGATTCTAAGCCTATCATAAGTAATTTTTGTGATTACTGATTTTTCAGTGCAGCCCAGATTTCAGGCTTGAGCACCTCAACAGGCAATGCCTATAGACACATGATGGCCACACTCCCAAGGAACCCTCTTTTCTAAATCTCCGCCACCACTTCTTCTCCAGGACCACTAAGCTGCATAAAATAGCAGCCCTTGTCACCTTGTGTACCATGATTGCATCCTTGACCGGGGCCCAGTGCACAGCTTGTGCCCGTCTCTGATCACATAGCCCAGGATTCCTTCTACCAGTAGGTGGCAGTGGTTACCCACTGAAAACTAACAAGGTCATCTTCTGCTCCTGGCTTGGACAAGTAAGGGGTGGGACTTAATGCAGCTGAGTTAAAGAGCTGTTCCTCCTAGGACAATTCTTACTGCGGCTTCTCCTGAAGCTGGGCCTTGCTACTTTTGCTGATCTCCAAACACCTGCGAGAGACAATCAGCCCCTTATAAAGCTCCTGAGTAGTAGCTAATAGGGTTCACCTGATCTGCTGCATAAGTAGAAATAATTAGCGCAGGTTCTAAACATTTTGAAATTGTCCAGCAACAAAAAAGCAACAAATTTTTCATGATAATTTTTCAACCAGCTTTGGAATTAACTGCATGTCTGCATCTGACAGCTCGATGAATCAGCAGGACAGCTCTGCATCTCTATTTCCACAAGCTGACAACGTATCACACTGTGTTAGCCCTCCATGATAACATTTAAAATGCCTGAATCACGCAAATACTGAGAGAGAACATGTGTGGTGTGAATAGTTTAGGCAAATAAAAATATTGGGAAAATTCACTTCTGGGGCAACCCTTACAATTTCAAGGAAGGGAATAATCTTGGGGTAAATTTATCCCTTTTTAAAAAAAATCTCAGTATTTCTTTTGAAATTCCATAGAGTGCTCTAATATCTTCTAATACATGTTCTCTTTGCATAGTCTGGTGCCTTTCATACTTCTGTAATAGATTATTTTTATCAACAAGAACAAAAAAAAATAAAGAAAAAGGTATTTGTCTTGATTACTTTTCAAATTTACAATCAAATGATTTCTCGGCCAACCATTTCAAATATCTTCCAAACACCACCAGTCTTTTACAGGTTCAGACTTCCAATTAAAATCATGCTAGGAATGCAATCAAGTATCTCAGCACTCAGAAGTTAATTATCTCCTCAGGCTAAGTTGTAAACATCCTTGTTTTGTTTTTGTCCACTTCATCTAATGATATAATGTATTTGGAGATACAGATTTTTCAGTTGTTATCAAGAGGGCCTACGGTGAGGCTGTAGGAGCTTTTGTCACAACCGAAATGCAGGAAAAGTTAAACTGTTTCTGTGAATTAACAACACAGGGTGCTATCTATCCAAAATTATCTTCCATGTATCACACCACATAAGCCGCAAAGATTGTTATAGATCTTCTCTACATGCCCGGTCTACTTATTCTTCCCCAAAATTGGCTGGATTTGAGCCAGGCATATATATGCAGAGAGTATGTGCTTTCAAAGAGACGATTTAGGCTGGAATCATGGAAAGCTGGACAAGGCTGAAGATAAATAACTAAATAATTCCTTCTATCCTCAGTCAACTGTCTGCCTGATTCACAAGGGCCAAAACAACCTACCTATCTGAAAGCAGCGATAGTATTTGAAACGTCCAAATTAATCTGGCTCAAAGTTGGATTAACTGCTTCAGAGATTTCTAATTGCCAGATGGCTTTGTTGATACCAACCTGGGAAAGCTTGTGATTTGGGTGATTGTCATATATACCCTGGTCTACTGCCAAAAGGCAGTGACTCCTGTGGGTAGTACATCCCTAGTCAACTTTTCTAGTTTTTATATGATGCACCAGCCTCTACTGATGCTAGCCTTCCCCTCCCTAACTTATTGTTCTTCCCCAAAAATGCTGACAGAATTCAGATGCCATATTACGTACATGACCAGAGGAGTAGAAAGGAGAAGTAATTTGCACAGGGTTTTTCAGCTTTCAGCCAAGTTGCGGGGACACAGAACTTCCAATTGACATAAACCCTGACTGGCCGCTGTGGGTTCTGAGTTGTAAAGATTTTATGGGCATCTCGGTTCAGCAGAGAGAGAAAGAAATAAGATATGAATATTGCCCAGGAGCAATGTAAACAACCTATAGGGAGTCTTCATCTTCAACATAGCAAGATCCATATGGTTAGCTGCTACTTGCACTCCAAGTGACTGGTATCTGTAAAGGAGAGAATTAGTGATTAATAAATAATAATAATAATAATAATAAATAATAATAACTCTGCTCTCTTGCTAATAGCTCAGAAAGCATTCCCCTGAATCATTGTGTGCTCATCAAAGTAATTCACAGTGTTGCAGTGTTCAGTGCTTTATTATGTGTACTATACTGTACAAAGTAATTGGTACTCAACAGCAGTCTCCCCTGAAAGGATTTTCATGGGGGATGGGGGGAATATACTCGCTGCATAAATAGTGAGATAACATTTCAGATGTTCTTTGTGGTCCAGTGATTTATATCCCTCCGAAAAGGACAGTGTCTTGAAAAATTTGCCAGAAAAGATCCCACTTGTTATTGTAACCTGCAACTAACATACACAACCATTGGGTTTCAGTAATAAAATACAGTATTTGGGAACATGAGAAAGTTATAGACTTTGCAGGAATTTCAAACATCAAGGAAGCTATATGGAAGAAGCACAGAAGTCTCCAGTCTATTCTATGTGTTCATCCACATAGTTCCATTCAATATACCTAACAGAATGAATTCACTGACAGCATAAGCAGATATGACAACACTAAAGAGTTGTACCCACTAATGTGAGCAGTGAGTTTGGTCCAACAGAGCTGTAGACTCTGTTCTTACTTTCAGGTCTACATCTTGAAGAAAATTGAATAGACGTCTTGAGAATTATTCCATAATATCAGAGTCTGTTTTCTAGTCACTTAAAAGACCACATCTCAGATCTGTCAATTAACTCAGATGAGCACTTAGGAATTAATTAATAAGTACCGTAAATACATTTATCCTAACAAAAATATTTACCATTCCTCCTTTTTTTCAAGCATACAGAAAATTGAAAGGCAATACAGTTTGCAATTCCCATGGTGCCAAACCCTACCATTTCTCAAATTTCTCAAACTACTTCTGAAATGTTTCATGTGTATGTAACCGCAGCACCCTGAGATGAGTCATCAGCAGCAGTTGTTGAACCCTGAACCTCTAGATCTAAAAGCAGGAGCTTCTACTTCCTGAACTAAAAAGACCCACCTCTGTTAGCTGAGAGAAATTAGCTGATTCATAAACCTTCATGTGGTCCATCATCTACTCTAGGGGTTCCCAAACTTGGTTTGCTGCTTGTTCAGGGGAAGCCCCTGGTGGGTTGCGAGACACTTTGTTTTCCTGAGCATCTGCAGGTACAGTCGCTCACAGCTCCTAGTGGCCACAGTTCACCATTCACGGCCAATGGGAGCTGCAGGAAGTGGTGGCCCGGCCTGCACCTCTTTCTGCAGCTCCCATTGGCCAGGAACGGCAAACCGCAGCCACTGGGAGCTGCAAGTGGCCTTACCTGCATACACTCAGGTAAACAAAGTGACTCACGGCCATCCAGGGGCTTACCCTGAACAAGCCACGAACCAAGTTTGGGAACCTCTGATCTAGTCTGATCTTCTGTATAAAACAGGACACAGAACTTCACCAAAATAAGTCCTACAGCACATCTTTTAGACAAACATCCAATGTTGATTCACAAATTGTCAGTGATAGAGAATCCACCATGACCCTTGGTAATTGTTCCAATGGCTAATTACTATCACCATTAAAAATTTACATCTTATTTCCAATTTGAATTTGTGTAGCTTCAATTTCCAACCATTGTATTGGGCCCTGCCTTTTCCACCTAGACTGAAAAGCCCATTATTATATTTGTTCCCCATGTAGGTACTTATAGATTATAATCAAGTTACCCCTCAACCTAATTTTAATTAAGCTAAATAGACAGCTCCTTGAGTCTGTCCAAGTTAGCAACTTCCTTCTTGAACTGTGGCCACCAGAACTGGGTACAGTATTCCAGCAGTGGTCGCACCAATGCCAAATACAAAGATAAATTGGCCCCTCTACTCGTCTTCAAGATTCCACTGGTTTTGCATTCTAGGATCACATGAGCTCTTATGACCACAATGTCACACTGGGAGCTCAGGTTCATCTGATTGTCTGCTTATCCCCCTCCCAATCTTTTACAGAGTCATTGCTGCCCAGAATAGAGTCCCCCATTCTGTAAGTATGGCCTACATTCTTTGTTCCCAAATTTATACATTTACATTTAGCTATATTAACATGCATATTGTTTGCTTATGCCCAGTTTAACAAGCAATCCAGATCATTCTGAATCAGTGACCTGCCCTCTTCATTATTTACCACTCCCCCAGTTTTTGTGTCAGCTGCAAACTTTATAAGTGATTATTTTGTATTTTTTTCCAGGCTACTGATATAAATGTTAACTCCTGTAGAAGAAGCAATCCCTGTAGGACTTCACTGGAAATAGTTCCAGTCAATGATAATTCCCCATTTACAGTTATATTTTGAGACCTATCAGTTAGCCAGTTTTTAATCCATTTAATATTTCGTGTTAATTTTAAACTGTTCTAGTTTGTTAATCAACAAGTTTGTTTGTTAATCAACAAGTTTGTTAATTAACAAGTTTGTTCTAGTTTGTTAAGCAACAAGTTATGGGATTTGATGGAGGAAATATGTGGTGAAATTTTGTGGCTTGTATTATTCAGGAGCTCAGACTAAATGATCATAATGATCTATTCTGCCTTAAAAATCCATTGATCTGTAACTTGGGACTTGTCTGTCTGTCTCTCCTGGCGCTTGTAATGAGACCCCTCAGCTTTAAGGACTTGTCTAAATGGCAAGATACTACTCAGTAGTAAACTAAGCTGCACTCAGATTTTCACTGTGATGGAGCAGTGTCCACATGAGACAATACTGCACGGCAAGCTCATGTGCTGTGGACTCACACCCTGGCTTGCAGCCCAGTAACTCATTGTGTAGACAAGCTATAAGAGTAGCAGTAATGCTAGTACTTGAGCAAAACACCATTGGCAGATTAGATTGCTTTACAGAAGTCCTAAATTGTCACTGGTAGCAGTGCATATGTCTATTTTTTCAGTCCTCCAGCCATGATGACAGGAATTTTCAAAGGATTTCAAGGGAACTAGGCACCCAAATTGCCTTTGATTTTCAACCTACAACATCTGCAGTGTCCACAAGGGGGCATCTTTAAGACTTGAGGACAGGCTCATCCATAGACAGTACACCACAAATAACTGGCCGACATCTGTGAGTTTCAGAAGTTAACTATAGGAAATTGGTTTCATAATTAGAGCTACTGCTTGCCTAATTACAAACAAGCAATGAAAACTTTAATCCTCATTTATCCGAAGAATCAAAGAAGTGTAGAAGCCCTAAATCTCATCCGAAATGGCAGATTAGCACAAACCTTGACAGTGTTAACTGGAGACAGGGAACTGTTTTGGAAAACTCATAAGATAAATTGATCATGCATGACACTTTGTGCCGTAGGGGCAATGTTGATGAACATTGAAAAGGCTGCTGTACAAAAAAGTTGGAGAAACAGAATTTCTCTGCTTTAATTTATTCCAAAGTTCCTGTCATTAGAAGAGATTCTCATTGTTTGAATTCCTTGTGCTCACAGATGCTCCTTGGCCTAGTTACTTCCCCCAGTAGCTCTCTCACCCGGTTCCTGAGAGATTCTACTAACAGGCAACTCTCCTATGGGATGGTCTCCCTGCCTAGCTTTCTATGATGGGAAAATGCAGGCCACAGTGTCTGCAAATCCACATCAGGACATGGGTGAAGGCCTCCGTGGCTGGTTTCTCTGTCTGGATGTGGGTGCAGGTGGAAGAGCTGGGAGCAGTGTTGGCATTGGCAATGCTGCCTTTTCAACCCGTGGTGATTTCATTCTTTCTCCTTCCTAAAAATTCCCCTTTTTTGCTGCCCCCTGTTCATTAGCTCCCCTTGGTCACTTAGCGTTTGGCTTTTAAGCCATCTACATTTACATATGTAAGTACAGTCAGATAACTACATACTTTGCTGACCCAGTGACCCCTTATGAGCCAGGTTTGTAACTCTTACTCATGTTAAACAATAAATTGGACCATCCCCACTGATCATTGCACTATGATTAGGGATAGCTCAGAGTTACTCTAGTCTAATCTAATTAACACTATCACAACATGAGAAACGTGAGTATAGGGGTGGGGGTTATAACTACTGTATACAGGCACAGAATAGCTTGTCTGGTTAACAGCCCCATTTAAGACTCTACACTACAAAACCTCACTCCTGCCCTCATCAACGTTAATTCACCCCTTTCCCCCTTTATGCCACCCGTGCTTCACTATTTACCCATTTCTTCCTGTCCTTTGAGTTCCATCTCCATATTCCTTCCACCCAGGAACACATTCCCTGACCCAATCTGCCATGTCTGCTCCCTCCCCATGTCCAAGTCCATCCTTCAATCATATTTGTTTCAGGAGACCTGTAAACCCTAATCCTCTCCTAAGAAGAAGTGTAGACAAAATGGATGGCAAAAAACAAATTTAAAAAAACCCAAACCCTAACACAATGTGAGCATAACATCACTGCTCGATTGCTGTCCTTTGTCCTGATTTTGTCTGTACTGTTTGTTATCTATATTCTACATATAGGTTCTTGTATCACTTTCATCTGTGTAGTAGCTGAACACCTTCCACTGTGCATTAGGTGACATGATGAACAATACACTTTTCAAGACCCTTTGGCCATACACATGCCTAACACACCATGTGGTGTACCTCATCCAGTGCACTAACTGCCTCCATAGCAATGTCGTGGGTGAAACCAGACAATCATTACACTCTTGAATGAACTCAGACAGGAAAATGATAAAAGATTAAAAACACCCCGTGACTGAACACTTTTCACAAAGTGATCTCTCTATAGCTGACCTCTCAGTCCTCATCCTCAAAGGAAACCTTCACAACTCTTTCAAAAGGCGAGCCTGGGAACTTAAATTCATGACTTTGCTAGACACTAAAAATCATGGACTGAATGCAGAAACTGGATTTATGGCTTATCACAACCCACTAGCAACCCCCGCTCCCAGATGCTCTCCCTCCACATCCTTTCGTCCCTATGACTAGAGGGGTGTTAACAGGACACTTCACCCTGAATGGTCGATTGAAATATGTTAACTACTTATGCTAAAGAATCTGTTCCATTCTGTATTTAGCTGTGACCCCTTAAGCATGTTTCCCAGATCCAAAACATGTTTCCCAGACCCAAAGAAGAGCTCTGTATAAGCTTGAAAGCGTGTCTCTCTCCCCAACAGATATTGCCTCACCCACCTTGTATCTGTAACATCCTGGGATTGACATGGCTACAAGACTGCTTAAATGATGAACAGCTGTCACATGTGGTTAACTCTTTCTCTCATCCTCTCCCTCGGGGGAGAATTGTGTGTGCAGTGTAGTGTTTTGCCTTGATATGACAGCCAGTTTTTGTTGGTGGTGTTTTTTCTTTTTCTTTTTCTTTTTGTTAACGTATTATTGCCTTCAGGCAGGGCTCCTATTGTCAGAAAATGCTTGTAAGACACCCAGAATTATTTTGATGCTAAATAAATATATGCAAAAATACATTTTTTATCTATTTTGCTTGAGAAGGAGGAGAAGAAATGTTTTAAAATACAGTCATCTATACCTAAATGGGGAGAAGATTTAAGATACTAGAGAGCTATTTAATCAAGTAGACAAAAGCATAACACTACCCAATGCTTAAAAAACAGAACTTTCTTATTTCAACATTTTTAAACTGTGCTTTTGAAATTTTTCAGGTACCTTTGGGAGTTCTGTGCGGCAATTTCTCCCCTTTTAAAAAATGTTATCAAATATTACTGCTGTTCTTCTCTAGATTGCATCAATTCCCAAACTGTGGTTTTTCAACTTCAGAGACTGCTCCATCCCCTGCCCCAAAGAGTGTAAAAGATAAAAATATATAGTTAGCTACAATTTAGCCAAGGAAGCATGGTTTGGATTTTGCAAAACAAAATCCAGGGTTTATTTGTATCTTGGTTCTATTTTGATGTTGAAGCTGTAATTCCCTCCTAATTAGTCAATAGGGAATGAAAGTGCAAGTTGTTGCACCACACTGTTAGTCAGAACAGAAGCTGTTCATGAGTTCAAGGAAAGTTTAGCAAACATGGAGTGAAAAAAGTTACAAAACAGAAGCGTAAAATAGGGATGGGCCGTGGATGGGAAACGGACATGTCTGAGAAGACATGGAAAACACTGCTCAAGTGGCATGATGGTACTGCAGTCTTCCAGGAACTATAATAAAAGGAAAGATTGATCTTTTCCTTGGAAATAGCCTTATCCAAGCCTACAGCTAGAGCTATATAATAATAGGTAGAACTGTGAACGGTCGACAGTTCCCTAGTGTTCATTGCCTACTTTGAGGCATATTTATATTCATTTCTGGGTAGAACAGATGTGCTAGGTGGAAGAATGAGATTCTCTGTGGGTTAAGAAAGGAAACTGAGTGAGTATATAGGCCGTTAGTCTGTATTGACATTAACTGAAGACATTTTTTGTGACTTACATTTAACTTTTCTGTACTGTGTGGTTTTGCATTAGTCTCTGAGTGATTCTAACCTTCCCTTTAATGGGTCTTTTCCATGAGCCTCTAGTATTAATGAGGATATTATCAGTGTTTGGATATAAATTTTTGTTTAAAATTCTTACCAAGTGTTCAAAGTAGGGGAAAGAATGTATGTGTGTATGAGAGAAAGAGAGAGAGAGAGAGTGAGAGAGAGAGAGAGAGAGAGAGTAAAATAACAGGGGAAGTGAAAACTTAGATAATTAATGAGTCCTTTTCATGACAACAGGGGGTGCCTGTATTTTGATTTTGTGCATAAATTCACATTCATACTTTTTTTAACTCCTGGAAACGTGCTGCCTTTATTTTAGGGCTGGAGGGACTGCTGAGAGTTTGGGCTCATTGCATATTGCTGAGTGAGGCGTGTTAGCACCCCACTGTTAGCACCATGACATCTATTTCAGTCCCCACCCCATCACATGAATTCTCTGTGTGGTGCTTCTAGTGGAGGCAACAGATGGACTCTGAGCCACTGCATTTTTTTCAGGGGTCTTTATTCTGCCAGCAACCTGTAGATAAAAGATGTCACATTGGCTTTTATTTCTGCCACTTACTTTCCTCTGTGTTTTTGCCTGTAATTAAATATTTCCTAACATTTCCTAAATTCAGCATCATGCTCTTCAGGGCAGTGGTGGCTACTTTTGGGATAATGCTGAGACAATCCGCTGTAGTTACTTAATGAAATACCCCGAATCTATAATATGCTCTTAGGATTTATGGCTTCAATTACCTCCTCAATAATACAGAGTTTTGGATCTACTACTCCTCCCCTGACCTTCTTGGCCTTCATTGAGATCCACCGAATTGACTGCCTCTACATCATGTCTTCCTGGGTGGCCAACTCAAAGTCAATATGACTAAAACTGATCTTCTCCCTTTTCCTCCCCTGCCCAGTCACCGATGGCAATTCTGCCATCCTCCCATGCTCTTTGTTTCAGTGTTATTTTTTATTCTCTCTCTTTCTCCTCCTAAATTGGTGCCATTGCTACACAGATGCACTTATTAAATCTTACTGCTTCTTCCGACCCCTAGCTACTCCAGTGACTCTATAAATATGTAGACAGAGAGAAATGGATATGCATCTTCAAAATTCAACCTATTCTTTGCCCTCCCCTATACAAGAAGCTTTCTCAGGACCTGATTTTTTTCTCACCTCTGCTACTGCAACCTCCTCTTCCTCTTTTGCCTCTTAGATTCTCATCTCGCCCTCTTTCAATCTGTTCAAAATGCTGCTAAGAAAGTCATCGAACTTGCCTGCACACCCTCTTAAGTTCCTGTTTGGTTTCACCTTGCTTTCTGCATCAAATTCAAGCTCTTGTCCTTGCTTCTGAAGCTCTACATCACCTACAGTACTTCCCTCCAATCTGAATGCTCATGTCACGTTCTTCTTGCATACACCAATTTGCCTAAACCACACAATTAACACCTCCACCCCCACCTCCACCCCCATGTGCGCTTTTCCGTTGTTGTTTCCAGGTCTTCTTCCACTTGGAACTCCCTCCTTGAACCAGTCTGCACTGTTTCTATCTTCTCCTCCTTCACATCTCCCCTTCAAATGCACCTCCTTCACTGAGCCTATGAATGCTAGCTCCTTTCCCTCACTGCAAAAGTATGGACTAATAAACAGCTGAAAATAACCAGCACCGAGCTCCACATATTCAAAACGAGGAAGAAATGAGATTAAAGAAATCATGCTTAACCTCATCATTTTCATTGCATCCCACCCCTCCTCTGTTTTCTTATGCACTCTCCTTTTGGATTGTAAGCTCTTTGGGGAACAAGACCTTGTGTTCCTAGATGCTTGTAAAGCACCTAACTTCACTGCTGTCATATAACAGACAGTCAGAAGAAGCAGCCCCATCACATTGATTCTAGCCCCCACAGCACTGGGAGCATTTTCATACTGCCTGATGACTTCGGATCTTAATTTCCCTGTGGCAGTCAGCGGTCAGAGCTTCTATCTCCCAAATTTTTCGTGTTTCTCTCCATCCCCATCTATCTGGGTTATTCTGCGTAGTCCAAAATTGATTGATTTATTTTATCTTACGTTTCACCGGGGCTCCGAAAAGAGCTCAAATCAAAGTAATCTTCCTCACACTGACTGGCCTGTTCCCATGAACATGCTCTTCCACTGAACCTCCAGCCTCCTCCAGTTCTGCTGGGAATGCTGGTCACATGCTGCAGTCACTCAACCAGATCTGCATGGTCTCCGAGGCATATGGAGGATGGGGAGTGTAAGATCTCAAGTCATTTCCCCCTTTCTTTCCAGCATCAGACCCATGGACCTCAGAGGAGAGCTGGGTTGTAAGAAGATCTGCTATCTGAACACCTCACACTCATTAGTAGATTTTAAGCCCTGTGAGGTTAGGGAGGTAAGGAATTTGCTCCAGGCTACTTGGGAAGATTGTGACTGAACCAGCATTTGAATATAAGTAGTCCAGACCCTTTATCCATATGCCATCCATCTATAGCATGCTTACCAAACCCTGGAGAGCATGAATCCTGACACAGCATCCAACCCCATATCACCGAGGTCATTGATGCAGTACCCCATCAGCTGGGCCACTGAGTCAGGTCGTGGGAGTTTGATTGTTCAACTTTCTTCTTCCAGCGGATTATAACTGCAGCAGTCTTAACTTACATTTCTAATATACCTTAGAACAGAGGTTGTCAATAGGTTGGCCACAGGTCAAATCTGAACCATCAGACACTTTTGAACACACCCCAAAATCTTTTCATTTTATTATTATTGTTATTATTTCTTTCAATTATTATTTCTTTAAATTATTTTCTCTGGAGTCTGGACCTTGACTATACCTTAATGAAGAAATTTGGACCTTGACAAAAAATAATTAACTACCTCTGCCTTAGAATTTAGGTTAACAGTAAGAATACATTGATCTTCATCCAATGTAACAAGAAAACATTCAGTGGATTTTAAATTCCATGGAGTCCACAAAACCTTTAGGCTACCATGCAGTTTTGTGGCATTTGCAACATAGTACTGATGTTGTGAAGTACTTCACTTACACACCTGTCTGCGTTGAGACTTCTTGTTTTCAGAGGGGAGTGAATACAAGTTCGAGGTTACTGGAGAGCATTTCCCTGGCTTATCAATTCTTCCTCTTTCAGCTTGAGCTGAGCGCTGTTTCACGCTCTCATACTTTATTCTTCTGATCAAACTGCAGGAGGCAAGTGAGCATTATGAGGGTTGTGGCATTTATAGTTTATTTTAATGTTCTGTTCTCTATGTGTAAAAAAAAAAGATTGAAAACAGGAAAAAATAAAAACTGTAGTTTGCACATAGAAACGATCTGAGTCATATTGTTTCATGTTGCTTTAAAGGAGGGCTGTAACTATTTGCCTTTTTCTACTGCCCCACCAAATGTTTGCATAGGTTTGGTCACTGCAATATTACTAATAATGCTGTTGTCTAGATCTCAGTGCTTGATTGCACAAATATTTCTCTCTCTTTTTGTAGCAGAAGTACAAGAGCCTGTAACATAATTGTGCTGCAATAATTCTTATGTGTATTTATTATAACTTGTTTGTAATCATTTATTATTTTTGTATTACTGTAGACCTCATAGGCCCAGGTGAGACTGGGGCACCATTATGTTAGGCACTGTACAAACACACAGGATATGCCCGCAAAAGCTAAACGTCTACATGGATAAGACCAACAAGGAACATTGGAGGGGAGGAGGAGGTAGAGGGGAGAATAGGCACAGAGAGATTAATTAACTTGCCCAAGTTCACATGCAACAAGTCAGTAACAGAGTCTACTGCCAACACATTGGCCTGTGATGCCTCTCCATTAATAATAGTTGAAATTTGTTGTCTCTGATTTACATGTTTCAACTGGAATCTTAAGAACATGGAATTGCATATAGGTAGGTGATGGAAGAAAAAAAGAAGGAAATAATCATTCTGAGGTGCAGTTGTCCCTCATGAAAAAAACCTCCTCCTGATAATGAAATATACCATATTTTAATGAAACAAGACTATAAATCAAGATTTTATTTTATATAAGAAAACAGGAATTTAACATTATACTGGACAAAACCCTGGAATATGATATGTTTTAGGGAATCTAGCTGAGGCCAGGCCTGACATGAGTAATTAACATATGGAGGGAGGCCTCATTTCCTGAAGGATAGAATTAGGGAAACAAACAAATCACTAGGCTGAAAACTCAAACGTTTATGCTAAATAAGATAAGTAAATAGGTCCACAGACTAAAAAGACAAAGTCAGAACCTCATAAGAAAAGAGGAATAACACCCATGGAACTATTTACTAACCATGGACAAGATAAGGTAGGAATGGAGCGTTCACGTAAAGATAAGGTTGAGTGTGGACAATGCATAGACAGAGGATGCTGCACAGGAATTGGCTCCTGCAAAGTAACCAAGTCAACCTCCAAACATGTGATGCAATGCACAGCAAATGCAATCTAATGTGTAAATCACAGACTCATGGAAGATTAGGGTTCGAAGAGACCTCATGAAGTCATCTAGTCCAACCCCCTGCTCAAAGCAGGACCAATCCCAAATAAATCATCCCAGCCAGAGCTTCATCAAGCTGAGCCTTAAAAATCTCCAAGGATGGAGATTACACCATCTCCTTAGGTTACCCATTCCAGTGCTTCACCACCCTCCTAGTGAAATAATTTTTCTTAATATCCAACCTAGACCTCCCCCACTGCAACTTGAGACCATTCCTTCTTGCTCTGCTGTCTGCCACCACTGAGAACAGCCTAGTTCCATCATCTTTGGAGCTCCCCTTCAGGTAGTTGAAGGCTGCTCTCAATTCCCCCTCACCCTTCTCTTCTGAAGACAAAACAAGCCCAATTCCCTCAGCCTCTCCTCATAAGTCATGTGCCCTAGCCACCTAATCATTTTTGTTGCCCTCCGCTAGACTCTCTCCAAATTGTCCACATCCTTTCTATAGAGGGGGGCCCAAAACTGGACACAATACTCCAGATGTGGCCTCACCAGTGCTGAAGAGAGGGGAATAATCACTTCCCTCGATCTGTTGGCAGTGATCCTACTAATACAGCCCAAAATGCCATTAGCTTTCTGTTGACTCATAGCTCTGGGGCAGCTTCAGGGCTCAGGGCTCCCTGCAGTTCTGTTCCTGGGTTTCAGTCCCGCCAGTGTGCTGGGTTTGGGTCCACGAACTTCAGCTGCAGGGCGCCATATCCCCCTGAAACCAGCTTGCAGCTCCGCAATGGGCCACGGAGTCCTACTTAAGAACTGTTGTCTTAGGGAACCCCCAACAGGGAATAGTCCTACACCGGCAAAGAGATGATGACTTCATAAGTCAACATTTTCTAAAAAAAACACTGATTTTTCATACACAGTTTTGTACACAGAATTCATTGTGTGTGCAAAATGGTGGCACAAATGCAAGCAGGATGGTTCTTGAGCCTGACTGCTGCAATGAGCAACACAAAGGGCCACTCTGCACCCACCTGGACCTCACTGACATCAGCGGGACTCTGTGCAGAATGTTTAAAAGAATTTTTCCTGCATATCTGCGATTTCCATCTGCTGTTGACTGTGGATGGAGAAATGCAAATGCAAAAGGAGAGACTGGGTTGAAGCCACTTTAAAAATTTGCCCCAAGAGACTTTCTCCATCTCTAATATCTATGGTTCTGTGATATTATGAGTTTATCAAGAGAAAGATTTTTTTTTTCTTCTTGGAGGAACTTGCACAAATATTTTCATAGCAGCAAAACCAAATGAGGAAAAAAAAAGCAGAAACAAGGATGCCTCACCCAGCTCATGTTATGTAGGATATAGCTGTATTTCAAACTTGTGCTGTGCATCTGGGTGACACCCCCAGACAGATTAGCATCAGCACTGCCTAGCCTGTTTGATGGCCCATTAAGGGACATCAACTGTACAATGAACCGACTGAAAGAAAAGAGAGAAAGACACCTTATGACAGAAAGGCATGAAGGGGCATGCTGAGGGACAGAACTCTAAGCCCTTATCTACGCTGGGGAGGGGAAATAGCAAAGCTGAAGTCGACATATTTAGATCGATTTACTGTGGTGCCTTCACGGCACTGAGTTGACTGCTGCCACTCCCCCATCACCTCCACCTGCGTCTCTCATGGCGGTGGAGTTCCAGTCAACGAGAGAGCGCTCGGGGATTGATTGCTACCTGCCGATCCGGCGGGTAGTGTAGATCTGACCTAAAGCATAGGCCATGTGCTATAAAGCTTATGTTTGGGACTACGGAAGAACACACCACATGGCAAAAGAAATATAAAGGGCAGCTGCATCATCTCCATTTTGTCTTCAATCCTAATTTTTGGCTTCATTCCATCTTCTTGCCTCTGGAGGAACTTTTTTTATAAACTGAAGTTCTGAACAAAGGACTGAATGACCCATCCAATGGATGTGTTCCAGAGAGACTTTCAAGCCAACAAAGTCACCAATACTGCTAAGAACCTGATATATGGACTTTGAAGTCTTTGTATGTATGTGACTGCTTGACCATTTAACAACTCTTTTCTTGTTCTTCCTTTTTCCTTTGTAATAAACCTTTGGTTTTAGATGCTAAAGGATTGTCTGGCAGCATGGTCATTTGGGTAAGATCCAATCTAATATTGACTTGGAAATGTGGCTGGCTCTTTGGGGGGTCAGAAGAACATTTTGTATAGTGAGAAGAGGTTTTAAATATCTCCTCCTTACTGAACCTATGAGCTGATTGGGAGCCAGAGAACTGAAATGCAATAAAGGGGGCTGTGTAATTTCTTTTTAGCTTCTTGATTACCAGTGTGGGGAATCAGAAGCACAGTTTGTGACTGGTTGAAGAGTTTAACATCAGTGTTAGCCATCAGTTTTGGGAGTGTCTGCTCTCCCTTTTTTCGCCTGCCCTGACCTTGGCATTTCTAGTGAGAGTTGCCCTACACACCATGGGTCACAGATGGGACAGAGGGCGCAGTGGTACCCCAATTCTAGGTTGCATCCACAGCCTCTCTTCACCCCCTCCTCCTTGCTGTTCACCATGGGGTCCTTTGTCTCAAGCTCCTCTGAGGTATGCCAGGTGGTCTTCAGGGTGCTGGTGGGGTCTCCACCAAGTACGTTATGCAGCTCGTTGTAAAAGCAGCAGGGCTGCGGCTCAGCACCATACCTATAATTGGCCTCCCTGGCCCTTGTGGTATGCCTGACAAACTCCTTTCACTTTCACACGCTCTCCAAGGTGGGCAATCAGGAAAAGTCATTTCAGAAACATGCAGAGATATCCAAAGGGGGTGAGGAGGTTCCAGTCTCTGTGACCCCCAAGCAGTGGATTTTAGAATATGGCAGAAGCAGTCATTGTGGCAGGGAATGGGGTATTCTGGGACAGCTTCTGGAAGACAGGGTTGACACGGGTCATGCAGCGTCTGCATCTGCACTACGTCACCTTCAGTAGGTCAGCCATGACATTTAGGGAGGTGGTTTCACACTGTTGCTGTAACAGGCTGCTTACATCAAAAGAGAGGCATATTTGAGTGTTTGCACATGGATAAATAGCTCGACACAAGAACGTAAGAACATAAGAAAAGCCGTACTGGGTCAGACCAAAGGTCCATCCAGCCCAGTATCCTGTCTACCGACAGTGGCCAATGCAAGTGACCCAGAGTGAGTGAACCTAACAGGTAATGATCAAGTGATCTTATGTTGACCTAACTTTGTAGCGTAGACAAGGCCAAAGCAGCATAAGGGGGCTTAGAGGTAGAAAAAAGCCCAGGAAAACAGCAGCACATCTGAAGAAACAGACTTAGCTGCTTAATACAGGCCCCTTGGCCAGAACCCAGAGTAGAGGGTGCATCTGGATTACGCTAGCGACCCCTGTGGAAGGGGTATTCAGGCCCAATGGAAGGCCTACTGAGCCAGTGTGGGGCTGAACACTGATCTCAAAGGAAGGGCCAAGGAATAGTCCCAGAGAGGGTTGAAGGCTCTTTTGTGTTGGGATGTTTTGTGAACTTTCAGTTGAATCTTCTTGTTACCCTGGAAGGGGATTGAAGTATGCATGACTTGGCTGAAGGGCTGAGCCACAGAAGATCCACTGACACCCAGACAGCCTTGAGAAGACACCGGAGACAAGGATCCCTTGCAACATCACACCCTGACACAAGGGGTGCTAGAGGTAAGGAGTTCATGAACTGGCGGGATCCAACAGTGCTAGACACTGTGTACTACACACATACTGCCACTGAAAGTCCCTGGCCAATAGAGCTTACTTGCTCTTGTCTCTTGCTGCATGGAATCTGACAATGTGTTTTGTGTTTTGTGATGTTAATTGTGTAGGATTACATATGTTTTGAATATCCTGAATGCCAGCTTGCTGAGACAATGTGTGAGTTATTTGTCGAAAAAATACTAATGAAAAGGGAGCTCTGTTTTTTTTTTCTTTTTAACAGATTGTTTTCTATTTTCTATTATTTTTAGAGAAGTTTGGCCACTAAATCCGAGAGATGAGGAAAAGAAGGTGGAGGGTGAATTTAAATTAAGGCTATATTTAAACTGGGGCACAGTTACTTGGCCATGTACATGCTCGTGCAAGTGTCCACATGTGCTGGATACAGGTATAACACTATATACAGGTATAACACTATATACATGCCTGCATACACACTGACACTGTTCTGTGAAGTTAGCGCTACCATTTCAGGGGCAGTATCCCAGGGTTCTATACATCACAGGAGACATGTTAGAAACTGTCTTGCTGGGTGTTGTTGGTATTATTCCCCACCTTCACACATTTGCCAATGGCAGTTCCTGTTGACCTCTCCCTTCTAGGAAACTGGGTAGAAGACATGGAGCAACTGGATGGCAGGTTCTCTTCCTGCTCCTTATTGCGAGACAAATGTTTGTGCAGTGCAGTAGGCAATCAGCAAGATGTAAGGTGGACAGAACTTTCTGATATGTTGAAGATGGCTGGCCATGAAGATGAATAATAATTCATTTTTGTCTCCCAGGACAGATACAGTGACTGCTGGTTTTGCCACAGTATGCCCATGGGTGGATTGTGAGTCCTGGTGCAGAAAAAAAGGCCCAGTGTGGTGGGATCACGTTGTTTTTGAAACCTGGGATGACCAGCAATGGCTTCAAAACTTCTGAATGAAAAAACAGAATTCCATGTAGCTGTATGATCAGCTTGCACCATACCTCCAGCATCAAAAATGCTTGATTTGGGGAAGCCATACAGGTGCAGAAGCAGATGGATATTGCCCTGTGGAAGCTGCCAATACTAGACAGCTATCACTCACTTGCAGACCGCCTCAGGGTTGAAAGTCCATTGTTGGGTTTGAGATGATGTAGGTTTGTCAGACAACTAACACTGTGAACTCCCCACAGGTGGTAGCCATAAGCAAAGCCCTGAAAATAATAGCTGAATTTCAGATGATGGGGCTTCCAAACTGGACAGTGGTCATCGTTGGTACATCCTAGTACTTTGCCCACCAAAAAAGGTGAGCAAGTATGGAAACCAAAAAGGTTACTATTCACTCATTCTGCAAGGCTTAGGGGACCACAGAGGCAGGTTCATGAATATCAATGTGGAAAACATTGGAAAGGTTCATAACATCCTGGTGCTGAGGAGATCGGGATTGCACTTGGTGTGGGTAGGAAGGGTCTTTATTACCCAGAAATAATGTGTTCCCTATAGTATGCCTGTGCCAACAGTTATTTTGGGGTACCTTGCTTATCAGCTCCTAACTTGGCTCATACTCTGACTTCAGTGACCCCCGAAAAAGGGAATTCAGTTACAAAGTCAGTAGCTACAGACTGGTCATGGAGCGCGCATTTCGAAGACTGAAAGCTCTTTGGCAGTGCTTATGCATCTTCCTGCATGACAGTGTGGCCAGTATCATTCGCATAATTGTGGCTGTCTGTGTGTTGTGTAACATTTGTGAGGCTACGGGGAGTGCTTCTGCCCAGACTGGGCACAGGGCAGATCTGGGTTACAACTTCTGTACAGGCAGTTTGGACCCACTCAGGTGCAGACTGGTCCTGGTTTGAGCACTCAAGAGAAACTGGGGATGCCACATGGCAGACATCTTGGAAGAGCAGAGAGGCAGAGGGTGAGGTCTGCCTGTGCTGAAGGACAACTTCACCCCCTATGCAGCTGCTGGAAAAGCACATGAGGAAATACTAGCATGGACTTGTGGAGCCACATCTCTTTGTGAGGGTTGTGTTTGCCTGTAACTGACAGTCATTAGCCATGTGTAGTGTTGTTATAGCTGTGTTTGTCCCAGACAATTGGAGAGACAAGGTGGGTGAGGTAATATCTATTGCTGGACCCACTTCTGTTGGTGAGGGAGACAAGTTTTTGAGCTCAGACACATGACTGCATGATCAAGGTGGGGAACAGTTGGGTTGACTGGAGCAGTGAGTGAGCTGGGTGGCATGCAGCAGCACAAGGGGAAGAAAAGCACAAGGAAGAGTGCACGCTAAGGCTTGCAGAAGGAGGTAGCTGACGTCTGAGGAACCTTTACCATGCAGAACAGAGTTCTCCGCCAGGACATGGTATCTCTGCCTGACAGCTGCCTCCCCGACTCTCTAGCTCCTAAGCCATGCAGAAGCAGAGCTCCACTTTGGAGGATTTAAGAGACTCAGCTGGCAGATTTCCCTTTCTGCATTCCCCTTGCCCACACAAAGCATGCTCCATCCCATTCAGCTTTTGCTTCCTTCCTCCCCATTCCAGTTCAGCAGGCACAGGGTCTATCAAATGACAGCGCAGTCAGCTACTGTTCTGGTAGAATGCAGCAGAATTCAGTGCATCTTTGCTGCTTAAACTTTGGAGCCTCACTGCTTAAGTCTTACATGTTGCTTGGTGATGTATGCAGCCTTGCTTATGCTTACTGCTAGCACTAGCTGGTGCCCAAGTCTTCCTGACCCTCACGATAGTCGATTCTTCTTTGTCCCCCAGATCAGTGCTTTTGCTTGGCTGCTGAAAAGTCAGAGGTGCCAGCACCATTATCTTTGCTGGTTCCTTGGCCCCTTTCTTAACTAACCAGGACTTATGTTTTGCCACACCAGTAGGAGCTGCTGAATTGCCAACCAACAGATTGCTGAGGATGATCCCAGCCATTGCAAGGATATTAAGTAAAGAAACCCTTCAGGTAACGACAATGCAAAGAGGGGGAGCCCTGGTTATCAGCTGCATGCACATATAGCACGTGGTAGCAGCTTTCCTAAGGCTGCAGTGCCGCAGGCCCCTCTCCCCCATGACAGATGAGGAAGTGAGGATTAAGTCCCTTATGTGTCCACAGACAATGCAGTACCAGTGACACGCCCACAAACAGAGGATGTACCAGGAAGGGTAGCCAGAACGGAGCAAATGTGGCATGTGGTAACACAGAGCTTAGCTGGGCCATGTTGGGGTTGTGCAAAGCCCCTTGGCTCTGGGGAAACTAGGGAAGGGAAGCCTAATTCCTCCTCCAGCTAATTCCCCCACATGCACGGGGAATGCACCTTCTACCACTCCCCTTCACTGGATGCACCTTCTTCCCCCACATGGGACTCCCATGGCATGGACCAATGCAGAGGGGGATGCAGGGCGATGTCCCTGTCTGCTATTTATCACTCCCAATTCACTTTGAGGTTCCGGTTGCCTCTAGGGAAGTAGAGAGGGAGCAGTTCCTGCACTATTGTGAATGCAGAGACTGCAGTTGTGCCTGGCCTTGATATAGGCCAGGAAAGAATAGGAAACACACTGTGTACTCCTCTCTGACTTCCTCTTGATCATCCACAACTTGGCTCATAGCTTTTTGCACTGATAGCAGCAGTGCAGGAATGGATTTTTCCTTCTTTGATGCACTTTCTAAATATATATGCTTTGCTTCCTGTTTTGTAGCAAAATAATTCTTTCCCCCTTTGCTCCTAGACTGCAGTCTGAAATATATATTTGTTATCAGCGATGCAAAAGTTATTTCCCATTTCCCCCCTCTGTTCCTAAGCCAGAGCCTGAAAAAATATATTTCCTTCTCTGATTTGCAGAAGCCATTTCTCCCCATCAGGATCTTAAACTGTACACAGCAGCCCATAAAATATTTCCCTCCCCCCCCCCATGCTTTGCAACAGGCATTTTCCCCCTTTTGAGCTCTTAAACTACAGCTTTAGAGTTTGTGTAAGTGTTTTCATTCAAAATTCCATTGTTTCTGGCCCATCTGTAACCTCGTTTTTATCTCCTCTCTCCCCAGCTCAGCTGAACAGCAGGTAGCTACATAACAGGGCTGTTTCTATGGGCTGCAAGTCTCCCAAACCAAACATTTTAATGAGATTTCAGACAACGAGGAAGGAGGCAGTGCCCTTTTTGTGATCTGGTCAGAGCAGTGTTTCTCTTGGTAGAGAAGTCAAGATTCAATTGTAATGAACAGAAGGGAGATTCTCTGTTTCTCCTACAGGTCAGACAAATCCTGGGTTCTCTCTGACCTGCACACTGATTAACACAACCTACACCCCATAGGATCTCCATAAATCCTGACCTGAATGGATAACTGGGCACACTACAGTAACGTGTGTTTTGAAACTGCAAGCTTCAAAATAAGAACCAAGTAGCAGCTTGAGTTCCACAAAGAAAAGTGCACGAATTACACTTATTTCCAAAGCCATGAGACTTGAATAACTTTGTGATTATTAGAAAGAAGGCATATTTTTAACTGTGAGGGTGATAAACCTTTGGAACAAACTACCAATGGAAGAGGTGGATTTGCCATCTCTGGATGTCTTCAAATCCAGACTGGCTGCCTTTCTTGAAGACCTGCTTTAGCCAAACACAAGTATTTTGGCTCAATGCAGAGGTAACTAGGGGAAATTCTACACCTTATGTTATGTGGGAGACTAGACCAGGTGATCATAGTGGTATTCTAACATTAATTCTATGAATTAGGGGATACAGATATGCCATTCTTCATTTTTTTTCCATTTTAATTCTATCAATATTTAATTCTGATTTTCTTCCTATAAAGGTAAAGACTAAAAGAAGAAAGACAGTGTAGGGAAAATGGGAGAGTTGATGAAGTTAGAGCGCTTTTACCAGTGAGTTCTTTCTTTCCTGTTGAAATTTTTTTTAGCCCTCACACTAGTAGAAGTTCCCAGAAATTAGAATCATGGAAGGGGTTGGAAGGGACATCAGCTGTTCATCTTGTCCGGCCTCTGCACTGAGGCAGGACCACATATTTTCTGTATTTCTTGTTGTGATGCCTTCTACTGATGAACATAATTTAAATAATGGAAAGAAAGTTTTAGAAAAGCATCTGCTGAGTTTTACATATTAAGGCCAAAAGCAGGCAGTCCCTGTGGGGACTTCAGTGAGGCTCTTGCAAGAGTAAGATCCAATAGGTTTGGCCATAGAGCTATAATCCTGATCCCATTGACATCAGTGGCAAAACTCCCATTGACTTGAGTGGGATGAATATTTGGACTACCAGTTTCACTACCCTGTCTCTAAGCAGATCTTTGTTCTGCCTGCTCTTCCCAGCTGTGAAACAAAAAAGGGAACCAAAAAAGATTTGAAAAAACAAAAAACCCCTGATATCAATATTAATGAAACCATAATTAGAGAAAGCTGGTGTGATATATCTTATTGCAAACCAGGAAACAGTTCTATTTGTAAGTTAAGAGACTCAACTTAGTGTGAAAAAAGGAGCCAAAGCCTTCTAAAAGATGGTAATATGCAGTCTCCACTGCTCTCCAGCTGCATTGCATTGCTAACACACAAGCCCTTGGGCAAAAGTTGTCTGCAGACATTGAGGCAAAAATAGTAATAAGATGACAAGTCAATTTGTTGGCACCCAGGACCGAAAAGCCTCCAAGCACTTTAATAGAAAATCATTATAACATAGTTACAAAGCAAGAGGCTTATAAAAAAAAAATTCCAAAGGCCAAGTTCATAGTGAAGCACCTGAAATACACTAGGAATGAATTTGATGGAGATAATATTATGTACGCCGAGATTTTCCAAAAGAGGTGCCAAAAGATAAGCTTCTAAGTCCTTATAGAGGCACCTAAATAAGTGGCCTGATTTTGTCAAAAGCAGCTAGGGAGTCTCGCTGAAGTCAAAGTGAACTGATGGAGGCTTGATTTTCAAAATCGAGCCACTTATTTAGGTGCTTAACTGTAGGCACTCATTTAAAAAAATAATGTTGGCCTAAGTTATCTAAGACCTAATTGGAAAGTTTAAAAGGAGTGATGACTGTGTCTAATAAATGACCACAAATCAAAACCCAATGGAAACAGTAGGGATGCCAAGTATGACCCAACTTATGTTCTACTTATGCATTTGGGAGCCCTGTCACACATTTCTGCATACAGCTCAGTGGCCGGAATGGCCTGCAATTACAGCTGCTGGCCATGAGAACAGGTCGCTAGGTAGTCCTGTTGGATCACTGTACCTTGGCCCAACGTGGTGCTGCAGTCTGCTTCCTAACTTTGGATGACTGAGAGCATAAATTTCACCGTGTTGCTTTTGTTTGGTAGCTAGGGGATCAGAAACATTCAAATGCATCCCTAACTCGAGTCTTCTGGATACAACAGTTGTAGAAGTGTTTTGAAAAGAGCTTTCCTTTGTTCCACTCCACTGGTGGCTGTCATGCTAAGAAAAGGGGTGAGTGACTATTTATTACAGCTAAAGCTTTCATTGCTATTCAGAAGGGGATTTCTCATGGAAACTGTAATTAACACTGTCCTTCTGGAAACCAAACATGCTAGAGTAGTTCTGACATGGTGTATACTCTTTGGTTTAGCAGCCAGTAACTAAACAGAACCAGTCAACCTCCTTGGGTCTCCACAGCAACATGATCTAACGATCCGAGTCAAGCTGGCTCAAAATGGTGCTCTGAGTCAGTGATTTTGCAAGTCAGCCTTTCCAATGTTGTTATTTATATTAGCCCTTTTGCAGAGTTCAGATTTGTATAAGCATTTCACTGCTTATTGGTCAACGAGTTAATTATGCAATTGCTCTATGGCTAAGTGTCCGTAAAATAAAGGCTGACATTATCAGATTTCAGTGCCTCAAATCTGGAACGTAGGATGAGAGTTTCAACAGGGGCCGACAGGAGTAAGCACCTAGCTCCATTAGGCCCATTTGAAAATCACAACCCCAAATAAAGTCGTTTGATTATCAGAGGTGCACACAAACAGCAACTCCCATTAACTTCATTGGGTGCTGTGCTCATTTAGAGGCTCCAATTTAGACCTGGTATAAGGGAGGTAGTCCTTATAACCTGCCTGCCCAAACAGATTCGTGATCTGTGGTATAGAAGTGAGCCTTCTGCTATCAAATCGATCTGGAAATCTGTTGATTTTGCTGAGAGAAATAATTTGCATCACTGAAGTGTTAACGTAAAACCATAAGAATGACCATTTTGGGTTAGACCATCTTGCCCAGTATCCTGCCTCCTGACAATAGCCAGTGCCAGATGCTTCAAAGGGAATGAACAGATCAGGGTAATCTGTTGAGTGAGCCATGCCCAGTTATCCAGGCCCAGATTTAAGGACACCCAGAGCATGGGGTTGTATCCCTGACCATCTTGGTGAATAGCCATTGATGAACCTATCTGCCATGAACTTATCTAATTCTTGTTTCAACCCCATTATAGTTTTGGCTTTCACATCCCCTGCAATGAGTTCCACGTGCTGACTGTGTGCTGTGTGAAGAAGTATTTATTTGTTTTAAACCTGCTGCCTATTAATTTCATTGGGTAATCCCTGGTTCATGTGGTATGTGAAGGGGTAAATAACATTTCCTTATTTACTTTCTCCATGCCAGTCATGATTTTATAGACCTCTGTCAGACCCACCCCCCACCCAATCATCTATTTTCTAAATTGGGCAGTCCCAGTCTTTTTAATTTCTCCTCATATGGAAACTGTTCCATACCCCTCATCATTTTTGTTGCACTTCTCTGTACTTCTTTCAATTCTAATATATATATTTTATATTAGGTGACCAGTATGGGCTGCACACAGTATTCAAGATGTGGGCATACCATGGATTTATACAGTGGCATGACGATATTTTCTGTGTTACTATATATCCCTGTCGTGATAGGTCCTCACATTCTGTTAGATCTTTTGACTGTCATTGCACATTGACTAGAAGTTTTCAGAGAACTATACATCTTGACTCCAAGATTTCTTTCTTGAGTGACAGCAGCTAATTTAAACCGCATCATTTTGTATGTATAGTTGGGATTATGTTTTCCAATGAGCATCACTTTGCATTTATCAACACTGAATTTCATCTGCTGTTCATTACAACCAGTGTGCAGTTAAATAATATTTGTCAACATGGAGATAGTCATAGCAGATAAGACCAATGCTTCATTTAATTGTCCAAGGTTGTAGCCAATACCCGAAGTGATGAAAAAATGGTAAAAAATAACCTTTCCATCATACACTTAACTAATTGCATAAAATAGGAGAGAAAGAAATTCCTTCTCCACCTCGAAATGCGATCCCTGGAGAATGATGTTTGATTATTTCATATGACTATTAACAGGCATTGAGTCATATCTACTCGGCAAATGTTTCTAATTTTCTTATCAAAAGGCACAAACTTTATGTGGCAGTTTAAAGTGCACTTATAAAGTGACTGTGGAAGTTTATTAGGAAGATCAATAGACTTTTAACTGTGAGAGATAGAGAAAAAGAACAAGACATGATGTCTTAGGAAAATTATCACCTTTATCACCACAAGCCTTGTTACTGAAATAGGATAGCCACTCATAAGTTACTGATTCTTTTCTCATTAGACAAAATTCCTAAGAGACAGAAGGCATATAGGGCCAGTAAGCAGCTAACCCTGTGTGCGGACAGCAGAGAAAGGCCAAATATTTGAAAATTGAAATCAGAACAAAATGTCAATTTTATTGAAACAGAATGTTTCAACTGACCCAAAAAATGTCTTTTAATCAAAAATTTCATTTTTTCCCCTTTTGTTTCTATGTGGATTCCAAACGTCAAGATGTCCTTATTTGCTGCAGAACAGAAATTCTGCGTTTCATCTGGCTCTAGAGTATGAGGCAGTCACACCTCTCTGCTAGCACCCCTGGGTAATAGTCTTCCATCGGAGACATGGGGTGAGGGCGAGACCATTGCCTTGCCTGGCCTGCCCTTGCACTGTCTACGCCTCTTTATATGCTCTTGCAGTTGCCCCAGCATTCTTGCTCTCATAGAATCCTTCTGCAAGAATTCCACAATACTTCCTTAGGCTTCCATTGCAGCAGAGGTCCTCTGCACATCCAATGCACAGGACCGTGCTTTCGATGGAACAATTTAGCAGTCTAAGGGTCCACTAAATGAGTAATCCAATCAATATCAATGTATAAAATTAGCAGAATTAGGCTCTGAACTTGCCTTTTTGTTTCTCTGAGATTCTCTCTCTCTGAAGCTGTCATTTTTTAAAAAGAAACAAAAACACACAAGCAAATCTTTACCATGCTGGGGACATATTTTTTGGAAAAAATATGTTTCTAATTTGTCCTTTGTGCAGCAGGGAGCTGCCGCTGCCATGCTGTGATCTCCGGTGCTCCTGTGTTTCTGTGCATGCAATTGTTCTTCATGCTGTTGATCAAAATGTTTCTATTGTGAGGGGCCTAATTTTATTTAGTCGGGGAATTTATTATACACGGTAATATCTGAGGCTCCGATCCTGCGGTAGATAGTGTATGGGACAGACATGCTGCTGAGACTTCAGGGAGCCCCTCTGACTTCAAGCTGCTGTCTAAACTTATGGGCTTTTTTAACTCCTTACTTCAGTGGGGTTCTGTTGTGGTTGCGGCATCCACTTGGCTGCCATCAGTCGCAGAATCAAAGCTTTGTTATTGGTTGCTTATTGTCTTAATTGGAGGCATGACTCTGAAAACATGACAGATAAGAAGATGACCGATCTAATGTAAAATCCAATTAAAGTCCATGGGAGTTTTGCCATTGACATCAGTGCACCCACAATTTCATTTGAGAGTGATTAATACATGCTTAGAGTGGGGGAAAAGATAAGACTGTTGTTTGTATGTGATGCCTTTCATCTAGCATAGTAACTTTCAAGTTGTATCAGTTTTACGAGTTAAACTAGAGAGACTAATTATGTCTTTCTATTATTATCACTCGTACTCTTGAGATAGTGCCTATAGGTCAAGCAAATCAGAGCCCCAATGGCTTTAATGGAGCAACACCATTTTACATCAGCTAAGAATCTGACCCAAAGGTTTTATTTTTTATTCAGGTTTGTTTCTATCTTCTTGTCAATAAACCGTGGGCAGCAGGCTTGGGAAGCGGGGTGGGGGCGACACCCACTGTAGTTCCTCAAACAGAAAAGCAAATCTGAGGGCTTTTGAGGCTGGTTCATTGCAGAACAACAGCCAACGACCCTTGTGAAAAAAAAATGTGCCTCTCCCTGACATAGTCAGTAATGGCATATTTTAGCATAGCTCGACATAGTATAATTTGACAATGGAAAAGCGACGATAATGTTGTAATGAGCTCAAGGAACTGCATGGCATAATAAAACCATGATTAAAATGCAATAGAAGCATAATTTAAAACACTCTCAATAAAAGTCTAACAAATGAAGCCTTCGAAGGAGACCCAGTGCAGAAGGTGAGAAAAGGAAAGTGGAAGTCAGGATAGGTAAAAAAAACAAGGGTTATCAGTGGTTGTGCTCAGATACACCTGTGAAACAAAGGTGGTAAGGTGAGAGAGGTTGAGAAGGAATACCTCTTGCAGCTATCATACCGGACACATTATCACCGGCCAGCCTAAGTCACACAAGCAAGTAATCCTTAAATCGAGTGGTGTCTGAAGATAGATAATCAGAGGCTAAAGAAGGTGGCCCTACTATAGTCAGGGCTTAGCCCAGTGGGGGCTTTAAAAGGCCACAGTGTTAACTCATAATCAATCTGCCATCTCTCAGCATTAATTATTCCACCTACTGTAAAATTAATCTGCTGTCTGTCTATATATTTAAGCTCCTGCTGCACTTTTAGGGCTTTACAGTTATGTTCACTTCACTCTGTTGGAGGAAATTATCTCCTCCTCCTCCCCTCCTCGCCCCCAATTGCCTGTACAATATTTTAGCTCAATAAATTCACTGTCGAGTGATTGGCTGGAGAAGAACTGCTATTTAGAGAAGGGTTTGCAAGCTGGTCAGTTTGATGAGGGGAGTTTGCAAGATGTGACCATGGCAGTAGATAAGGGAAACCTGTCCTTTAAGCACGTTGTCAGGTAGCACTATGAGCAAAGAAGAATTCACCATCTGTCCAAAGTAAGCCATGGGGTCAGCCAGAGGGGGGAATTGGAGCCTCTTGGATGGTCATGGGCATAAATATTAACCCAGGGGCCCTTGATTTGAGCTGCTCAAGCCACCTAGCCCCCAAATTTAACCTTAGCAGCCTGTAAAGTCATCTGAACTGCATGCCAGATGCTGAACACTCTGGACAAGATCCAGCAAAGCACCTAAGTGTGTGTGCGTGCTTGCACTCTGGTCTTTGTACACATGAATAGTTCTAATGAAGTCCTACCTGACCAACTCCATCTGACCAAATGGGGAGCTTTGAAATGTATTGTGGCATGTGTGCATCACTAGGCAATGTTGCTCAGTGAGTTTCTTGATATATATTCACTCTCAAACACTTTTAGTCCCTGATCCTACAAAGACTTATGCATGTGCTTACTTCACGCATGAGTAAAACTGAAGATATCATTAAGGGTTTTCAGAATCAAGTCCTTCATCTTGTATCTCTCCTCTTCTTCTACCCTCCTACCCTGTGAGACATCACTGTGTATAGTATTCTCCCATATGCTGTGAAGATGCTCTTCCATAATTGCCTTTTTCATGAAACCAGTGAAAAAAGCCAAATGATTCCCATTTTTGTTTCCATTTGAAACATTTCACACAGCTCTATCATTCATGACATCTCTGACTGTTTATTCTCTGTACACACTGGAGAGTGTGAAACTAGATCCATAGATTAAACATGTTAGTCTTCAGCTGCCTGTAGTTGCAGATAATTATTTCAACTACCATTAAAAAAAATCAGAATGGTGCCAAATTAAAAAATCTGTTCCTCATTTCTCTTGGTGCACAAGGTCCCTTGTTGGGGTATTGAAATTGCTAGGCTGCTCTCGTAGCCAAGAAAAAGAGAGAAGACAGATGGAGCCAAGTATTTTAGCAAAAACTGTTAAGAATTGTCCTCGTGACAACCCCTCTTCTGTCTCTAAGGCAGTGCGTAAATCTTGTCATGTCTCCTGCTCTGTACTAAAGATATTCCTAGCAATGCCTGACAACTCTTGCATGTTTTCTGTGGGGATTTACTTGTACTGCACCATTAAAGAAAGATATTTCTCATATGATCAACTGTAAAATTAAAAACAAAGTAAAGGTTCCTCCTTCTCTGCAAACAAATATTTTTCAATATTCTACATGAAACTAAGTATTTATTTTTAAAAGATGCCTTCATTTTAATTGTTGTGATAATATATTTAAATCAGGCACAGGATAAAAACCCTGAGGCAATGCAGATCATTTTCTAATGTGTCCTGGGTGTTAGACAGGCAATACACTTAATTTCACACAGACGCAAATCCCATTCAGCAGACCTACATAAGAAGTAAGGCTTCTTCAACTCTGCATATAAAACATTTAAAATACTCCCTTTCACATTTCATCAGCTCAAAACAAAAAAGGTTTTGTATCAGTCTCTGCAGCCACTTTAGCATTTCCCTCCTGGTTTTCAAATGGATTTGTTCCACTCCTCTTTTTTGACCTCATATTAACCTCTGCTGCCCACTACTCTGGTTCTCAAAATCTCATCATCCTTTCTGTACTCTTCTCAGATCTCTACAGAATATGTTTCTTCCCCTTCCCCCACCCATCCCTGAAGCCTCAGAGTCAATACAAATGGTATATTACCATATTTCTCACTTCTATAGCATATTCCATCCAAAGTGCTTTACAAATATCAATTACTTAAGCCACACAACACTGTTGAGAGGCATAGAAGTGTAAATATCCCATTAGCAGGCAGTGAAATAGGCATCAAAAGATTATTTTTAAGAAGCCTTATATTTAGAGGTGTTGAGCACCCACAGTTGTCTTTGACAACACGAAGAGTTGCAGATACTCATCACCTCAGAAAATAAAGGGTCCATTCTTGGGTCCTTCTGATATAGGCTGAAGTGCCTACGGTTCCATAATTCAAAATATGGGCTTGATGCAAGAATCTGTGGATGAAATTCCCTGACCTGTGTTACAGAATCACAGAAACATAGGGTTGGAAGGCACCTCAAGAAGTCATCAAATGTTGCTCCCTGAGCTGGTGCAAGACCAAATAAACCTAGACCACCCATGATAGGTATTTGTCTAGTGACAGGGATTCCACAAGTTTTCTTGTGGAATCACCATCCACACTTGATTCCAGAGCTTAGCTACCCTTATAATTAGAAAGTTTTTTAATATCTAATATAAATCTCCCTTGCTGCATATTAAGACCATAACTTCTGATCCTACCTTCAGTGGATATGGAGAAAAGTTGATCACTGGCTAATTTGTAAGAGATCATAACATAGTTGAAAACTGTTATTAGGTCTCCACTCAGTGTTCTTTTCTCAAACCTAAATATCACCAGTTTTTTAACCTTTCCTCACAGGTCAGGTCTTCTAAACCTTTTATCATATTTGTTGGTCTTCTCTAGATTCTCTCCAAACTATCAACATATTTCCCAAGGTGCGGTGCCTAGAAAGGATATCATACTCCAGTGGAGGCCTCCCCAATGCCGAGTAGAGCAGGACAATTACGTTCTGTGTCTTATATATACTTCGGTCAATACATCTGGAATGATATTAGCCTTTTTCGTAACCAAATCACACTGTTGCCTCTCATTCAATTTGTGAGTCAGTATAACCCCTTTTCAGTAGGACTACCACCTAGCCTATTTTTCCCCATTTTGTATTTATGCATTTATTTTTTTTCTTCAAAAGTAAAGTACTTTGCACTTATCTTTATTGAAATTCATCTTGTTGAATTCAGACCAATTTTCCAATTTGTCAAAGTTGTTTTGAATACTAATCCTGTTCTCCAAAGTGCTTGCAATCCCTCCCAGCTTGGGGTCATCTGCAAATTTTATAAGCATACTCTTCGCTCCATTATCCAAGTCACTAATGAAAATGTTGAATATAGGACTGACCCCTGTGTCCCACCCTATATATGCCCTCTCAGTTTGACACTAAAACACTGACAACTCTTTGAGTCTGGTCTTTCAAACAGTTTTTCACTCACCTTATAGTAATTTAATCTAGACCCTGTTTCCCTAATTTGCTTATTAGAATGTCACGTGGGACTGTGCCAAAACCTTATCAAAATCAAGATAGATCATGTCTACTGCTTCCCCGCATCTAGTAGGCCAGTAGCCCTGTCAAAGAAGGAAATTAAGGTGGTTTGGCCTGATTTGTTCTTGACAAATCCATGGTGGCTAATCCTACGTGTATATAAACAGATTGTTTAATAATTTGTTCCAGTATATTTCAGGTATTGAAGTTAGGCTGACTGGTCTATAATTTCCTGGTTGTCTTTGTTCCCCTTTTAAAATATAAATACAGTGTTTACCCTGCTCCAGTAAACTGGGACCTGACTATGAATTCTCAAAGATAATTTTTAATAGTACCTAACTTGCTTAAGGTAGTTCATAAAGTACCCTAGGATGAATTTCATCTGGCCCTGCCAACTTGAATACATTTAACTTATCTACATATTCTTTAACCTGTTCTTTCCCTGCATTTCTTCACCTTTTCTGTTAATATTAATTGCATTAAGTGTCTGGTCACAATTAACTTTTTAGTGAAGACTGAAGCAAAATAGGCATTGAACACCTATCTCTTCTTTATGTCATCAGTTATTAGCTCTCCTTCTGTGCTATGTAGGGGACCTGCACTTTCTTATGTCTTTCTTTTGCTCCTAATATATTTAAAAAACATCTTCTTATTGTCCTTTCAGTCTTTTGCAAGGTGTGACTCATTTTGTGTTTTAGCCTTTCTGATTTTGTCCCATAGTGTGATTTGTTATGCACAAGGTTAGACTGAAAAATCATAATGGTCCCCTCTGACTTTAAGATCTAGAAGTATATGAACTTTGAAACTGTTAGCTTAGGTAAGTTGACCACAGTAAATCTTTGGCCAAGTCAGGAATAGAAGCCAATTACTTTACTCCCAAAATATTGCAATGAATTTTGAGATAGATAAAGCTAGAAAGACAAAAATTATACATCACTCTCTCAGTATTATCAGTATTAATGTTTATAACGTGTATTGGGTGTTATATCACAGAACAGTGCCTTATACGACACATGAGATAGTGACAAAATCATTTATGGAGTGCTGTGCTAAAACAGACTATTTCAAACATAGTCCTTTCGTTGTTCTCAGTTCATTGTACTATATTACAGCACAATGCTCTTCTTTTAAGATGAGGAGGACTGAATTGATTATATGACTACTCTAGAACACACTGTCCCTGGGAATCAAATTTGCTGAGTAAGTTACAAGTGTGAATTTTACTTCTTTTGCTGTTTGACAGAGAACAAAAAAAGTTACCTTTTATGTGTTCTGTCTCAATGGTATTCCAGAAAAACATTATTGCTTAGGCTTCAGTCATTTTTGTGCATGATCGGGACTCAATAACCAGAACTAAACATATGAAATAAATTAATATAAAGATTGTTTCAGGAATGGCAGGCTAAGTGAAATAATTAAAAGTTATGTTTGTTATCAGTGAAGGGAAAAATACAAAGAACTGAATATCACATGTGGGGAAAACAATCCTACTCATTATTATCTCAGAAATTCCACAGTCACTTGGTGGTTTGTTTTCTCCTTTACTTTGATTTATAAGTATATTAGTGTTCAATCTAATTGTGAATGATATACCACCAGAGTACACTACATCATGACATTTCACCATAGAAAAAATATTCTAATTAAAGCTCTTATTTTGTTTAATTTTCCCCCCAAAGAAGTCTATGAAATCAAATCATACCAGTGGCATCAGTGAATCAATAAAGGCAATAAATCAATGAAATATATTAAACACTACAGTCTGCTGGGCAAGTATGTAGATATATTCTGGCGAACCCTTATCACCTTAGCTCAGAGTCTTCTGTTTAGTATTGAGCAGAAGTTCATTAAATAGCCCAAAAGCAATTTATAATCAAAGGTTACAAAATAACAGGGTAATTTATGAATCAGCTGGTACAAATATGGTATGAAATATCAGCATATTCCTTTGCAGACAGTCCCTCAAGCACTCCATTATAACGGGATGTCCAGAGCTATCTTGGTGAGAAATGGATATCAAGGAAACAGGGGCTTTCATATAAAAATGGGATCAGGCACAGCTATGTGAATAAACCAAAAGGCAATTGTTTATGCCTTTTATCTAGTAAACATTTCTATATTGTTTTAAATATGTAACCTATTCCCAGGTTGCCCTGTCCAGCTATAGTCAGTTCACCCCACCCCACAGTCAGACAACTGATCCTCCCCTCAGGAAACTTTGTCACACGTAATGCGGTGGGACCACCACAGCCCTAGGGCAGCCCTTCCCTTCTCCACTACTCATCAGGGAAGGGTCCCAGAATACAATTGGCTCCAAAAAGGAGAAAGTCCGATTTCAGTGGTGAAGGGCTGTCATGTCAGCAGCATCAGAGATTGTGAAAGTGCCTCTGGACCATTCTGTTGACTCTCAGGAATGTTGCACCCCACACTTGGGAGAGCTAATCTGCCCCCAGTTGATGTGACTGAGGCTCAAGGCCCACTTCAGGACATAATTAAAGCTCTTATTAAAGCTTAAGCCTTCAGAAGGGAATTATCCTCTAACTGCCGGGCATGTGTTTGGGCTGGGGCAGGATCTCTTTGCTTCCAAGGCCGTCCCCAGGGCTGGGGGGAAGAGTGCTACTTGGGACACGTGACCTGGGGATGTGGGAGTTGCTCTTCCCTGCCCCACAACTAGGTCTGAGGTCAGGGACAGGAAGGGTGATGCTTACCCCAACTCAGGCAGAGTTGAGTCTGCTACTCTGGACTCCTTAATATTTATGATCCATTCATTGAAGATTTACGAGGTTGTATTTGCCTTCTGCTGGAGCTTCAAGCAAGCCCAGGGACATGACTCAGTGTACTCTAGGCATTCTTAACCCACCAGACCGAGATGCAACTGAATTTCTGAATGACCTATTTATCAGTAAGGTGTCAGTGGCAATTGATGAAACCCTAAAAGCCATGGTTAAACAACGGGCAGCATGAGGGTGGAGAGCACAAGATGCTGTGTGCACTGTGTTATTAAGCAGAAACAAGCCATTAGCAGGAGTCTTTCTTTTTCTTTCAGACAACACCTGTGAGGACATATTTAAATCACATTTAGTTTGAGATTTTAAAAAAAAAGCTAGAATTAATACGAAAGCACCATGAGACACTGGGGTGAGAACAGACCAAAACAGACTTGTGACATAAAACCTCTTTTGAAGCATTGCTCTACGCAATGGTATATTATCAACAGAGCAGAAGAATAACTAAAATCTGATCTTTCAGGTTCCATTGAAAATCCTGGTTGAGTTTCTTGCATCAAAGACTATTATTATGGTAGCAAATATCTACTTTTGTTCCTCTCACTGTTAAAATTAATTGTAAGGATGACTGTGGCCTCTTGAATTAAAAGGAATGTTGTATGTCTGTGTGCATGTGCGTGCACACACACACACACGTACAAACTAAGCGATGTGTCATTTGTAATTCTCATGGTGGCTCTGACCCCTCCAGCACAGCACTGTGTACATATCACCTGGTGGTTTCAGAATTTCCCAGCAGCACGATATTTGTGCCTGAATAAGGGCTGTGACTCTGATGCAGATCTCACAACACTAATTCAGGAGTCACCCCCAATGAAATGCAGCGAGTTCAGGTGATGTACATGAGACAAGAATTAGGTCCTGTAGACAGTGTCTTAGCTCAAGTACTGCCACACAATAAACTTGTCTAAGCACAGGATGCCAGAAGAATTTGCAATGTACATATTGAGGTACATCCGTGTTATCCATAGATGCCCCATTTGTAAACAGGGGCTTGGTATAGCAGCTACTATATTTATAGTGATGATATTAAAAATGTATCTCTCCCTTTTCCCAGTGCTCTCATATCAATAGAGTGATTTTTCTCCAATGCATATTATTAATCAGATTAATCCTATAATTACTTCAGTTACACGCAGAGCTCTGAGAACTTGGGAAAACTTGCCTGGGAAGCAAGGTCACATAAAAGAATCGGCTTTTCAGATTGAACAAACCGTGAGCCCAGGGAGGTGACTATCACTGGAGAAAAGTAGGGAGAAAATTGCAGCTAGTGAAAGGAAAAGAAATAGCTGGAGAGGGAAAGAAAATAAGAAATAAAGCAATGAAAGGTAAACAAACATGTTGTGTCTTAATTGTGTTTTTGGCTCTCTCTCTCTCTCTCTGGTAAACTGCCTGCTCCCACTCTAAGGAAAGGAGGTGAGTGGTGAAGCATTGGAATGGGTTACCTAGAGAGGTGGCAGAATCTCCATCCTTAGAGGTTTTTAAGGCCAAGTTTGACAAAACCCTGGCTGAGATGATTTAGCAGGTGTTGGTCCTGCTTGAGCAGGGGGTTGGACTAGATGACCTCCTGAGGTCTCTTCCAACCCCTAATATTCTATAAAGCAGGTTGCATGTGACATGAACTCTACAGATGGAATAACCATAGCACACATACAGTGTTATCCACTTAAACTTATAGCACAGCCCAAAGGGCAGGCTTGTTCTCACAGGGTAGGAAGAGAAATTTGTGAGGTAACTACTGGAATAAATGCAAAGCTCATCAGTCACTTTTCATTCGGTAGCCTAGGAGTGTCCCAGCTATTTGGCATCTAGATCCAGTTTATAATACAAATGCTGGCTAGGCAGCAGTGTCAGGATTTTGCCAGGTAGTTGCAATCACTGTGGCTTTTGTGAACAGAAGAACAGAAAGAAAGTCTGCTGCCAGTAATATTCCCGCACCACAGAGGTAAAGCTGGAGTCACTTGTCTAGCCTGTCTGCTTTCCTCTTCTCACCTGATTTGCAATCACTGAATCTCCATAGAGTTGTTAGACTGGACACAAGCAAGGTGCCTTGTGAGGGGGTAACTCTACAAATTAGATGATGTAATATTTCACATGGGAGTGGCTATGCTAGTGTAGGTGTTAAGCCTCTCTGCATGTCTCGTCTTATCAAGATGGTAGTGGGTTGAGATCAATTACACACCGATTTGCTTGAATCCGCCCACCATATAGAAGTACTGGGTGGTTGGACTCTTTCTTCCCTCCAATTCACTCTCCCAAAATATTAGGTTGAGTGTTATATTTACTCTTCAATGAGGTATTGTGAGGAAAAACATAAGCAAAGCTTCTGCTGGGATCTTGCAATAATGTGAAATGGCTGCCTAAGCAATGCAAATAGTGGCCTAAGTGATGTATAGATACAAAGCTTTAGCTATCCAAATGTCGAGGCAGAAAACACCTACCTCTAATACTCAAGTCACGTAGCAATTGTCCCATAACAAACATTTCATGCAAACGATTTGTGTTACAGTGTATAGGACAAGGTGACTCAGTTGACTGCTCCCACAGGAAAAGTGCAACCATATTGTAAAACAGAGACAAGGTGGATGAGGTGTTAACTATTACTGGACCAACTTCTGTTGCTGAAAGAAAGAGGCTTTCAAGCTTACATCCAGGGCTTGTCTTCACCTACAGCACTGCAGCGACACAGCTACCCTGTAGCAGCTGCACCACTATAGCGCTTAAATGAATACGTTCCCACACTGATGGGAGAGCTTCTTCCTTTGGCATGGTTAATTCACCTCTGTGAGAGGTGGTAGCTGTGTCAATAGGAGAAGCTCCCCCGCCAACATAGTGCTGTTTACATCTGGGGTTAAGTCAGTATAACTACCAATATAACTATACTAATATAAGTCTGTAGCGTAGACTGGCCACTGTTCTTCTTCAGGTCTGGAAAGGTACTCAGAGTATCACAGCTGTGTACAAGAGTGGAACAGATAAGGAGCTGACACATATTGCAAGAGACCATTCAAGGTGACATGGGTAGTTAACACGTCTACAGTCATAGGACACAGGAGGTTCGTGGGTTACAGATTGTGGGTTTGCGGATGTTTATGGAGAGCTCCAGCATGAGGGATAGCGTGGGAGAAAGCATGAAGGTGTCTGAAAATTTAACAAGTGGGCACTGGAGACTGGCATCCTAGGTTGATCGGGGGCAGGAGCTGACATTTTAGTACTGAAGGAGAGATGGGCTGGAGAAGTTGTGAAGGGTCTTGAAAGTGAAGGTACATATCTTGTCTTTAATATGATAGAGAATATAGAGCTAGTGAAGGATGCCAAGGGAGGGGTGACATAGTCAAAGTGGCAGGCTAGGAAAATGATCTTTGCAACAGCATTCTGAAAGGACATGAGCAAGGTAAGGGTGCACTTGTCAAGGCCAGGGAAAAGGATGTTGCTGTAATGAAAATGTAAGATGGTGAGCGCCTGGACATAAGTTTTAGCTGTGTGATATACAGGAAAGGGCATATCTTGTTTTGAGTTCAAGGTGTCACTTAAAGACCTAAATCATTCTATTTAGAGATAATTCATACTAAAGCATATGCCATATTTTCTAGTTTTCTTTCCTCATTTTGCTTTACTGAGAAAAAAATGGATACAAGTGGTGATCATGGAAATGTTAGTATTTGTCTTAATTAACACTACCATAGCATGACACATATCCCTTCAATTAAGTATAGGGCATGCTGTATCTGTAATACTTAAACAATGTTACTTTCAGATCGTAGAATGGCAAAGGCAAGCACTTCACATGTTGCTTGGAAACTCTTTTGCTCCTGTTCCTTATTCCCCACCTGAATTCATAATCCTCCATTTGTGATGTCTCAGTTGTTTCCATGGCAATATGTTATGATGTCACAAACAGAATTATGTCTTCAGAGCAGGGGATATTTAAAAACAAACAATGAATACTTTAGCAGCAAAAATCCCATTTTAATGGCAAATTCCCTTACCAAAAAAATTAAAAAAATAACCCTTGAAGGGAAATATAGTTTACTAACAAGTGATTAGCCCTCCTGGTTAAATGTGATGTTCAGCTTTGTCCCACTGAGTTGTACACTATACTTCAGTGAGAATGCCTGTGCAGTTCCGTTAAAGCCAAGAAATCTTCAAATTAAGGCAACATTTTCTTCATTGCATTTGGGGATTGAGAGAAGCCTAACCTTCACAAGGTAGCCTCTCCTTCAGTCTAGCTCAGGGATTGGCAACCTTTCAGAAGTGGTGTGCCGAGTCTTCATTTATTCACTCTAATTTAAGGTTTCACATGCCAGTAATACATTTAAACGTTTTCAGAAGGTCACTTTCTATAAGTCTATAACGCAGAACTAAACTATTGTTGTATGTAAAGTAAATAAGGTTTTTAAAATGTTTAAGAAGCTTCCTTTAAAATTAAAATAAAATGCAGAGCCCCCCAGACAGATAGCCAGAGCCTGGGCAGTGTGAGTGCCACTGAAAATCACGCGTGCCAAGGTTGCCTGCCCCTGCTCTAGCTTCTCCTTCACTGTCCTCTCAAGTTAGGGGTCTAAGAAAAGTCTTGTGCCAATTGCCCCATCAGCCAAATCAGTTGGTCTGATGATCTCCCCTATCCCCTATCAATAAGGATGTTTGCAGATAAAGCAAAACTGTCTCCAGATCGAACTGTTGTCAAAGAATGGTTGTCAAAGTTTCCCATGATGCATCAGTGAATCTTCAAGGCTTTGCTGTGAGCCTGATGTTGAACTGTCCTGAAAAACTCTGGCACTTTCGTTAAGGTCAGCAGAGAGACTCAGTGCCAAACAAATCCTTTCCAGTACACCACAGGCACAGTTTTTCTACCTCATAGGTCTCAGTTATTATAAAAATAGATTACTGGGCTCGGTCTCATTAACCGTCAGCAGTTGGAGGAAAAACTATTCCACAGAGACTGTGGAATGGTTAATTGACAATGCTGGAAAAACAAGCCCATATGCTATATTTAAATGACGGCAATACTATAGCACAATCGATTTCATATCCTTAAAAAGCTACTGAATGGGATACAGTCTCGGCTGGTTTATACTGGTGTGGCTTCACTGACTTCAATGGAACTGATTTACACCAACTGAGGATCCGGCTAAAGAAGTCTAAATTTGTAATTCGAGAGACCCCAAGAAGAGAGACCTGAAGAAGAGCTCTTTATAAGCCTGAAAGCTTGTTTCCCTTACCAATAAAAAAATATTACCTCACCCACCTCGTCTCTCTAATATCCTGGGACTAACACAGCTACAACAACACTACATTTGCAAAATTTGTCACACTTTAATCTGAGGGGCAGTTGAGGAAAGACAAATGCAGATATAAGTAAAGTTACTTATAGTTGTGGTGGATTCCTCATCACTGGCCATTTTTAAAGCAAGATGAGCTATTTTTCTAAAAGATGTGCTCTAATTCAAGTGGGAATTATTTCTAAGAAATTCTATGGCCTTGTTTTATGCAGGTGGTTAGCTGATCACAGTGATCCCTTCTGGACTTGGAATCTACGATGCTATAGCCTAGCATGGTGTGTAATGGTTTTAAAACCTCAGCCAGGAAACGCTTGCTCATTTTAGTAGATTTCCAATACAGCCGCTATCTTAAATTACAAAAGGACATTGCTAACTTGATCACTCATTTTTGGAGAGGAAAGTCTGTTAAACATAGTAGAGGACTTCTCAGTTTTCTACGGTGCCTTCTAGCACAGATATCTTCCCCTCAAATAATCTAACCATAACTTTGGTACACATACACAGGAATATAGGCATTCTCCTACTAGCTCTAATCAATGGATCTTCTTGCCCACTATCCTGTCTCAGACAGTAGCCAGAACCAGATACTGCAGAGGAAGGTTAAAAACTTTTCGGTGGACAATTTTGTAATTACATGCCAATAGAGGAGGATTCGTTGTATTCCTCAACTGTTAGCAGCCAGATAATTTTCTGAAAAATAGAGTTTAAATATTTATCCTACCTAGTGTAATTAGGGATAATATTTTATTGCTCATTTAAGTGCCTGATTATATAAATGCCTAATCATTGTATCATAGTTCTCTCTTATTTGAAAACTAAACTGGTAGATTTATTCTTGATGACTGCTAAAGGTTGGAATATAAAGTCTACAGAGTTAATGGACATGGCTCAAATACTACAGTGATGAGTACTATAAAAGAACTTAAAAAGGACAAAAGATAAAGCTTTTATGATGGCACTCTACATTTATTGATTTATTGATTTAGGCCTGATTATAGCTTGTGGAGGTGGGTTGCACAAGTTAATTTAATCATACCTTGCCAAAGGATATAAAATAAAAGATCCCAGTATCTGCTTGAATCCAGATGTTCTCAGACATAGCTTTTAATAGCTATATATTATCATGTAAACACAAATTAAGATTCTCTTAACTCATGATGTCTGTACTCCAAAGGGTTCAGGCCTAAGATGCGATTTGGATTAGTATCCAAAACTGAATGTTTATCCTAACTCCTTGAAACTTCAAAACTGGGCAAGAAATCTCCAAGAAAAGAGGCGATTTCTCACACTTCTGCTTCTGGCCAGGATTGGAATTAACACATGAACAGCTTTCCTCATAGAGTTTTGGCACTTCCAGCTCTGACCTCAGGCAGAAAATGAAAAATGAAAAATAATGATTCAGTCATTACAGAATCTTAAATAATGTTTGACTTTTTGAAGGGATGAAGATGTAAGTGTCTTATTTTACTGATTTGCCCATCCCTCTTACCCCTTTTATGATGAGGCTTTTCTTTCGCTCTGCTGTTAACGTAGTTGGTGATTCATCAACAGACTTAAACATGTGCCTCATATTTTGGCATGAAGATAGCTCCAGATATCTTAAAGGGATTATGGATGGATTTAGAGTTCAGCATGTGCTTGAATACCTTTTCAAACTGGCCTTAATTAGGTATTTTGCTGAATCCAGTTAATAGAACTCGTCACTCTTTAACTATTGATCCACAAGCATAGCAAATTCTAAAATATCTACATTAAATGTGATAAGAGGAGAAGGATGGTTCTGTTGTTATGGTGCTAGCCTAGGACTTGGGAGGCAAGGTTCACTGGTCTGCCATAGACATCCTGGCAAGCTCCTTTCTGCTTCAGTTAATACAGCTTCCCTACCTCAAAGGGCAGTTGAGGATACATTAGAATTGTGAGGTGCTCTCATACGAGGCTAATTGAGGCCACATAAGTACTAAAGAGAGTGATTGACTTTAATGACATTTTCCTAAAGAATAAAAGAAGACTCTGCATTCCCCAATTAATTCTGCATTTTTATAGCGTGGTTGAGCATGTGAAATAAGGATTTTTATTAGAAGCCCTGACACGATCTAAATTATAGTGTCATAAACATGATGCTTAAATTAAAACAGAGCACTCTTGGAAATTCATTGTATGTCTCTTTCAGTGAATTTTTCATTTGCATGCAGTGCTTATGAAAAATAGAGGCAGATTGACAGCCCTGGAATTGAAAGTTCTCTATCTGTGCACAAAAATCTGCAGCGCAGGCATCAGGAAAGAGAGATTCCACAATGTTCCTAAACTCCGATCTGAGGGGACCCTTGTTAGCTCATTACAGTCCTTGGCTTCTTGGCTGAGACTGGTAACAAGGGTGCTGCCAATTAGTGCTGCCAAGTGAAATGATGGCTTTTCTGATGTGGAGCCTCTCCAGTGGAAACTAGAGCTATGAAACTCATTTCAAATAGCCGCTTGAACAGCCATCAGATGGCAACAACTTTCAGTCATGCAGACCTGGGCCGGCACTGTAGAGGCATCTTAGAAATGAAAGAGACTGTATCCCATTACCAGTCCCCTGCGCCATCCAGTCCCCACTTCTATTGCATTTCTGTGGTGGAGAGAGACTGTATAGATTCACAGATAAATCATTCAAATGGATATGTCTGAAATACTCTCGGCTCTTCCAGTCCAATCCCCACTTTAATCGGCTTTAAATACTTGTAAATATCTGCTCAGATGCGAAGAAGGAGTAAATGAATGGGAGGGATACGTGACAAAATATGGAACCTCTCATCTGTAGGTCACTGGTCTGAATGCATCTACCATAGGTTAGAATATGACTGGAAGTTATTACTTTCTTATGGCTATATACTGGGCAGTAATGTGAAATAAGTTGATAGTTTAAGTCCAGTTGCCAGCAGACAAATGTCCACATCTCAAAAACCACAAAATTAGCAATAAGCAGTTACCGTGTTGGCACTCTCAGCAGAGAGTTTTCAAGAAGGATAGAGAACTAGCCTATCACCCTTAGGGATAATTCCTCCAGGACAGCATTGAGGTGCGTTGGCAGCACGCTGCAGGGAAGCGTGCACAGTTTCTATCCAGGGTCGTGCCTGTTTGGCGGATAGTGTGAGGGATTTTGTTTCCTTGTATTGCAGTCCAGTGCTTTTCAGAAGAACTAAATCCCCTTAAAATATATATGTTAACTACTCGCCTGCTGTGAGAAAAGGCATTCTCTGGGTTCACACACATCACTCCCATTAGCACTGATGGGAGTTACTCAGACATTTGACAGAAATATAGCTCTGATACTGCGGTGATGGACAGCATTATAAAACTCTGATAGCTCTAACTATTTTGTCTTCAAAATCTCTCTCTCTTGCACACACACACATATACTCAACCAAAAGCATGTTATGTGTGATTTTTTTTTAATCCCTAGAATCTTCCAGGTAGACAAATATATTCTTAGCAAATAAACCATAGTGCATGAAGCCATTTAGTATTTGCATTTTCAGGTTTGCTTTTTTCCCTGGCTACAATCAGTTACAGTATGAAGAATGCTGTCTCAAGCAACTGAAGCATAAGAAATGCACTCCCCCAAACAAAGAAAAAGTTTCTAGGTCACAAGGACTTAGGGAACAAATATGAGCAGCTGGGGAAAAGGTGGTGTTCACGTTCAAGAATTTGGAAATCAAAAAGGAAGGAGCATATTTTCAAAAAAGTCAGTCTGTCAGACGATTTCTGCAAGTCAGACAATTACCAATAGATTATACAGCAGAGCATACACCTAAGGACTATATTCATTAGAACAATGTCACAGCTACCATAGCCTGTAACCTGATCCCTGAGATTCTCTTAGCCGATAGGAGGAATGCAGTTAAATTGCAGTACACTAGAAGAAGCTAAGCCATTAAAGCCCCCTTTTTTTTGGCAACAGACATGAGTATAAAAGGTACAAAACTGTGTTTTGACTTATTGAAAACATGCACCCCCCTTCATTTGACCCAAAAGTTCTTTCAACAAAGAATGGACCAACTCCAAATCAAGCATTATGATCTCTGCAGAGAATCCTCTTTTCAGTGTTAGAGCCTCAATTCTTCTGTCAGAACCATGCACACAGATCTTTGTTCCCCACCCCCATCCCAGAGGGCTCTACTGGTGTTAGTGGGCCCTTGCACTGCCAACAATGTTGGACCCTCTGGATCCAATGGTAGGCTCAGAGCCCCACATATGAGATGCTAGTGGAAAACATCCCAGAGAATGACTGAAGTAAGGCATATGAAGCATACCACGTGAGGCCAGATCCACAGTCCTTACTCTGGCAGAACTCCCACTGCAGAGAATTGGAGTTTGTCTAGGAAGGTTTAAGCAAACACCTATGCAAGGACTTTATGGTTTGGCCTGACATCAATAGTTGCACACATACAAAGAAATGAAAAGCACTGTCCTACTCTCTTGTTCTGTCATTTATGTTTTCTCTGATATTACTGGGAATTCTAGAGGGCTAATTTTACAAAACCAATCTGGGAGGCTTTGAGTTAGCAGAATGCTGGCTTTTTATTAATTATACCTATGTTACATTTACTGAATTTAGTGAATGTAACATCAAAACAATCAAAAGAATGTCATGACACTCAGGCTTAAAAAGCTATTTTGTACAGAGCTGATAATTAAAAAGTAAATAGAGAAGTCATCTTATTTTAAAACAGCAAACCCGATAATAGGCAGACAATCTTTTTTCCATTCCCTTGAGTGCATATATACTGTATATTTTATAGCATGGTAGTATAATATAAATAAAAAATACCACTGCATAATTTAAGTATTGCTACTATGATTTGACCAACTGCTTCTAGAGGATTATCACTCCATAGACAATATTCAGCATGATGGTACCAATCCTGCAATAAATTCCATGCCAGAGTTCATTTCAAGATAAGAGCTTTAGATACTACATTCATAAAATCATAGAATATCAGGGTTGGAAGGGACCTTAGGAGATCATCTAGTCCAACCCCCTGCTCAAAGCAGGACTAACCCAACTACATTGAAGGGAGCTATAGAAGAACTCAGATAAGTGAACAAATAGGACTCTTAAAACTGAGTGTGGTGATTTAAACTAAGTTAGATGCAATGAAATCCAACATATATCCACCACAAATTTTGCTTTACATTTGCTGATGTAACTTCAAGGGGAGATGACTGACTTTAATTGTTTTCATTTTTTAAGGACTGTCCTTTCTGAAAATGGGATCTTTTTATTGGGTTACATTTGTGTGCACAAATGATTTTTGTGGGTTTTTTAGAGAGGACAAGAAACAATGTAAAGAGTTAGTATAGAAGGCACATATGTGTGTGTAAGCCCTGTCACATCATACTTTTTTTTTCAAATGACACTCCATAGGACAGAATTTTGAAAGGGACCTCAGCTTGGCCTCCATTTACATGTGTTCACATTTGGATGCACAGCTTTGGTCTGCTATCAATGAAGGATACAACTGTCAAACTATAGCATGGGCAAAATCTATTTGCACTTGATTTGGGTAAGCAAGTGGTGAAGTTTGCGCATGGAGCTTCTAGTGATTTTTCAAGTGAAGATCATGCAGGAGAATGCAATGCAATGTGTCACGTGCAGAGTAAACACATTTTGAAAATGTGTCACCATATGTACTAGAATGGGCTAATACCCACTTCATCGGTTGCATCCGACGAAGTGAGTATTAGCCCACTCTAAAACTTATGCTCTAAAACTTTAATTAGTCTTTAAGGTGCCACAAGACTCTTTGTCACTTCTGCAATTCCAGACTAACACGGCTACCCCTCTGATTCTTGACCATATGTACTAGACATCCTTTACAGATGTCTGTCTTTTTTTATTTACATGACAGACTGTAGAGAGTCCTAAGAAGCTGTTACTCTCATATTCATCTATTTATTGCCATTTTCCTTTACTTCTTTTGTATTGCATTATATCGCTTCTCAGCTCCTTGGAGCTAAGATCATGTGTAAGTAATCTCTTGACCTATCAAAGCCTGTGATCAAGTGTCTTGATGATTTTGGTCTTTTGGTCTTGAGGTGAAAACCTTGTCTGTGTCTCCTGGAATGTGAAGTAAAAACATTATCTAAATATTACCTTAAAAATCCAAGGATTTTGCATGGTTGGCTCCCCAAAGTACACCTTCCCCATACTATTTCTGGATGATTTAGAATGCTATACACACTGCTCTACATAGGCGAAAAGGTAAGCAATACTAACTGCCTAGTTCCATGGCCCCTATAACCATATCATCACCTCACAGTCATTGATGCCTTTGTCCTTACAATACTCCTATAAGCTAGGAAAGCATTACCTCCCTATTACAGTTCAAGAGCTTAGGCACAGAGACACTTGCCTAAAGTCACACAGGAAGTCTGTGGCTGAAGCAAGAATTTAAGCTACTCAATGCCACTCCAGTGCTCAGTGCTCTATCCTCTTAGGCCACCCTTCCTACCCAAAAGAAAAAGACCAGAGATCAGAGATTGCACCTAAGAGAGAACAAAGAAAAGCAAAATAACTATACTTCTTGAGTGCCTGGTGTGGCCCTGCTGATGTACACTAAATTAGCAGCCTAATTTTGACTCTCTGTTGTCCTGTTATGCACTTATTTTGACTTGCTCAACTTTTCTCATTCTCTACATGTGGACTGACTTTATTGCCTTTATACCTGTTAGCTGCATAACATCAGTAGACTCCCAAATTACCTAGCCTCCCTTCTCTGTCTAGCTTTCTCATCCAAAACTGCACTATTTCTTTTCCATTAGCTGTCCCATGAGGAGACACCCCCCACAAGCAACATCCTCCCCAAAACCCTTATATATAAATCCTTATTTTGTGATATGTAGGTCCCACTCTACTCTTTTCACCCCATTTAAGGAATCCTAATTAATACCTCCACTAGAAAGCAGGGAAAAAAGTGTAAGGTTAAACTGCTAATGAATAGATCAAAGGATAAGGATCCTAATTCTGAAATAAACTGACTATAGAAAAAGATTAAAATGGAGAAAGAGAAGGGATTATAGAATAATAATTGTGAGAGAAGATTGTGAGAGAATTCGATGGAAAATAGGGAGTAGGCTTTACTCAAGATTTCCGAGAAAGCAAAATGCATATGGAATGGAGATTTGCAAGATAATTAAAAATAAAGTGGATCCTGGGGGAAGGTCTGGAGGCTAAGCATAGATCCTACTCAAATGACAGAAGAGGCTGAAGGCTCTCAAGGGAATGCTGGACCCTCAATGAATTCCAGGTTAAGTCCACCACCACCCATACCCACTGTCCTCTGTTGCCTCCGACAGAGTTGTCTGCTCTTGTTCATCCCTGAGAAATAAAGGTTCTTTACAAGGGTAGAAGACCACAGCTAATTTCAGCTTTACCACCATCTGCTGTTAAGTCTCTGTAAAAGCATCCCCCTTAAATTTTTCTCCCAAAGAGTGGGAGGCTTTGGCCACCATGCCCAGTTATCTGTACTGGCAAAGGTGGTGCATAGGGAGTGGGGCAAGTGGGGTCATGTGCTCCCCCAGATTACTGGGTCACATTGTGCAGCTGGGCCCCCTCCCTAAGCGGCAGTTGAGAACCATGAGCTGCATCTCACAGGGAAAGACAGAGGCAGGAAGAAAACCTGGAAGCTGCAGGGAGGGGCTGCTGTGTTCCAGTAAGTACAGGAGGAGGCACTTCCTTCCAGGAGGGGGGTGCTGCCTGGGGGTGGGGGAAACGACTCAAGCTGTTCCCCTATCAGTGGGCATAGGTCGTCCCTGGCCAGTGGCTTATGTTCAAGCCCTACTTTCTTAGTCCTTGAAAGGGGGATCCTGCCCTTTTCAGGATTTTTTGTCTCTTCCAATGCGGGATCAAAAGGAAAATACACATTCCAATGCACCCGAGAATAAATTCTTCCCAAAGCTATCTCAGAGGGGAAAAGGCCAGCAGTACCTTCTTATTTCAGGACTATCTGTGCAGCCACTTTCTAGGAGTCCTTCTGCCTGGTAGTTGAATCAGATTCACTCTTGTCAAGATTACCCTGGGAGTCTGTCTGGTTCAAAACGGCTTTTGGTTTAGAAATTTAAACTAATTAGACAGAAAAAAAGTTGTAGAGAAAGAGAAAAGGTCAAAATTGAAGCAACATTGAAACTGAAATGTGTCTATTGACTCAGACTGAAAAATATATATACATAAATGGGTTGGTTTTTTTTGTTTGTGAAGACTTTGGAGATTTTGACTATTTGTCTGGATTTGGGATTGTAGAAATTTTCAAACTTGCACAAACTATTTGCAAAGTGAAAAAAAATGTTTCCTGCTCATCTCTAGACTCCAAAGGAGATGTAACCTCTGAGCTATCGAGAGGGAAGGAAACTGGGAACTGCTTCTCTAGTTTTGAGGAGTCAACCTTTCCAGCCAATACCTGGCTTGGTTCTGCATCTGTTGAAGTCAATGGCGATTTCCATTGACTCCAGTGGGAGCTATAGAAAGACCATGCCCCTGAGCAAGTGGCAGTATGGACAGAGTATAGGTACAGTTTAGAAAGCCAAACCATATGAACAAAATGTGTTAATAAAGTTTATAATGGACTTCAGAAGAGTGGACATGTGGGAATATTCTGAAAAACTCAACCTATAAACTTGGCAGCAAGGAATACTGACATTTTTTACACTATGTAAGAGGAATTTGTGTTCCCACTCTTCCTGCTGAACTATAGCGTGTGCAAATGAGGCACCATCTTTGGAAAGCCATGGAGCAGCTTCTGTATCTCTATTTCCACTTGTGCAGACTGGGACCAGAAAACCCAGCACCCCTGCTAATGCCTGGTAAAGAACAATTCTGTAGGAAAATAAATTCCGTGAGTGAGTGAAATCCTGACCCTGTTGAAGTGAATGGGAGTTTTGCCGTTGACTTCAATGGGACCAGGAGTTTGATGTGTATGTCTTGGGGCCTGATTTACCAGTGTGTTACTCCAGTTTGATGCCACTGTCACTTCACTGATTTTACCCCGCTATAACACCACACGCAGTACTGGTGGAACAGCCCCTATACCTTTTCTGGGGATCAGAGATGGTACTGCTTGCCTCTTTCTTTATTAGTCAGGATATTTGAATGAAAATATCATATTTAATTGAGATTTCCACAGCCAGTTATGGGACTCAGACAAGCCAACGAGCGTTATATATCTAAACATTTATTTGGCTTCATAAATCTTAGTGTTTGTTTCTGACAAGGTCATCTACTCTCTTGTGAGCTATTCTCTACCAGAAGTCATATTCCTGTGGTGTAGTGCATATGTCTTAGAAGGGATTGCTATGAGAAAGATTATAATACCCTATCACAATCAGAGAATTATGTCTTCAGCTAGTACGTAAACTGCAGGAACACAAGATGCAAAGATTGTAATTTCATACAAACTTCATTAGCCATAAAAATGAGAGAAATAAAATGCAATTAATAAATGTATAATATACAGGTAAAATGTCCTCTTCAAAATTCAGTAACTCATATAGCTTACATCTAGCAACTTCATAAAGAGGAAGCATTGTACTATACTTTAATTTTCAAGCCTCATATTATTTAATCAATAACCATAATTTTCATTCACCTAATGTGTATATAAAACCCATGATTTTCCTGCACTTATCATCTTAAATAAATGACAGAACTGTTTGCCTCTCCCCAAAGAGTAATCAACCTTGTGTTAATAAGCTCAGGCCTGGGAACACTTTTTCAATAAGAAAAACATTACACATTATAAAATCAATAACACTACCTGACAAATGAGGTAGTGGATACATTTTTGACATGAACTCAGAGGCCGCAGTCTAAATTTACATTTGGCAATGCTTTGAAATGGTCCCAATTTATGATAGGTTTTTTTTTTCTGGAACATGAGCTGTACAGAAAGTAATCACTTAATTTATACATTGTAGGATGCATTTGTGCTGCTGGTGCAATAAAAATACATTATGTCATGATAAAAGTGGGGTTTGTCCTGATTAAACTTGCAATGGGAACCTGCAAACACAGGGATACTCCAAACCCACTGGGAGTCTGGCAGGCTGCTGTGTAAAATCATGTAAATAAAACATTTAGCGCTGATCTAACAATCTTCATTCTCACTGCACTTTACAAATATTAACTAATTAATCTTCACAACATCTTTGTGAGGTAGCTGTTAGAGCTGGGTGAACTAGCTGGGTAAGGAATCACTCATTTGACACATTGAGACCTTTTTTTCTGTTTGTGAATTATCAATTTTGCTTTTGGTTAACTTTGTCTACTATTGAAACGTGTATGACAGTTAATGCAAAAGACATTTTAGTCTATGGATTGTTCATTGACTGTTTACATTGACCAGCTCCTCAGTCAATAGAGCCCAAGTCAATGGAGTTATTCTAATTTTCACCATCTGAGGACCTGGCTCTCTGTCTTCCAGTGTTCACTCCTTGTTATGCATGATGCACACTAGATAGTCTTGTCTCTCATATAATTTCATTTCTTATATTACCTTGGTTCATATATGGTGCCTGTCACTGCTAGACCAGATTTTACAGGGTCCTATTCAACATTGCTGTAAGGCCCCTTTGAATCGTCATAGCTGCTGTATACCACTGTGTATCCGGGACTACTCCCAGTGGTGAGAGACCTCTGCCCTGCCTCTGCTGGAGACATGGGCACAGGGTGGGTGGCCAGAGTAGTTATGCACCCACATTAAACTGTGGTCCTGCAAAGCCCCAAAGGAACCTCTGAAGTAGGGCTGCACCAGTCCCCACAACTGCTGAATAGGGCATTGCAAACTACCTCATTTCTGAGCCTGCATTGGCACCTGCATCGGTGCAGCGATGAATATGCCTTACAGTGTTGCGGTTCTCTTTCAGTTATGTGTCCCATAGAGACTTGGACTCAGCCATATGAAAGTATAAAAGTTAGTGGTTTGAGCAGTGGTACAGAATCTTAACCATATTGTGGCATTAATGTAGTTTCTTTCACTGTATTTCATCTATGTTCACCACTAAGGAAAGCCCAAGCTTTCTTTGCCATGAGACCTAGAAAAAACTTGACAGAAGTCAGGGTGCTGGTGTGCTGAGGCCACTGCTTGTCATGCTTACCAATATTGTTTCATTGTTTCCTGTACTCCTCAGTTGGTCTGTCTGTATCCATCTATGTTCTTAGACTGTAAACTCTTTGGGGGCAGGGGCCATCTGTTTGTTCTGGGTTTGTGCATCGCCTAGCATAATGGGGTCTTTCTCAATGGCTGGGCCTCCTAGTTGTTACAATAATAATAATCATAATTAACAAACCCATAGAGAAGTTCTGGGCACCAAAGTTAGGGATTTCATCCTTGGTAGAATGAAAGACCTGACAAACAAAAAGAACTAGATTAGCCTTGACAAAGGGATTCAAAATACAAAAAGTTCAGTTCTCCCTTTTCATACTCTCTCATGTTACAAGAATAAGGATTTTCACAATGAAACTGATGGCTTTTAAACTTAGATCAAATAAATGGATATGGTACTTCAGTTCAAGTATAATAAATGAGCAATTAACTGTAACAGGAAGTCATCCAGTCAAACATTATGGCTAGGTTTGGTTTGGTTTTGTGTTTTTAAAGGGCTGGATTATGTTATGACTATAAAAATCATTGGTTGCTGAGCAGAGTAAAGGTAATCAAATCTCATGCTTTGGGGCTTTAAACTTACTGCCATAGAGGTTGTAAAGGAATTTTCCTGCACATTACTAGAAAGGTATATGTGGATAAAGGTGAAGGCTTTTCTCCTTAATAGCAGGTATTAGTCACTACAGGAAGGTGGACATTGGACTTGATGGCCCATATTATATTCCTCATTTGGAATATAATATTGCCCATTTTATATTTCTAGCGTTTCCTAGGAGGTGGAAGGGAGATTATGGGTACAAATTTTACTAAAAATATTACATTTTTAAAGCAAAAATATAGATGTTCATTAAGATTTCTAAGAGACACCAGAGCATAGAAAGTCAAAGATCACTGATCTAGTTAAGTGGGAAAATCACCTACAGTTACTTTCACTTGACTGAACTCGGATAATCTCAGATATTTCTGAAATGTTTGCACGATTTCCATCAGCCTCACTGTTGTTTAACAGGTAGTTGATACGATTTTTAAATCTGACACAGTCTTTACCATTTCCTGACAGGAAAAACTCTTAAGTGTGCCCTAAAATGGATGATTAAGGCAATAATTCAATCTAGTATTTTTCTCAGTCAGTAGTCAGTACTGTTTCTAAATTACAAGATGTGAAGTGGGGTGGAGAAGACAGATGCCAGCTGGGATTTTGGTGTAGAAAGTGATAAATGCTAATTTTTCCTCAAGATAGTTAGCAGACTTGAAACATTTTTTTAGATAGCAAGATCTTTAGCACTGAGACTGTCATTAACTACAAGCTTATTCAGCATCTACCACAATGGCGGTTTAATCTCTTTGTGGCCTCTGGGCACCACTATAATACAAGTAAATAATAGTTGTTATAATAATGCTATCATAGTAATAACCTTCCTAGATTTTGTTTAATTAGGTCTCTATCAAACAAGCACTCACATACTTTACTTTTCACAGGTGAGTTGTCCCACTGAACTCAGCTTAGCTAAGCAATAACCAAAGGCAAGGATGGTGTGAAGAACAGCCAATATATCTGAAGAAAATAAACGCCAAAAATGGATAGGAATTGTTTCAGGAGACGGGAGAACTAGGATGAAATTAAAGTAAGGATAAACTCGGGTTCAATATCCTGAACAAAAGATATCTCAACAGGACTGCTGAACAGTTCCCCAGGGGAAGCGCTCAGTACAATTAAAACCTAAAATGGATTATGTTGATGGGAAATAATCCTGTGTGGACTGAGGGATAAACTAGAACACCTCAGAGGAGGTTTGGGTTAACTGCAACTTCCTGTTCCTTCACAATGGAAACAGCTTTTGGAAAAGGGATGGAAAAGCGCCCTTTGCTCTGGGGACTGGGAGAATGTCTTGGAAAGTAGAGGTGCTGATTTTTGGTGTTACTGGTGGATGCTTCTCTTGGCCCCTCCTCCCTAGGTGAGTGGTGAGCGAGGCCTCAGGGCCGAGCATGGTCAGAGTGGGGGCGGGGCTACAGTCCAGAGACTGGGGCCCACAACAGATTAATCCAACCCTGTGGGTGATGAGCACCCCCTTTATTGGTGGGTAGTTAAGTCCCGAGCAGCCACAGATTCAGCACCTATGTTGGGGAGAGAGGCAGGTTGGAGGAGAGCAGGAGAGTGACACCACGGCTGTTGAACTGAGCCAGTCTGTTGAGGAGTCTGGGTTTCTGCACCCCCCGCCCCGAAGGAAGGTAAAACCCATGGGGATTCAGAGAATGGAACATCTGTGACTCTTAGATACTAGAATATAGATATTGGTTTATTTCTTAAAACCTATCCTACTTGTTCCTGAACAACTGATGTGTCTCTTCATGAACAGAACTTTCACTGAGGTCATGAGGAATTCCACATCCATAGAGGTACAGAACTGGGAACTCTGAAAGAAGTGTAGGGGAATTCAGAAACAGTCTTGTTTCAAGGCTTGATAGATACATAAACAGATAAATAGAAATTCAGGAGGTAGGCCATTTCATTTTCCAGCCCAGAAAATTGTTTCATAACTAAACATTTTTCACAGAATCTTCCCCGCTGGTGTTAATTTCTAGCATCTCCATTACCAAGAATCCATTCAAGTAGGAATGTCTAGGAAGACTGAAGAATGTTCTAAGAGAATCAGGCAGCTAAGCACTTGCTTCTCATCTTTAGGGAGGCCAGAAGCTTTTGTGAGCCATGCGATGATTTGAAGTTTCATTGGCCTGAATACACACCTCAATACCTGGGATGACCCTTTGAAAAGTGAGTAAGATGTGTCCATCAGTTTGAACATCTACAATGGAAAAGGCTTCAGATGAGAATTAGGCCAGTAGAAATGTAAGATGAAGATCTACAAAACATCAAAATAATAGAAATAGGCTTAACAGAGTTGACTCATCCAGTTCTTTTGATGATTAATTACTTACTTCTTTTTTTAAAAAAGGGTTTTTTTAAAAAAGGTTCTTTTTAAATTTAATGCAGTGTGTTACATATACTGTAGCGTGCCTGTTAAGATCAGAGGAGATCCAGCATTACAGTTTATCCTGATTTAATTCAGTGTCAAGCTGCATAAACATTGTTTGTATTCAAGAGAGAAGGCATGTCACTGTTATACAGGTTGTCCATCTAAACCCATCATTCCCTGGCATTTATGCCCTAAGGCAAATGTCTGACCAACTCAAGAACAGGCACTGGGATCACATCTTAATAGATGGGCACAAGTGTAGACAGCCAAGTAGTTATATAAATGCATGAGGTGTGTTCACTGGGAACAGGATTTCCAGCTGTCCATAGTAAAAGCAATTATTTTTCATCTATTTGTTTTATGGAAATGTATTTTACTTTATTCAGATATATGCAGTAGTTGACAGTATACGCAACATATGCAATTTAAAATATGTACAATTTAATTTGAATATAGTAAGAATTGACCTACTGTCATTATTAGCATCATGACATTCTTCACTTTGGGTGCAGACCAAAAAGCATATGATTTTTAAGAAAGCATTTAGAAAGAGATCTATTACAGATATAACTATCTTAGCATCTCTGGTTTCACCATATATATTAATAGAAATACTATTTCTTTATTTAACTCTATGCATATCTACCTTTCCAGGCTCCATCATCATGATCTAATGTAACACCTATCCAGCACTACAGGATCATTACATAATTTTAAACCACAAATTCATATTGCAAAACACACAAAGAAATCAAAATAGAGACTTGAAAAATCAGTCCCAATGTCATTCTGCTCCCCACCGTATCATCCTCTCCGTCCCCACACTTGGAAAAGTCTGAGGAAGACATGATTGTTGTAAGATGCCCTGAAGGCCATCTCCCGCACGAGGATGAGAGAAAGTATAAACCACATGTGACAGGTATTAGCTATGTTACTTAATGCTGTACTGGAAGACACTCTGAGACTTAGGTGATAAGGGTGGTAAAAGAATTGAATAGAGTAGAAAACTCTAGTCCTAGCATATTTACATGGCAGGAATAAAAATGCACGGCACTGAAGGGAAGGGTGAAAAACCTGAAGTTGATTATTGCTTAGTCCTGCCTTAAGTGCAGAGGACTGGACTACATGACCTGTTGAGATTCCTTCCAGTCCTACACTTCTATTATTCTATGATTAGACATGCAAGGGAGAGGCAGAGAAGAGATGAAGAAAAGGTGTATGTAGGAGATGTGGTTGGACCAAAGGATAAATAAAAGAATTTTAGTCATCGTATTTTGGAAAGACTAGACGGAGGGTACGAGTATCCACACGGCCAGATAGGAGGCTTGTAGGTATCACAATGGAAATGATTAGGGCATGGAGAAATACTTATGGCCATACTGATTTTTTAAAAATAGCATAATAGGAAAAAAGAAGAGAAGGAGAGGGAATTGATCCAGTCTTGCCTCTGTCTTAGACAGATACACAGACAGCTAGACAATGATTCAGTATATGGATCATTTCCCTTTCATAACTGAACATATTTCACAGGGCCTCAGCACTGGTTTTGAAGCCTTTTTTGCAACTGCTGGAGATCTCACAAACCAGTCAGGCCCAATCCAATCTAGTCTTGGATTAAATGGCACATGAAAAATGCAAAGTTAGAGACAGAGAAAAATGTACTTCTGCTTCAGTTAACAGGGGTTGAGATATGCAGCGGATCTGGACATTGATATGAATAACGAGAACATTCATCATTACGCTAGGTAGGTAGGGGGTTGTTTGTTTTTATTTTTACAGTGAAAGATATGCTTCAAGGCATAAACCAAATTGAGAGTATTAGGAGGAAATTTACCCTGTGAGCAGAATCTGGTACTGGTCACTATCAAAGACAGGTACTTCATTAGCTGGACCACTGCTGTGATCCAGTATGGCAATTTCTGTGTTCCCATGTTTCTATCTTAACTGCCTCAAAGAGATGGTGTGAGAATTCTGTAGCTTTGGATAGGGCTTAGGAGATAAAAAAAAGACTATGTAAGATGTATTATAACCATGCTTTTAAGAGTCTCGTGGTTTCTTCTTGCTTGTGACATCTCAGGTCGAAGCCCATCACTCAGTGCAAATCCACTTAATCTGTTATCGTTAATATATTTTAAAAGAAAAGATAAAAGATCACATGGAGAGGTTCCGAAGAACATTTCCTTTTTGTGGTATTGGCAGGATCCAAAGCAAAAATTATTTTGTGGAGCCAGGCAGGAAAACATTTTATTGCCATCCATCAAAGCAGTGGCTATGTTGGAATTTCAGATTATTTGACAAAGAAAATTTGCAGCTTTTTTTCAGAATTTTAAAATGTGTGCAGAATTTGTAAAGGTTTGGCACAGAATGCCCTCGGGAGTGGGAGATATGTTTTTAAACAGCAAACAATTTATTTTTCTTTTTAAAAAAATTGCAGAAAAAAATTACCATTTTCCAACCAGCTTCCAATATTTTTAGAAGTCTTGTATGGCATGATGCAAGATGCACAGAATCAGTTTAGAGTAGGGACACTAGATTGAGAAGACTTTTTAGGGTGCAATCAAGCAGAAAAATCTGGGGTGTTAATACTGAGGTAAAGTGATGCTCACAGAACACAAAGCAAGCAATGATTTTTTAAATGATAGCACTGGATTGTAAAGATAGTCACAGTGGGTAAGGAGTGTATAGCTTTCAAAAGACATTAATTACACTACAGAACACAGCAGTTCCACAGTGACCACATAAAATGTTATAGAATTTGCCACCAAATCCTCCACTGTTGCACACAGCAATGTTCTTCTAGTGATTAGCACAGAGGCCTGGAAATCAGGACTCTTAAGGATAAAATTATATTACCTTTCTCATAGGGGAAGTCACACTAGATTAATAGAGTCATAGATTCCAAGCCCAAAAGGGACTGCTGTTATCTAGACTGACTTCCTGTATAACATGAGTCATAGAATTCCCCCAAAACAATTCCTAGAGCATATAGTTTTTTTTAAATATCCCATCTTGGTTGAAAAATTGCCAGGAATGGAGCTTTCGCCATAGCCCTCAGCAAATTGTTCCATTGGTAAATTACCCAGACTCTTCAAAATGTATATCTTATTTATAGTCTGATTTTGTCTGGTTTCAAATTCCAGCCATTGGATCATGTTATACCTTTCTCTGCTAACATGAAGACTTCATTATCAAATATTTGTTTATCATGTAAGTATTATAGACTTTAATCAATTCATCGCTTAACCTTCTCTTTGTTAAGCTAAATAAATTGTGTTTCTTGAGTCTATCATTGTAAGGCAGGTTTTCTAATCCTTTAATCATTCTAATGGCTCTTCTTTGAACCCTCTCCAATTTATCAACATCTTTCTAACTGTGGACTTCAGAACTGGACACAGCGGTGCAGAAGCAATTGCAATAGTACCAAATACCAAAGAATAAACTCTTGCCTTGTCTACACTAGCGGATGGATCGGCGGGTAGAAATGGATCTGTTGGGGACTGATTTATCGTGTCTTGTCGGGACGCGATAAATCGATCCCCAGAAGCACTCCCGTTGACTCTGGAACTCCAGTTCGCCAAAAGGTGCACGGCAAAGTCGACGGGGGAGCCCACTGTCGACCGCTGCCACCGTGAGGATGGCAGGTAAGTCAACCTACGATGCATCAACTTCAGCTACGCTATTCACATAGCTGAAGTTGTGTATCTTAGACTGACCCTCCACACTAGTGTAGACCAGGCCTCTGTACTTTTACTCAAGAGTCCCCTGTCTATGCATCCAAGATCACATTGGCCCATTTAGTCACAGCATCTCACTTAGAGCTCTGGTTCAGCTGATTATCCACCACAGCCTCCAATCTTTTTCAAAGTCACTGCTTCCCAGGATAGAGTCCTCCATCCAATAAGTCTGACCTATGTTGAGAAATATCTATTTACACTCAATTTACCATCTTAGATCTGCTTGCATCTGTATTATCTGCTTGTACCCAATTTACCAAACAATCCATATCACTCTAAATCAATGACCTGTCCTTTTCGTTATCTACCAATCTCCCAATTTTATGTCATCTGCAAATTTTATCAGTGGTGATTTTAGGTTTTCAGCCAAGTCATCGATAAAAATGTTAAACAGCATAGGACTAAGAACCAATCCCTTCAGAACTCCACTAGAAATGCCCTCATACAAAAATGGATTAAAAACTGACCAACTGACAGGTCCCAAAATGTAATTACATTTTGGAACCTGTCAGTTGGGCAGTTTTTAATCCATTTAAGGTGTGCGTGTTAATTTTATCTCATTCTATTTTTTTAGTAAATATATTGTGTGGTACCAAGTCAAATGTCTTATAGGAGTCTAAGTATATTACATCAACACCACTACCTTTATATCTATCATGATCTAATGGTCCCTTCTGACCAGATAAAATCTATGAATCTATAACATTCTGTTTCCATGTGTGCCACTGACTTGCTCTATGTCCTATGGCCTGTAGTTTAAATTCTTTGTGCTTCTGTTTACCTATATGAAAAATGCAAAACTTGACTACCTCATGTTGTCTGTAGCTACCAGTGTGGTGCTCTGCTCTTGTTCATCGATGGTATCAGTCGGCTGTGTGTGTGTTTTCTCTGTGTGCTGCCCCAGCTCTGCGCAGATAGCTGACACAGCAGACCCCAAGAGAACCCCCAAAGACCACAGACGCTAATAAGGTACGAAGGCACCCGGCCAGGTTTATTGCGAAATGAAACACAGTCTCTAGCTCGCCAGATTAGATATCGATGGGTCTGCTAGTACATATGTGCCTCCAGACAGTGGACCAGCTCAGTCAGTGGTGGGACTCTCCACTGCCCCCTTGGCCAGACAACGATGTGGACTCCGAGACCTACTTTTATACAGGTGCAGGACTGATTACTCATCCCTACTGATGTATTGAGGTACAGTCTCCTGCCTCATTACTGCCCTTCTCCTGGCACATGTACCCAACACGTGCCTCTTGCTAATTTCTGCAAGCAGGGTATGCCTCTGGCTCATAGCCCAGCTTTGCTTAGCAATGCCTTGGCTTACTTTGGTTCAGGCTTCAGGCCTCATGCTAGGCCTCTGATATAAGAGTATGTTTCAGGGCCTCATCTTACTACAGCTCATAGAGGTGCTGCGAGACAATCATCAAATATTTATAAAATGCTTTGAGATCTTAGGATCTATTATTATTATGCTAGAACCCAGGATCAACATCACATTGTCCTCAGCACTATGCAAACATACAGGTAGACATTGCCACTGCCCCAAAGAGCCTACTGTCTGTCTAGCACAGCGGTTCGCAAACCGCGGGTCGTGACCCCCGTGGGGGTCGCTGGCCGCTGCCAGGGGGGTCGCGAGCTCCCGGCGCCCCTGGCATGCCACTGAATTGATTCCTTCTGCATTTGGCGGCTTTTTGGCGGACATGCCACGCGCTTCAAAGTGTCCGCCGACAAGCTGCTGAAGTGGTTGCTTCTGGTTTCGGTGGACCGAGTGAAGCGCGTGCATGTCCGCCAAAAAGCTGCCAAATGTGGAAGCAATCAATTCAGCGGCATTTTGGCAGACATACAAGGGTCGCACCGTGAGGCTGGAAAAGAAAAAAGGATCGCAGTTCGACAAAGTTTGAGAACCGCCAGTCTAGCACATAGTAGTATTCTTCTGGAGATAATGGTGGTAACACCAGTCTGTCTAAAGAAGTAAAATGGAGTTAATGAAATAATGTGAGCTTTCATGGTGATCTAATTATAACTGTTTTGCTAATTCTCTCTCACCTTTCCATCATCTGCTTTGGAAATTAATATCCGGGGTATCCATACAGGTGCGGCATTGGTTCTATTCACACCATTCTGCTAAGTATTCAGTTGCTCTAACCCTCTTCTGACACCTCATATGTGAGTCAGGGATGTGTAATGCAACATCAGAGTGGATGTAATGCAGAACAGAAAGCCTCCAACTTTGCACTGAGTAATTGGGACAAAACAACGCAGGTAGTCTCCATGTAACTGCAAAGCTGCACAGATAATAATCTCACAAAGGAATACAAAATGAATCCATTCATTTTATCTACTGGTTATGCACTTTGCTATGTTTGTTTTTGTTTTTCATTTTGTTCTGTTTTGTTTAAGAATGATGCCAATAATAATTTGTGTGAACATTTGTCTTTGTTAGCAGACCGTTTCTTCTTTGGATTCACCAGAAATATCACAAAAACTGACAATAAGTGCATCCCAGAGCAATATTAAAGGAAAAAATCATGCTGTGACTTGACCAGAAAAAAGAATGTGGGAAATCTTAGAAGTCCTGAAATATGCCACTGTAACCTTGGAAAGAAAGAAAGAAAGAAAGAAAGAAAGAAAGAAAGAAAGAAAGAAAGAAAGAAAGAAAGAAAGAA
>ML677333.1:4234436-4395304 GCA_007922305.1 Dermatemys mawii | reverse complement strand
GAAAGAAAGAAAGAAAGAAAGAAAGAAAGAAAGAAAGAAAGAAAGAACTGGACGGCATCAGCACAGGGATAGCATATCAAAGGAAGAAGTGTCATTGTGGAAAAACTTGAAAGCCTAAAATATACAACTGTATCCCTGTAGTTAAAACAACCTAACAGGATAATGGGAGTAGGGGGGTAGGAGAGAATAGAATATCAGTCAAAAAGAAGTGAAATAGTTGTATGAAAGATCAGTTAGATTTCAGTCATCTAGTGTGCTCATTTTCAGTCAATCATCTCTTCCTGGGAAGGATCTTTTTTTCTTGGAGCAGCCAATCACATATAGGTTAAACTATGTTGACTCCCGGCCTCCAGAATATATCTGCAGAAGGAAGGTTAAAAAGCTTGAGCTTTTTCTCAGCAGCAGGGAAATCTTTGAGATCACCTCACAAACAGTATTCAAAATATGCTTCAAGGTGGAATGACACAAAATGTGTTTACTAGTAAGAGGCAGAATCAACCTGGGGTCATAACCCACAAATGATGAAACTAAGACTTAACACAAATCAGGCAAACATATTGTAGAGGCAGAGCTGGCAGTGCCATCTATTATTAAGATTGTCCAACACTTCCTGTTATATGGCCCTGTTTTCAATTGCTTATAACTTTGTCAGCCTTTAATGATTTAGGCTGAAATTTCCCATGCCAGGAGTTTGCCCCCAAGTTAAATCTTTTTGAAAATTTTCAGCCAAAATGGTTCAGCTGTTTCCAAGAATAAGCGGGGGGGGGGGGAATGTTTGAGGGGAACACATTGTTTTGCTCATGCTAAAACATTCTTGAGACACTTTCTTTGAAATGCTCTAGCATGCATATGCACAGGTCAGGCACTGCAAACCTGTCTCTCCTGTGTTCTCAGCAACCCGTCCCTTCCTGGCACCCATACAACGCAGTTGGGGAAGTCATCGGATTCAAATGAAGAGGGGACAAAACCAGACCGAGGGGAGGGAAAGCAGTGTATTGGGAAAAGAGGTCTGGTAAGACTTGCACAGGAGGTGGTGGGGAGAGAAACCGGGACTGGGAGTTGGAGGGGAAACACTGGGATCAGTTGGACAAGGACACTGGGACTGGGAGCCTTAGAGAAGGGAGCCTGGGATTGAGAGTTGAGAGAAACAGGGAGCCCATTTGCTAGAGGGGCAGGTGTGACACTGAAATAGGATGAGAAGCTGGGAGTGGAGTGGAGACTGGGTTTGGCTGGACAAGGAGACTGGGACTTGGAACCAGTGAGGCAAAGTGGGCAAGAGAAAGTAGAGACATGGCTGACAAGGAGCTGGGGACAAGAATATGACAGAGACTGAATGGGGAAAGAGACTGAGGCAAGGAGCCAGGGATGAGGAGCCCAGAGAGGGAGACTGAGACTGGGAGTGAGTGCTGGAAGAGGTGGGAGGAGAAGGGATGAGACAGCTTGGATGGAGGTGAGTACTGAGCCTGGCTTAGTAAGGAGGCTGGAAGTTGAGGGAGCCTGAAGAGGGAGGCTAATAGTGGCAGGGGAAGAAGAATGAAAATGGCTGGGATGAGAAGCCAGAAGTGTGGAGACTGGAACTAGGTAGGGAATGAAAATGGGACTTTGGGGAGAAGATGTGAATAGGGACAGGTGGGAGGCAATGGAATGGAATGGGTGAAGTTCGGGTCAGAAAGCAGAAGAGTCTGTTTCCATTAAAATACTCTCCCCTCCACAGTCTGTACTGGAACCCCAAATTCCTCATGATTCCTCTGCTGTCAGCAGATATTCGTGAAACCCACTGTAATGTATGTATCTCATCTCCCTATTGCTGGTCCACATGCTATCACTTACTCCATTAGCACAAATGATAGAGGTCTGTGTGGTGGATCTAAAAAGTTCCAACCTGGCTGATGAATCATGTTTCTATGGTGGAATTTCTGTTCTTTCACTTTGCCTTTTTCTTTTTTTAAAACCTAGGAAATGTCACAAAAAAAGCTAAGCAGAAGACGACTATTCAGGTTGCAAATCAACCACTCAAAGGTGAGGCCATTCAACTTTAATTTGCCCCCTTTCTGCATACTCCTTATATTACGGTCTTTAATTACATAAGCACATGCTGTTTGTTTCCAAACAACTCCTGCCTCATTCAGTGCACAGGACAGATGGTGCTCACTTAGCAAGCAGCTATTTAGTGTTTTGTTTCTTTATCCTCATTGTTCAACATGTGGATCTAGGCCCTAATTTTTCAGCACTTGACTTTGCAGCCTTGATGTTCTTTTAGCATAGTGTTTTGCGTGTGAGTTGAAATAAGCTACCGAGGAAGGCCACTGAAACCCACAGTATAACCATCTTTACCTTTCAATAGGGAACAAAAATGGAAATAAAAAAGGACAGATTGGTTAAAAACTAAAATGAGGAGGAACAGAATTGTTGGTCAAAATGTCTTATTGTGTCAAAACCTATTGAAGCTAAAGAACGTTTCCTGTTGGTTCCAGGGGGTTTTGGATTGGCCCAAAAGGTGCTGAATTGGCTGCCCTCACTTACTTACTATGAGTACTCAACGGTTACGCATGTGTATAAATTATTGTAGGATATAGCCATTAGTTTCTACAGATACAAACCTTTTATTCTACTGCTTTCCTAAGAAAGACCTTGTAAGGCAGCAAATATGGTATCTGTATAAAGTTCTAAATAAATCTTTCTTAGTATCATACAAACACATAGGCCTGATGCTCATTTAAGTAAATGGAACTGCACCTATTTATACCATCTGAAGATCCAACTTGTGTTTCGATCAGTCGATATAATCATGCATTCACAATAATTTAGGCCATGTCTACACTTACCAGGGATCAGCACTGCTGTGATCGATGCAGCAGGGGTCAATTTAGCGAGTCTAGTGAAAACCCACTAAATCGCCCACAAAGCGCTTTCCCGTCAACTCCAGTACTCCATTGGAACAAAAAGATTAAGGTAAGTTGGCCAGAGAGCGTCTCCCATTGATGCAGCACAGTATAGACACCACAATAAGTCAACCTAAGCTACGTTGACTCCTGCTGCATCGATCACGTAGCTGGAGTACCGTAACTTAGGTCAACTTGCCCTGGTAGAGTAGACAAGATCTTACCAACTAAACCTACAATAGAACCAATGACTACAATAGACCAGACAGAAAACTTAATTTTATATGTTAAGAAACTCATAATTGTGTTTTATTCAAAATTATTAGAGAGAAATATGCTATATTTTCCCTCTCATCCATATTTTTTTTCTAAAGATCTTCTCAAATTCAGTAATGTGAAAATGCAACTAAGGCAAATGGTGCTTTCTAGTGTACACTTCCCATTTTGTTCACAGAGGAGAACTGGAGTATTTTACACCCTAATGTGGTTTTGTTTGCATTTCCTTAACTAATCCTAGTATTCATACTTGTATTTATTATAAATCAGTTTATATATCCCTAGTTAATATTTGCTTAGGGCTTATGTTGATTTGACAATACCTGCAATTTTCTGGCTCTGTCTTTATCTTCAAGGATTAGATTGAATTGAGCTGCCTTGTAGTAATTTAGTTTTATCTTGTGCCTTACAGTTTTATGTTCTTGTAATAGCACTTAGCTTTTCTATTTTATTTAATTAAATATATCTTATTTCACAATGACAACATTTCTATTTTTGAGTGTATTCTCTTAGCAGCTGGTATTGCAAGGAGACTTCATGGTAAGAGAACACTTTTTATTTTTATGAAATATAGGAGAAGAGAAATTTACAAACGGGGGATTTGAACTTGGCATATGAGAGCTCACAAATTAAATATGAATTGCTTTGGCTGCCATCTGCAGTTAATGGCAGATTAAATTCTTGAGGTTTATTTGTTTTGGGGTGTTTTTTTAAAAGACACGCCTGCTGAAAGCAAAATTGGCTAGATCTTTGCCAAGCAGCTCTGGAAGATTTGTGATGATGATTATATTCCTTGACTGTGCTTCACACTGAAGTAGCAGGTAGGTGCTAATTATTTTTTTCAGCACCACCATTTTAGTGGGAGATACGTAATTTCAATGCTGAAGAGGTCTAAGCTAATTGTCAGTGTCTCCATAATAGTTAATAAAAAGCCAGGGGTCCATACATAAGGACCCAGAGCTCTCTCCACCTCCTTTAGTTTAAATGGGCAAACTTTTGATAAAGCCAAATGTTGTGCAGGTGTGTGGGTCCCTGTAGAAAAGGATGCTAAATGGGTTTGATCCTAAGTTGACTAGAATGTGCAGATTGGATGCATTTACTCTCAGTGTTGGCAGCTTCTTCAGTAAATAATCTGGCACTGTATGGTGTAAGCATGTGCAGCTTCCAGTCTTGTTTGGCCTGAAGCTGCATATGCTTATTTGCCCTCATTTCTACTCTTAATGGAAGCTGCAGAATAACACCTGCATAGATATTCAGAAGCAATAGTTTCTTAATTCCAGTAAATTTCCTATCTGAAAAGACTCATTTCTGTGGCCACTCATTGCAGATGCTCTGCCATGCAATTTTATTGAATCTGACTCTCATCCTTTACAGCTGTGGGACCCCCTTTAGTCAATTTCTCCCATTTGATCACATCTTTCATGCCACCCATTACTCTTGGAACTATCGCCTTTTTCCCATATGCCTAGTACCATCCCTCTCCATCTTCAAATCCCTCTTAATCGTCTTCTTTCACAAAACCTTTCTCTGCTGATCTTCTCACCAAGTGGGCCTGCACATCTGTGTGTTTTATCTGCCACATCCTATACATCTGAATTAGATTGTCAGATCAGAATTGACATCTGGCTTCCATGAATTTTGCAAATGTTCATGTCGGGCTTAGGTCCACTCCAGCTGTTACAGTGGCACAAAGCATCTTGAAACCCAATGAATCCAGCCCTTTCAGAAATCTCTCTACTTAGGGGGAATCCATGTGCGGTATAGGGCCAGCACAGTGGCCCCTTGTATACAGAGTAATCTCAAGAGAAAAGTGGGGCATGGACAGGCATACCGGTATCACACTGGTGCCTGTGATGGGTTGCGCTTGCCAGTGGCACTGCATAGTGCATGTGCAGCAGGACAAAGACACCTGAGCCCAGAACTACTCCACAACCCATTCTTTCCCAGTGTGGAGTTGATAGACACCATCACACTTCCTCACCCTTAGGCCCAGAGCCAGGGTGATACTCTGGGATCCTTGTTCTTCCCCTTCTTGTGAAAAGAAATCCTCATTCTTGTGTTCCTTCCCTGCCTAGTAGAGTATTTGGAGACTGTATGGTTGCAAGGAGAGGTACTGACACATAATCGTGGGGTTGTAGTCTTTCATTCAGTTTAGTGAGTGGAGGGGTGCATCATCTTTCACTAGGAGGAAAGGATACCCCAACAAATAATACTGGAAGGCATCCATGGCCCACTTTACTGCCAGGGCCTCCTTATCAGAGGCAGAGTAGGATATTTCTCAGGGGAACAATTTCCTACTAAGGTGGAGGTCTGGGTGTTCTTTTCTGTCAAAGGTCTGAGACAGTATGGCCCCAAGGCCTACTCAGAAGCATCTGTCTCTGGGATGTGTTGCCTTGAAAAATCTGGGTGGAAAAAGACTGATTCCTGACTTCACTGGTCCTTCAGAGTTCTGAAGTCCTTGTCACAGGCCTCGGAACACCAAATTTTCTTTGGGTTTTGTCTTTCACTGATTCCACAGTCATGGCAAAGTTCATCAAATGCCTGTAATAGCTGGTTATGGTTGGAACAGGGCATTGCACTAGGACTTGAACTTTGCTGACCATTGCCCATAATTTTCCACTCTCCACTGTATAGCACAAATAAGGCATTTCCTGGATGGCCAGCTATTTGGCTGTGTTGGCCATTGGCCCCTCCTCCTAGAAGTCCTGTAGGACTGTGGTGACATGCCTTATGTGTTTGTTCCAGACAAGGCTGTAAATCATGATGTCACCAATCAACACCACAGCATATTGTCCATAATGCTGCAGTCCCCAGTTCATTAGTTGTTGGAAATTGGCTGCAGCCCTATGGAGACCAAACACCCGAAAGGGGTGGAAACACATTTTTTTCTTGTAACTCAGTCGTCAAAGGGATCTGCCAATCCTCTTCTGTTAGGTCGAGGGTATTTGATGGCCTCTAGTCTCTCCAGCATCTTGTCCACTCTAGGCATAGGATATGCATCAGATTTTGATACTGCATTTACTTTCCTGGCATCAATGCAAAGTCAGGTTGACCCATCAGGCTTTGGGACAAGTACAGTGGGACTCCTCCATTCACTAGAGGACTTTTCAACAATCCCTATGTCCAATATGACGCGTAGTTCTTAGAGAACTGACTCCTACATTTTCAATGGGAGGGACCATAAGTTTTCATGAACTTTTTCCGTGGCTTTGTGTCCACATGATGATGGACCATCATCCCATGGGTCCATCCCAACAAGACTGAGAACACAGAGGGAAAAGCTTCAGCTAATCATTGTATTTGCTATTTCTGATTGGGCCATAGTTCTTCTCCCATTTGCACTGGCCCCAGATCATGGGTTATGGTTGCCCAGGAGCCAAGCTCAGGCGGGACTGGCATGACAAGGAGATCCTTTTTGGTCCTTCCAGGCATTCAGCAGATTTATGTAATATATCTGTGTCTGCTTTCTCCTCTATAGTACATTAATTTCATAACTGACCATCTCTACTCATTTCACTACCTCAAAGGGCCCTTGCCAGCTGGAATTCTCACAACCTTTTATTGTAGGCTTATTCCTGGTTCTGCTGTGAAATAGGATCCCTCAGGGCTGCCTTTCATATAGTAGATCAAATAGGAGAGAACCCTAAAGGTGCCTGTCGCAAATAGAAGAGGCGAGAGCAATCAGTCCTAGTGACAGGTATTTGAGGCCAAAAATTTTCTTACTTCACCTCTTTCAGCATCTTATTGAAACGTTCCACCAGCCTATCCATTTGAGAGTGATAAAACAATGTCTTCAGAGGTTTGATCTTCAACAAGTTGTACAACACCTTCTTTAACTGTCACATAACATTGGTCACTTAGTCAGTTAATATCTCCTTTGGGATTCTTACTTGAGCAAAGACTTTCATCAGTTCGACCTTTTATGTAGTTGAAAACTGTTAGGTCCCCTCTCTGTCTTCTTTTCTCTGGACTAAAAAAACCCAATTTTTTCAATCTTCCCTCATAGGTCATGTTTTCTAAGCCTTTAATCATTTTTGTTACTCTTCTCTGGACTTTCTCCAATTTGTACACATCTTTCCTGAAATGTGGCACCCAGAACTGGACATAGTACTCTGGTTGAGGCTTAATCAGTGTGAAGTAGAGCAGTAGAATTACTTCTCATGGTTTGCTTAGAACATTCCTGCTAATACACCCCAGAATGATGTTTGCTATTTTTGCAACAGTGTTATACTGTTGACTCATATTTAGCTTGTAATCCATGATGATCTCCAGATCTCTTTCCACAGTACTCCTGCCTAGGCAGTCATTTTCCATTTTGTATGTGTGCAACTGATCCTTCCTAAGTGGAGTATTTTGCATTTGTCCTTATTGAATATTTACTTCAGACTATTTCTCCAGTTTGTATGGATCATTTTGAATTTTAATCCTATCCTCCAAAGTACTTGCGCCCCATTTCACCTTCCTATTATGTCAGGAATAACCAACTCCAGAGGGGGTTACACATAATTGTAAACTCTTTGGGATAGGAATTGTCTTTATGTTCTGTTTGTATAATGCCTAGTACAATGAGGTCCTGGACTGAGACTCCTAGATGTAACAGTAATATAAACAATAACAACAATTAATAAGGCATGATCCAAAATAATGACCTGAGTTCTGGAAAGTATACCTTACAATCAGAAATTTAAGGAGCTCAAACTATTTAAGTTTTCAAACAAAAGGTAAAGAAATATTTTGATCCTGGTGTACCAGTACCTAGACATGGAGATTTGTGACAGTAGAGGCCTCTTTATTCTAGTAGACAAAGGCATAACAAGATCAAATGGCTGGAAGCTGAAGCAACAAAAAAATCAAGCTGGAAATAAAGTGCAAATGTTTAACAGTGCGGGTAATTGAACAGCTGAACAGCTTACCAAAGGACATAATGGTTTTTCTGTCACTTGAAGTCTTTAAATCAAGATTAGATATCTTTCTAACAGATATACTTTAGTTTAACCAGAAGCTATTGAGTTCAATATGGGAATTACTGAGTGAAATTATTTAATTTGTGATACAGAGATAGTCAAACTGGAGGATCATTATGGTCTTTTCCGGCCTTAAAATCTACATATCTATACTACTTATGGCAATGACATGACAACTGGAGACACAGGGACAGTAGATTTCTATGACACTATCCAAAATCAATTTTTCTGGAAGCTGTATTTGTAGGAAATATGTAAAGAGCAATGTGCATTTAGGAGTAGCCACAAGGTGTGGAACCAGCTAACATATTACATAAGCATCTCTACTAATATGTACACTAGGAATAAGAAAGACTGGTGCATGTTATAATGCTTGACTCTAGGGAGTCTCTCTGTCTACCCTATGGAAGGAAATGCAAACACTCTTAGTATATACCCTTCATATAGGGCTCCTCTCTACCTAGAATGCAGTATAGAGAATACCAGTAATTGTGACTGAAGTGGAGGAAGAGATTACAACCCAGCGTGCATGGAAGATATTTGTTCTCCCTCCCGCCCTTAACACTGTACTGAGTTGACTTTGTAATGCCTTTAAGGATAGTTGTATTGCTAGCTGCGTGTTTTTAACAGCTCACTGCTTTTTCACTGTTACACACACAAAGGGGATATATTTTTGTACTGACCTTAGCTGACTCCTGATTTTGCCTTGTTATGAGGAATAAAACCTCACAACTGTGAGGAAAACCTCTTCTCTTCCAGGTTCCCATCCTCCCACAACTACACCCTGCAGCAATACACTCACAATATTGTGTCTAGCAATAATCACATGCAGTCACTTCTAATCACAGTGGCTACATGTGGAAATAACAACAGACCAATGCAACATGATGGGGAAATGTCAAACCACATTAAGCTGTTCAAGAAGAAAAAGGAAGAGGTTCACAGCGTGATGAAGGAAGTTGAAACCATACCGGACACCTGAAAATATCAGGGAACAAGATACAGATGGTAAAAAGCCTGAAAAAATTATGAAGTATAAAAATGAATCAGGATTAGTAGACTAACAAATGATATATAATAGCAAAGGGAATAAAGATAAAAAAACATACATAGCATTTAAAAATATCAGAACCTGGAAAGGTGTTAGTCCCTGGCTAGGTGGCTCTAATAACTCAAAACCTGCAATATTATTTTCACTTTTAGGTACCTGAATCCTAAAACAATATAGACATGCCTCAAGGACTTATCAGAAGAGCAACCAAATTTATGAAAGGGCAGGGAGAATTAATATTTAAGAAAACTAAAAGAGGTAAGTACAAATTCCTTGGCTAAGGGATACTAGGAGTTACGTGATAGGACAAATTCTGTTCCAGATTACACTATTGTACACAGCTTTTGGCCCAAGTCTCAGTTACTCCATTTTTTTTTTCCCTTGCAACAGGAATGTAAAGGGAAGCAACACTGATTATTGGGCATGCATGGGGCCTATCTGTTTTCCATTGTCCTCAGGTACCTAGGGAGAAGAGAACAGCCGTAGTGCTATTCATTCCAGATGACCTCCTGATCGCCTCTCCTAAACTGAAAGTAGTATCAGTGTCAAAGGCTTCATGCCCATTCTGCACTGTCCAGGTAGGCACAGCGGTTATAACAGGGGCCTACTTCTGCTCACCTTAAGGTCCTTTTAAGTGGACTTTTGTGTAAATGATAATCAGAGCCCTTGAACTCACTGAGGTTGCATGGGTAAAAAGGAGGGCAAATCTGCCCCGATAAGGGATAACAATCTATAACTATGCGAAGCGTATAAACAGAAGGGATGGAAAGAAATTATTTTAAGGATCTATAAGTGGGTCTAACTTGGAGTACAGGGTTAAAATTAAGAAAGGGAAAATGTAGGCCGAATATCAGGGAAAACTTCCTGACTGTGAGATGCACCGGAGTGATTCCCAAGGAAGTGCTTGGGCCATTTAAAACTAGATTGAAGAATGAATGAGGAAATACACTGCAGGGAACAATCCTGCAGTGGCAAGGCAATGAACTAGATGACCTAATAGCTCTCTTATGTTTCTAATTTCCATGAGCCTATGATTCTAAATATAAATTCAGAAGCCAACAAGAGGCAATGAGACAGCAGGGGCATTGAGGCACATGAGTGGAAAGTTTGTGACAGATGAGGTTGATTCTGCTGCAGGCCTAAATGAATTCTTCACCTCATTATTCATAAAAGAAGGGGAAGGTAGCATCTCTGAGACTGAGAGACATTTTCCTGGAGGGGAAAGGAAAATGTTAAAAGCCTTTGCCATTGCAATGGAGAAGATAATAAGGCAATTAGGACTGTTGCATTTGACAAAGCACTGGGCTCAGATGAGTTGCATCCCAGAATCCTGAAGGAAGCAGTGAAGGAAATAGGAAAGCTTTTAGCAGATTTTTGACAGACCACTAAGGAAAACAGCGGTACTCAAGGACTAGAGGCGTGCTAAGGCTATGCCCAGAGTCAAGAAAAAGCCAAGACAAGAGTCAGGGAGCAAGACCCCGGTTGAGAGGAAGGTACTAGAAATATTGTTAAGGGGCCACATTCAAACCATTGTGATGAATAATTTAGTGCAGATAACATGGACAATCATGAGAAATTTGCATTAATGTTTTAGCACATTATTGGAGTAGTAGACAAGGATGAAAAGACTGAGCTCGTTTGCAGTTTTCAAGGAAGTATGTTATGGAATAGAGACTATGACACAAACTGCAGGGTGGGTTGATCAGGATAAATTTTCTAAAACCAGCTGCATTGCACTGGACATCATTTGAAAAAAATGCAGAAAAATAGTTAATGTAGGAGTAGGCATCAAAGAAAACAGCTGTAAAAATGCCTTTTGGTTTGTTTAGATAAGTGTAAATACCTGCACCAGGTGAATATTTTGGGAGCTTGTTTAGAATTTGGCTTGTGTAGCATTTTACACTTGACAGAACAAAAGTGAGTATTATCAGGCATTCAGGAACTTTCTATGCTATGTCTTTTCAACCAGTAAACACAAAAGTCTACATTCTGAAGTCAAAATGAAAGTCAGTGGAGTCCCACTAGTGTGACTAAAAGCACAATTTAGCCCAGAACTTTCTTCAAACACACAGGGACATATTCTGCACTTGGATACATCTGTGCCACTCTCACTGAAGTCAATGGGAGTTTTGAACATAGGATCTTAAGGCACAATTTCCCCCAATATTGCAGTTTCAATCACGTGGCATTCCCTTGCTCTCTTGTCTGCTTTCAGCTTTACAGCAGAAGCAGTAGAAACCACTGAGAAAAGATAAAAGGATTAAAATACCAGCTTGGCTACTAGAGGGACTTGAAACCACCTGCAAATATTTGAAAGATGCAAGGACATAGGAGAGAAAAAAATTACCTAGGTTGTTACAAGGGAGTATACCTATAAATATCAATCCAAAGTTTAAAATGGGGAATTTAGAATACATTTCAGGGAAATGTTTGTGACAGTGAGATTATCTATATTCTTAGTTACTTGTACAGTATATTCAATGCACAAGGCCCTTTAAAGACACATGGAATCTTTTAATCCACAGCTCAGACCCTTGAATTAAAAGTGTGCCAGAGAGGAGGTAACAGGTAGCAGTAGTAGGCTGTTGTCCTCTATGTGTATCAGTAGCCACAGGGGTGATGAAACTGAAACGTTGCACTCTCTTTGATTTTATGAAACTATGCTAATGAGTGTGAATATAATGTAACTGGAATATGCTTCATTCAAAAGGTCTCTTGTAAGGTATCATTACAAAGCTTATAATCTCCTGAGTGTGTTCATCCTATTTGTATGAATGTATCATTCTTGTATCTGAAACTAGAAATATGAAATATAACTCTGAGGGCCTATTGTAATTATGCAAAGTGTGGACCATTAATGGTGGCCTGGAATTTTGATGGCTCCCATTAACCAGGACAATTGACTGTAGATGGCTCTGTTTATTTGTAGGTCTTTCTATATACTTGTGTGCTGACAACTGTGTAATGACGTTTTACAGTGCCATGTGATCATGTCACCTGAAAAGGAATCCATCTTTATCCTGGTACTTTTCCATTTAGAAAGGGGTGGGAACCCAGAGTGGGACAAAAGATTCCGGCCTTATGCAAAAGGTGTATAAGAGGGAACAGAACAAACATGAGAAATTCTCTAGCTACCACCTGAGATGGTACAAGAGCTATACCAGAGGAAAGGATTGTGCCCAGACTAGGAAGACATCCAGTCTGAGGTAGAAGCTTATTGAAACATCTCTGAGGGTGAGATTTTATCTGTATTCAGTTTTCTTACTGTATTAGGCTTAGACTTGTGTGTTTTATTTTATTTTGCTTGGTAATTTACTTTCTTCTGTTATTACTTGGAACCACTTAAATCCTACTTTTTGTATTTAATAAAAACACTTTTTACTTATTAACTAACCTAGAGTATGTATTAATACCTGGGGGGAGGGGCAAAGAGCTGTGCAAATCTATCAGTGATATAGAAGGCGAACAATTTATGAGTTTACCAAGTATACGCTTTATACAGGGGTGAAATGGATTTATTTGGGGTTTGGACTCCGTAGGCAGTTGGGTATCTGAGTTCTGGAGACAGGAACACTTCTTAAACTGTTTTCAGTTAAGCCTACAATTTTGAGGGAATGTGGTTCAGATCTTAATCTGTGTTTGTAGCAGGTTAGTATGTCTGGCACAACCAGGCAGGGCACTGAAATCCCAAGCTGGCAGGGAAAACAGGCTCAGAGGAAGTCTCGGCACATCAGGTGGCAGCCTCAAAGGGGCTTTCTGTGATCCAACCTGTCACAGAGACACTTACTTTCCCAAGGGGTTTCCCAGCTCTTTGATGACTACAGAGAAATGCTGGGATTGAGATTCCTGGATATATTTCTGGAAGGAAATGTGCTGTAGTGCTTATGCAACTTTCTGCCCCATCTTCCCCAGCCTGCCACTTCTGCTCCTGTCCCTTACCAAGTCTTCACCCCTCCTCAGCCTGTTTCCTATTATCTCTGTCCAATTCTGCTTCCACTGACCCCCAGCCTCCACCCCAGTCTGTCCCCGTCAATGCCAACCTGTTCCTGTCCTCCTATCCCCACTCCTTTACCCCTCTGCATTTGACTAATTAAGGCTGTTCCTCCTCCACCCTGGTGTGGAAGCCACCGCAGCTCTGGTCTCTCACCTTAGCAATATGATTGGAAGGATTTGCATTGCCTGAAATTATTTATTATTTGCATTATCGTAGAACAGTCGTCCATTATGCCCAACACAGACAAGAAGGATGAGGCTTGCCTGATGTGCTTACAATCCAACTAGGTTCCTGTTGAGTTTAACCTATTGTACAAAGTGCTATAGCTGCCTACTGTGCTGTAGAAAAGATAAAATGGACTATGCAAAATGAAAAACATGTTTTTGCCCTGAAGAGCTTGCTATCTAAGGAGAGAAACAAGTGCAGTTCAAAAAACAAAGAGTGCAGAGTAGCTTTTCCTTTGCATCGTCCTATTCCACTGCATGTAGTCATGGATGCTGTTTTGGCAAGAAAAAACTTCTCATATACAATAAGAGAACATCAGAGATCTCTAGGGATAAGTTACGCCTCATTACATTTTCAATACCCTGATCCCTCCGAGACAATGTCTTATATTTTCTTAAATTGCTGTAGCGCTTAAGTTCGACAGTGCTTCGTGGTTGGCCACTTCATAAATGTTTTGTTCCTTTGAAAAGAAAACAGTTTCCTTATGTCTCCTCCAAATGTATTTTTCTTTTAATTTCCACTTTTACTCCTTGTGCCCTATTATTTGTGCATGGCTGAAAATAATAACGTGGCTTGACCTTCACTATCCCATTTAGATTTAAAACGTCCTCCTTGCTGTCCTAAACTCTAGGCTATTGTAGATTTAAGTTTTTCATCTGGCATGCATATCATAGTTCATTTCTCATTAGCATTAGAATTGGTTTCTCTATCACTGTTTTGAAGCATTACAACATTTTTATATTGCAGTGGCCAGAAACCCACGTTAATAGTTCTGCAATGGATACAACAGAATTATAGTATATCACACTTGTATATGCTTTTATTTTTATGCAATTCCTGACAACCCCAATCATATAGCTAGAATTGTGTCCATTTCCTACGGATGTAATCTGAAAATCATATAAAACACTTGCATTTTTCATGTTTTGTTTTGCACAGTTGTGCAAAAAAGGATATACTCTATGAATGTGTATTTTTATTGATGTCGTTTTACAGTAGCACTGTAGACACATGTGGTGCTTTAACACAAGTACAAAACAAAAAGGATGTGCAGGGATGTGGTGAAGTAAGAATTTTCTATAATATCTGTATGAGTCCTGTGTGTGAGAGAGACCTGGCGTTGCGGATCCATGTCTAGCCAAACCCTTGTGGACAAATTGATGATGATGAGCAATCAATGTGACAGAGCTGTGAAAAAAAGGCAAATGCGATCCTAGGATGTATCAAGCAAGGGTATTTCCAGCAGAGGTATGGAAGTATTCATGCCATTGTGCAAGGCACTGGTAAGAACTTATCTGGAATACTGTGTACAGTTCTGGTCAACCATGTTCAAGACAGAATAATTCAGACTGGAACAGGTGCAGAAAAAGGCTACTAGGATGATCAGGAGAATGGAGATTGTGTCTTACGAGAGAGACTAAAACAGCTTGGATTGTTTAGCCTAGCAAAATGGAAGCTGAGAAGAGATATGATTGTTCTCCATAAATACATCCAGGGGCGGTTCGGGGGAAATAAACACCGGGGAGGGAGAATAGCTATTCAAGCTAAAGGACAGTACTGGCATAAGAAGAAATGGGTATAAACAGATCAGGAATAAATTTAGACTGGAAATTAGAAGGTTTCTAACCAACAGGAGAATGAAGTTCTGGAAAAGCCTTCCAATGGTGGGGGAGGAACAACCTAATGAATATTAAGTGTGACAAAGTTCCGAGTCTGTATTGGTGGGTCCTGCGCTTCCTGGCAGATTTAGGGGCCTCAGAAACTCATCTAGGCCCAGAGTGACCTCCCTTTCTCAGTAACTAATTTAGGGAGGCAGAAAGGGGGGAGCCCGGGCCCTCCCTCTACTCCGGACTCCAGCCCAGGAACCCTAATAGTATCAGCTAAGATGGCTGACCTTTTATCCACAGAACACAATACAATTCCCTGGGCTACTTCCCCACAGCAGTCCCTGCTTCTTCAAACTCCACTTCACCCTTACCTCAGGGCCTCCTTCCTTCTGGATGATATGTTGTCCACCACTCAGTCTCACCAACAGCATAACTTCCTTCCACAGCTCCTGACACCCACAGCCCACCTGACTAACTGGGAGATTTTTATCTGGTTTCAGCCAGTCCCTGATTGGCTTCAGGTGTCCCAATCAGGTTAGCTGTTTCTACTCCTTTCTAGAAGGTTCTTAATTGGCTCCAGGTGTCTTGATTGGCCTGGAGTAGCCTGGCTATCCAGGGAACAGGGACCTGCACATCCTGAGACTAATATACCTGCCTTCCAGCACTCTCCTATATCCTTCTGGTCTGACTCCGTCACATAAGATAGTTCTTGATAAATTTATGAAAGAGATTATATGATGGAATTGCCTGTGATAGCAGTGGACTGGACTCAAATCCCCTTGTTCTATATTCCTAACAGTGCTTCCTATCAAGGCTTCACCTTAAAGCAAATTAATTTAATTAATGTAATTCTCTCCTTAAAAAGCTATTAATCCACAGTCAAAAATATAGATCCACTACTGGTATGCCATAGGAGCACTGTCGCTGGTAGGCCACATGAAATAGTTAAGTTTTCATCAGTGATTTGAAAGGAGAGGCAGCATCAATAATAAAGAAAAGGAGTTTATACTGTGTGTGTAAATGTACACTGTGCCTACAACTTGCTAGCCTCCTTTGTTCTTTTTAATGAACATAAAGGCTTCATTGATCAACCGCACATTTAGGAGGCACTTGAGTCCTTTTTGTGAGAAGTCGCCTCTTACTATTTATTTTTTAAATTTGTGATGTTGGACTTTGCAGATGGTCTTGTGACCACACCCATACTTTGTTTCATAATTTGTTTATGGTGGAACAGATGATAGTAGCATGTTGGAATAACATCATAATCCTCCTATCAAAAACCCTACACCCCAAAACATTTTAAAAAGAAGGTGCTTATAAAAGGTGCGAGAAGGATTCCATTGACATAGTAATAAGTCAGAAGATGCTGCTGACCTTAATCTTATGTTAGTAAAATGTGTTTTTCATTCTTTCTTAAATTTACTATTTGATGAAAGGTGTCAGACTGGAGAATGAGGTCTTCGGCTAATTTGCAGAATTGGGTCAGCAGTGAATGTTTTCCTCCAGTGTCACAATTCAGTTCTGGAAGATCCATTTCTGCAAGTAACCCTATCTCCATGCATAGCTACACCCTTTTGGGAAAGTCCAATGGAACTTAATAAAGAATCATATCTTTTCTACACACATTAAGCCATATATTGTTCATTATATCCCTCCTATACAACTCAGTAGGCTACTGAAGAAAGGATGTCATTCTTTATTATATTTTGTACCTTTTCAGAAAACTTTCAGTAGCATTATTTTGACTTCATCCCTGTTAAATTCTATGTGGTTTTAGGAGTTGTCCTCTTTAATGACATTCCAGCAAGGTTGCCAGTTGTAGTGGCAATTTTTGTGTTAAGGCCCACACAGGCCACTGTAGCCATGTGGAGTGCCTGACCTTCTACGTAACCCACACCACAGAACGTCACCCAGTAATTCTTGCAATTAAGGGAATTTTTCTTTCCTACTGTATAAGGTGCCAGTAAAGCATAGAATTTAAGCATATGTTTAAGATCTAAGTCCATTCATATGTCTAAGATCTAAGTCCATTCCTATTCAGCAAAATACTTATGCGTGCAGAATTATAGAAATGTAGGACTGGAAGGAATCTCCAGAAGTCTTCAAGTCCAGGCCCCTGCACAAAGGCAGGACCAAGTAAACCTAGACCATCCCAGACAAGTGTTTGTCCAACCTGTTCTTAAAAACTCCAACGATGGGGATTCTACAGCCTCCCTTAGAAGCCTGTTCCAGAACTTAACTACCTTTATAGTTTAAAAGTTTTTCCTAATATCTAACCTAAATCTCCCTTGCTGCTGACTAAGTCCATTACTTCTGGCCCTGTCTTCAATGGACACAGAGAACAATTGCTCACCATCCTCTTTAAAATGGCTCTTAACGTATTTAGAAGACTGCTATCAGGTCCGCTCTCAGTCTTCTTTTCTCAAGACTTAAGTATACCTCATTTTTGTAACCTTTCCTCACAGGTCAGGTTTTCTAAACCTTTTATCATTTTTGTTACTCCACTCCGGACTCTTTCCAGTTTGTCCACATCTTCCTTAAAGTGTGGTGCTCAGAAATAGACACAGTACCCCAGCTTAGGCCTCTCCAGTGCTAAGCAGATTGGGACAGTTACCTCCTGTGTCTTCCATAAGTCACTCCTGTTAGTATATCCCTGAGTGATACTAGTATTTTTTAAACTGCATCAAATTATTTACTCATATTCAATTTGTGATCCACTACCTCCAGATCCTACAATCAGTAGGATCATTTCCTAGCCAGTTATTCCCATTTTGTGGTTGTGCATTGTTGTTGTTGTTTTTGTTCTAAGTGTAGTGCACTTGTCTTTATTGATTTTTTTACTTTGTTGGATTCAGACCACTTCTCCTTTAGTCCAGGAGTATTTGAACCCAGGGTTTGAAATAACCCTGTTATAACAATATTACCTAGTTCTTACAGCACTTTTCATCTGTAGATCCCAACGGTGGGACCCATGAAGGGACTTAGACATTGCAATGGTGAACATCACAGAACCTAACTTTTAGGTGACTGGAGAATCCCAGGAACAACACTGAGATCCACAAAGCCAAGTTAGGCAACTAGGCTCACTATACAATGAATGAGGAGAGACGGTGCTTTAGAATGCAATCCACAAAATCCAGCACATTAGACGCGGAGCCACCTAAGTTAGCCAGTGAGAGATGCTGATGAGAGGGGTGTGTGCTAAACCCTATTCTTTCTCAAAGACAAGTGCTTAAGCCTGGCTGCAGGGAGGCACCTATCTTTGCTCAGTGATCTATGAATGGGAACCAGCCTCACCTTGCAACTGCCTCACCCCAAGCAAAACAGCTGGAGAAGGAGGACCCACAGTTGCCTGCATTATAATTTTTAGCCCAGTGGTTAGACCACTTGCCTGGGATATGGGAAAAGCAGGTTCAATTCCCTCAGCTCCCCCAAAGGGGGAGGAGAAAGGATTGTTAACAGGGAGTCTCCCAACTCTTAGAAGAGAGCTCTAAACCATTGAATGATGGGATATTCTGAGGGGAGGGGCTCCCTCAATCTCTCTCTTGTTGAAGCTGTTCAACTGTGGATAAATAATGAGAATGAATGAAGCAGAGGGACTGGACCCTGGTTCTCCAGTGTGGGTGCTGAAAACCTCCAGGCTAAAGAGCCAAATATCTTGTTCTCTCTCTGGCCCAATGACTACTCCACAGTGGATAAATAATTAAATAGTCATGCTCACCACTGAGCTAAAAGTTATACGGTGCCATTGCCTCCTCTGACGAGATTCTGAATGGAGCCTGATCCACTAGGTTGCCTCTGAGTACACCTACTGGCTCATGTCTCGCACATGGCTTAGGTATCCAAATGCCCATCTTCCCATGGTTTGTGAATCATTCTGAGGCTTAGGCAGGAGATAGGCATCTGGAGGCCTAGAGGGAGGCAGCAGTGCACGTGCCCCAAGGCAAAAACATAAGGCACCCAGGGAGCTTTACCTTGAAAACTGAGTGGTGGAGTGTGTTTAGGTGCTTGCCAGGAGTTTTGTGGATCACAAAGAAGCCAAAACTGGAACGCAAGCACTAACTTGGGGGTTTACGTATCTGAGTAGCTTTGTGGATCTCAGCCAAAGTGCTTTATGAAGGAATTCAGCATCATTATCCACATTTTATGTAGGGGAGTTATGATGGGGAGGATGTTATGCCAAAATTTATTTAGGATGGTTCTTTGAATCTTTTATAGAATCAGAGAAATGTAGGGCTGAAAGAAACCTCAAGAGATCATCTAGTCCAGCACCTTTGCTGAGACAGGACCAATTGTACCTAGACCTAGAGAGATTTTTGTCTAATCTGCTCTTAAAAACCTCCAAGGATGAGGAGTCTACAATCTCCCTGGGAAGTTTATTCCAGTGTATAACTACCCTTATGGTTAGAAAGTTTTTAATAGTATCTAACCTAAATTTCCCTTGCTTCAGATTAAGCCTCCTTACTTCTAACTTATCTTCAGTGGACATGGAGAACAACTGATCACCATCCTTTTTATAATGCCCATAGTATATGTAAAGACTGTCATCTGGTGCCCCCATCAGTCTTCTTTTCCCAAGACTGAACTTGCCCAGTTTTTTCAGCCTTTCCTTGTACATCAGGTTTTCTCTCCAATTTGTCCACATCTTTCTTAATGTGTGGTACCCAGAATGGGACACTGTTCTGCTGCTGAGGACTCACCAGTGCCAAATAGAGCAGGACTATTACATCCCATGTCTAACATATAATACTCTTGTTAATATTAGCCTTTATTGCAACTGCATCACGCTCTTAACTCATATTCAACTGGCAATGCACTATTACCCCCAGATCGTTATCAGCAGTGATACAACCTACCCACTTATTCCACATTTTGTAGTCATGCATTTGATTTTTCCTTCCTAAGTGTAGGAAATTTGCACTTGTCTTCACTGAATTTCATCAGTTTTATTTCAGATCAAATCAACCTAATTTAATTCTTTGACGAGGTTACTATCCTGGTGGATAGTGGGGAGGATATAGATGTGATATATCTTGATTTTAGTAAGGTTTATGACACAATTCCATGTGACATACTCATAAGAAACTAGGGAAATGTGATGTAGATGAATAGTACTGAACTCAAAACAGACCCCTGCAGGACCTCACAAGATACATCCCCCCATTTGGACAGTGAGCCCTTAACTACTACTCATTGAGTATGGTCTTTCAACCAGTTGTGTTTTGTACTGCTCAAATGGCTGCTTTGTCTTTTCCCTTGCCTCTCTGTGCAAACATAAATGATTGTATCAGGTGTGTAGCTCCAAGTCCCTGGCGTTTATGAGGCCAGAAGAGTGGGTATGTAAGCAAATAGGGTGAAGATGCTAGAAGAGGTGAACCAGGATAATGACTTGCTTCTCATTATCATAGGCAGAAATTAATAGTAAGGTGCCTCATCCTCTGACATGCTGCTGGGGAGGGGAGAATCTGGCAAAGAGGTGCGTTCTTCTTCCAGTCCTACTCATGGAAGACTAGACCAGCCCATGGTGATATACTAAATTAAATAACAAGAAAGTGGTTTCTGTGTATTGAACCTTTAACTCACTAAGGACTCTGCTGTCTGAAGACACAGACAGCCAATTTGAGTTCAGTGCATCCAGAGGAAACACATATAGTGTACTGTCTTGTGGGGTCTTTTCTTTTTTTTCTTTGTGTGCAGGAAACCCATATTTCCATACACACTCATTGTCTTTTGAACTGAAGTATTGTACTACCCTTTCTCTTCCTCTGATCCCTATTTTAGAGTCCATTCCAGCCTTGTCACCCACATTCTTTTTTCCCCCCTGTACACAGATAACAGGAAGCAGCATGGTGTAGCGGACAGGTCATGAGCCTGGGACTCAGGAGACTTGGATTATAGTCACACCTTATCCCCTGAACTGCTACGTGAGCTAGGATAAGTCACTTCTCTTGGTACCACTGTTCCTCCCCTTGCTCTTTATCTGTCTCTACCACTTAGTTTGTAAGCAATTCTGAGCAAGACTATCTCTTACTGTGTGTTTGTACAGTCACCAGCACAAAATCCCTGATCTCACCTGGTGCCTCTAGATGCTACTACAAAATATAGATACTTTCAGTCAGAATTATTTTTATTTAGGATTAAGAGAATAGCAAAACAAGAAAGCACGTTCTACACACATAAAAGAGCAACTAATCTCTGCAGATAGCACAGTCCTTAGAACTTCAAAGGTGAAAAACAGAAAATGTTTTATAATCATTATAAAATGAAATAAACCACAACCCGATGAGTGCAAGCCCAAAAGTGCAAGTCCACAAGTAGTCACTAGGTTGCTTGTAAATCACCACGTACAGCTCTGAGTGTTTGAGTCACATGTTGCAACAGAGAGAGGGTTCTCTTAGATTGTTCTGTGATCAAAAATGTGGCATTATTTTTTTGGCCAACGGAATTGTGGACTTCCCAAAACATTAAAAAAAACACCACAGAGTTTAGAGAAAATACCCATCTACTTTACGAGAAATTCAGAAAAGTTAAATATTTGGACTAAACAGTTTTTTAAAAAATTTCTTCAAAATATCTCCCTAAAGTACAGTAAAATCTGTACATACAGAGACAGCAAATGCATTAATTTGATGGGAGATTTTCTTAGATTTAATGCAGTTTACATATAAATAGGCTGTGACAAGCTATATAGGCGTTTCAGTATACCGTATGACATATTTTTTTTATTATTGCTTCTGACATGTCAACAGATTTGAGGAGAACATTTTTCAGTAAGCACAGCTGCTAGCAATTTGGATAATGATAGTCCATCACCATTTTTTGTATGTACAAAAAAGAGGGAGTGAATATTCATGCAACACAGAGAGACAGTATAATTTCAGTTCTCAAACCACTTCCAAACTGTACAGGATCAGGACAAAATTAGTATTTTAGATGCTGGTCTTAGCAGAACAAAAGGTGAAAGATTTTTTTTTTATTTTGGTAAATTTAATTTCAATGAACTGTTGTCATAATATTGTATAAAAATAACAAGTAGACATCTTCAGACTCCCTATAATAATGGCAATTTATCCTGGTCAACATAGTTATTCACTGTATATTTCCCATCTCTCCTTCCACCCCCTCCCCCTGTTTCTCGTTCTCTGAATCTTCACTTCCAAGATCAATGATGTGCTTATAAGATCACTGCTAGTGGCTGCTGGCTAGAAAAGTAGCCAAGTAAGCTAATTTTCTCTCTTTCTCTCTTCATTAATCTACAGTGAATGTTTAAGTGTGGGATTCTTTGTCTATCTTCTTACCAGTGGGTGGTAAATTTTTAGGGCTTACAGTAAGAAAAATTGAATATTTATGACAGTACTCCTCATTAGTAAAAAAGTTGGTCTGGCTTTCCCATGGTTCAGTTGAATTACCTAAGCCTGATTTAAAAGAATTGTTTCTTTAGGCAATGGTCTAATGGAACTTATGTCTAGTTATGAGTCTCTCAAAAAGTCCCAGTTTTCTCATTGTTCATGTACAGAGAGTATCCCACAGTTATGTCATCTCAGCACAATGGCTTAGTGGCCTTATCTGAAAGATTACAAATGAGACTTGCAGCCAATGCTTTTGGGGCTATGAATTGACTCAGTAAATCACAGGCTGACCCATTCTCCCCTTATGGGAAACTTGCCTCATGACTTTAATCCTTCCTTCCAGAAATGAGATCAAAAGTGGAATCAAGTCACCCAATTCCTCTTGCCACACACTGCAAGAGTGAGATCATAGGTGGAAATAATTCACTGTCTGATCTCTGCCTCTAGTAACTTTGGGCCCTATATGTCATAAGTCCAGTCATGGTAACAACCCATTCCAACACACTGATTAGTTTTTCAACAGACTTAAATGGAGTACGAAAAAGAATAGAGGGGATCAAACTCAACACCAAGGACTTTCTACGATCTGCTACCCAGACATTTATACTCTCTGACTCAGAATGCTTCCGCCCATTTCTGTTTCTATATATTACCTCTCTCTGCAGAAGACATAGATGACCTGCCTTTCGAGTACCTGTTTTCATGTATGCCTCATGCAAAGGTGTTTCTCGAGCAAAATTCTCTTGTGTGTCTTTGCTGCATGTGAAAAGGTAGTACACACTATTCACCAAAAAAAGTTGTGCCATTTATCCAGATAAACACAACTTGAGGTTAACTATTCATCTAGCATGTAGCACTTATCTTGGGCATTCAGTACCACTGTCTGAATGTGCATTGTCCTTATGTGCATTTAGAGTGCTTTTTATTACTTGTACAAAAAAGCTTCTTATGAGAGTCACTTCACCATGGTAATCATCTGCTTACTCTCCCTTTGACTTATTAAGTTAACTCATTAGAAATAGTTAGATTCACATCCACTTACCCACATGTAACTTACATCCCACTCACCATTGCCCTCATAAATCACTTCTAAATTAAGAGTCAGAGTGAATGGGAGTCTCAGTATCAACAGACTCTCTTTAGGCTCCCTCTAAACTTATTTAGACTCACCTCTGAATTTGGTCTTGTATTTCAGAAAATAATCTAAGCTGCTATGGGAATATGCCAAGGGCTACCTGGGCAAAAAGTTCAAGTGAACTGTGAAATGATTGATTAAGCAAATTACAAAGGCAGCTGAAAAGGCCAGGGTAGCAGTAATGGGAGATTTTTACCTTTGTAGAAATACAGCAGAATGGAGCATATGAAGTGGAAGAAATATGAGAGGAGATATGTGGAGCCCGATTTTTCAAGATGCCAAGATGGATTTTTCAGTGTGACCTTTAACATTGCTCCAGGCACACCTAACTTGCTGCTGACTTTTCAACATATTACAAGAACACTGAAAATTGGCTGAATTGGACACCTGTGCTGTTCTGCACAGCTACAAATGGAATCCTGCCCCTTTAACTGCCAGGTTACTGATAACAAAGTTAGACGGCTCCAGCAAAAAACAGTTTTTGATTGGTAGATCTCCACAGTTTTAAGCCTCCTTCTCTTAACAGCATTTATCTCACAGAGGCAGGGTTGTCAGAGCAGGGGACTTCCCAGGAGTCCTGGGTTCTGTTGCAGAATTGATCGTTAGGTCAATATGTGATCTCAGCAAGCCTCCCTGACTGTGAAATAGAAATGATACTTAAACTCCCTTTGTTAACTTCTTTGAAGTCCTCAAAGAAAGTGATGTGCTATGTTCATGTCATCAGCCACAGGGTATCACATCTGTGGCTTGTTTTTAAACAGGTGCAGAGGAAATGTATGTAGATCAGATCACTTTTTATGGTTCAAATCACGCCTACTTTCCGCTGGGCTAAAACTATTTCTGTACTAAAACACAAAACATTTGTGCCTTTTTGAAATCCAGAAACCTGGCTAGTCATTAGGGCAGGGGTGGGCAAACTTTTCGGCCGGAGTACCACAATGGGGTCACAAAATTGTATGGAGGGCCAAGGAGGGAAGGTTGTGCCTTCCCAAACAGCCTGGCCCCATTCCTATCTGACCCCCTCCCACTTTCCGCCCCCTGACTGCCCCCCTCAGAATCCCTGACCCATCCAACCCCCCTGCTCCTTGTCCCCTGACTGCCCCCTCCAGAAACCTCCCACCCCTAACCATCCCCTCCAGGACCCCACCCCCCTAGCCCCCCTGCTCCTTGTTCCCTGACCACCCTGCCCCTAACCACTCCACCCCACTCCCCATCAAACCTTCCCTGCCCCTTGTCCCCTGACCGCCCCATCCCGAGACTTCCCACCCTAACTGCCCCTCCAGAACTCCACCCCCTACCCAACCTCCCCTGCTCCCTGTCCCCTGACTGCCCCAACCTCTATCCACCCCCACACCTCCTGACAGATCCCCCAGGACTCCTACATGCCCTCCAACCACCACTGCTCCATGTCCCCTGACTGCCCTCTGGGACGCTCTGCCCCTTATCCAACCTCCCTGGCCCTGGGTCCAGCCCCCTTACCATGCTCCTCAGAGCAGCATCCCGGAAGGAGCTAGATGTTCTGCTGCACAGCCTCGCCCCTCAGAGGGGCCGAGGCAGAGCTCAAGGGCTGGACAGGATGGTCTCGTGGGCCCATAGTTTGCCCACCCCTGCATTAGGGTGAAATTTGCCACTTCAAATCACCTCTTTAGATCATGGAGAATTGTTTGAAATTGTTGAACATTTGACTTAGATGCTTTGGGGCTCGATCAGATCCTCTGATTTGAGACCCTTGAACGCCGAAGGAAAATCTTTGGTAGGTGTTCTTTACTAAAAAGCATATTCTAACACTTAACAGTTCATTTAGGTGCTGCTTTCAACATCTTCTTGCTATTTTGATACATAAACAATCTGAAAAAAGGAATAAACAATGTGGTGGCAAAATTTGGAGATGATGCAAAACTTCAAGATAGTTAAGTCCCAAGGATACTGGAAAAAATAATCCCTACTATACATTTAAAATGATGGGGACTAAATCAGCTGTTACTACTCAAGAAAGCAATCTTGAAGTCATTATGGATAGTTCTGTGTAAATATCTGCTCAATCTGCAGCCATGGTCAAAAAAGCTAACAGATTGTTTGGAATCATTAAGAAAGGGATAGATAATAAAACAGAAAATATCCTATTGCCGCTATATAAATCCATGGTATGCCCACATCTTGAATACCGTGTGCAGATGTGGTCACCACTTCTCAAAAAGGATATCTTGGAACTGTAAACGGTTCAGAAAAGTGCAAAAAAATTATTAGGGGTATGGAACAGCTTCCATATGAGGCAAGATTAATAAGACTGGGACTTTTCAGTTTGGAGAAGAGATGGCTAAGGGGGGATATGAGAGAGGTCTATAAAATCATGATTGGTATGGATAAAGTAAATAACAAAATGTTATTTACTCCTTCTCCTAACACAAGAATCAGTGGGGTCACCAAAGGAAATTAATGGGCGGCAGGTTTAAAACAAATAAAAGGAAGTATTTCTTCACACAATGCACAGTCAACCTGTGGTACTGTTTGATAAACAATGTTGTGAAGGCCAAGACTATAACAAGATTCAAAAACGAACTAGATAAATCCATGGCAGATAGGTCCATCGATGGCTATGAGCCAGGATGAGCAGGGATGGTGTCCTCAGCCTCTGCTTTCCAGAAGCTGGGAATGAGTGACAGGGGATGGATCACTCAATGATTACCTATTCTGTTCATTCCCTCTGGGGTATCTGGCACTGACCACTGTCAGAAACAGAATATTGGGCTAAATGGACTTTTGGTCTGACCCAGTATGGCCATTCTTATGTTCTTATAATGCTGGTGTGAATCTTTAAAACAATTCTGTCCACCCCTTTTGTGTGTCGGGTACAGGATTGCATTTTCATGCCACAAAGAAGTTAGCAGTGCAGAAAAAGGGCAAGGAGTAATGCAAAGAAAAGAGCTAAAATCCCTGATAAACAGTGATTACAATCTTAGCTATATGAAGATTGTCAGGGTAAAAGCAAAACTATTTTTACCTCAGAAAATCTGGCAAAGCAACATAGTTCTTGGATCATAGAGCTGCAACAACCATTCGTGTCAATTTACTTCTGTCTTGGGACTGACAATGGACTTGTTATCATATGGTTAATCTGCTATGCACAGCTATAGCTCTACCATACACAGTCTTGTACAGGATCTGTTTCTTAGCAGACCATTGAAGACCATTGACAATAGATCTTATTTTCCTTGTACTACATTAAAGGGTTTCATATACCCTGCTGTTGAATACCACCGCGGCATGGCCTTGCAGCTGTTTGGCCATATACTGGGACAAAGAACCTAATTTAACTCTATATTAGTCACCATTTAAAAATTTCACTCCATCCTGCAGCACAAATTTTGACTCCCCCACATGGCCTTTATGGGTTTCCAGTGCACCAACTGCAATAGAGCCTGTCTTTTTGGCAGCAACCAACCACCGTGAACTCTGTGTCTGCTTCTCCATCCGTATGTCACATTAGTATAAGCTGGTGTAATTGACTGTAGCTGACAAATGTTGCCAATGTTGTTACCTTGGCACAGAGAAAGGACTTCCTGAAGAAGAGAGGGTTTGTGGTTCTTAGTTTTGTTTTGTTGAAATATTATGTAGTCTGCTCATCTAAATTTATAATTGCCTGGAACCTATATCCAGCAGCAAGACTCTGACCAGCATGTGAGCAGACCACACACTGCTCCAACAGATGTATATGAATGTAGACAGCCAAGTGATTGTATATGCATCAGTTCTGTTTACTGGAGGCATAATTCTCAGATGAAATGGCTACACAGAATTTACCACTGGTTTAAGGGATTTGATATTATTTTATCATCTTTCAGCTGGGAAAAGTGGACAATTCAGGATGGAGAACAGTAATGAGAGGGTTCCTGCAGCAAAGCTCAGAGTTAATAATGAGGACGATGCAAATTAATAATACTTTGCACTGATATAGCATTTTGCATGTTCAAAGCATTTTACAAACATCTAATTAAGCATTATCTAATTAAAAGTGACTTTGAAAGGGGCAGGGGCATGTATGACAATATTTAAAATTCACCTTTGTTTGATAATGCCACAAAATAGAAGGAGGGCAGCATGCACAAAGACACAGAGCATACACATTCAAAAAATTTTTTTTGGATAGATGAGGTTTATGGTCTGATAATTGGCTTATGCTGTTCAGCACAGAGAAATGTGAAGTAATAAGAGAAGGGAGGATCCAAACTATCCACAGAGACTATAGCCTAAAATGAAGCATAATACCAACCAAGAAAAAGACATGGACGTGATAAAGAATAATGTTTGACAGGAGTATAAAAGGCCTTGGGATTTACACTGTGTGCATGTGTATATAAACGAATATAACATTAGTGTCTTTTACTGGTAAATAGGGCAGTAATAAGACTAAATGAAAACAATTGAGCATTTCTGGTCAATTTGAGCCAAATTTGTACTAATTTAGCTGCTATGCAATCTTTATTAAAGTCAATGAATTGCATGACTGTAATTTGGCCCCTTATTAGGTCTCAAGGAATTCAAGTCCCATCTGGGGTGCTATTTTTGTTATAAACCATGACCATGAACACAGAGATATTACAGATGTCAGCAGGTATAGAAGCTAAGACTTTCCACACCAATGCCCCATCCTGTTCCAACTGAGCTCTTCGATGGGACTAGTCTCCCATGTTCAACAAATATTCATTCAGCCTGGAACAGATGCAAAGAAGAGCTCCTAGGATGGTCAGAGGAATGTAGAGCCTATCTTACAAGAGGAGTTTAAAAGAGCTTGACTTGTCTTGTCTAGCAAAACAAAGGCTGAGAACGGCAATGCTTGCTCTCTCTATATACAGCAAAGGGGTAAATATCAGGGAGGGTGAAGAACCATTTAAGCTAAAGGACAATGTTGACAGAAGAACAACTGGGTATAAATTGGCCATGAATATATGTAGGTTTCTAATGACCAGAGGAGTGAGGTTCTGGAACAGCCTTCCAACAAGAGCAGTGGGGGCAAACAACCTAACTAGTTTTAAGATAGAGCTTGATAAATGTATGAATGTGATTTTATGATGAGGTTGCCTATGATTAGCAGGGGAATAGAACTGATCACCCAGGATGTCTCTTCCAGTCCTATGTTCCTAAGTCAACTGGCATCTTTCCATTGACTTTAATGGGAGTTGGATTAGGCTCCATCAGCTTGTCTACCTCCTGAGCCGAAGGAGTAACTATTATCTTTTTGCTAGGCTCTTGCCTTCAGTTGGTCTAAGGGAGACATGATCACATGCATAAAGCTAGCATATTAAGCAATCAAATATTACAGTTGACTAATTAATATGTTAACTGACATGCAAATTTGGTGTAGTTTCCAGGCCTGGTCAGGGTGATAAAGTTTAGATACCCTTACATAAAATCAAGTTCTTTAAAGTATGTGCAGAGAGGTTTGGTTTTCAAGGGGTACAGCATATCCAGTGACTGTTGCCTGAATCAATTCTACTTATTATGAGGGTAAGTGTACACTACCTGCCACATCGGTGGGTAGTGATCAATCTTTCAGGGGTCGATTTATCGCTCTCCCCAACGACTCCAGAACTCCACCTCTACAAGAGGCGGAAGCAGAGTTGATGGGGGAGTGGCAGTGGTTGACTTGCCGCCATGAGGACGGCCAGGTAAGTTAACTTAAGATATGTCGACTTCAGCTATGCTATTCAAGAAAGACTTTTCTAAGAGTAAAAAGGCACAGCACAGGCCAATCACCATAAAGTTTCTTGGTGTATAAGTTATGAAGAAACATTAGTGAGACATGGCTTACCACAAGGAAAAAAGGAAGATATCAGGCAGGTATATATGATTCTTGAAAGGATGGATTGAACTGATTAGAATAGTATTTTGTTGTTGCTGTAAAATTAGCAGTCATGTTCTATTCGAGGGGCCTTGCTTTCACAAGAAGAAATGCAGGCAGAAAAGGTAGTGAGGTAAAAAATAGAACAGCGAGCAATAAAAGTATTTGAATCCAGTTTAAATCAAAATCAGTCTCAATGGATTTGATTAAAGCAAACATAATTTGGCCCTGTAAGGGTAAAAGAGCTCATTTCTGTGAAAAGTAAAAATGTGAACTTGGGTCAATTTTCTTATTCCAATCTCCATTCATCTCAAACTTCTGCTGGTCAGCTTACACTTCCAATCATGCATGCCAGTTAAAGAATTAGTATTCCTCAGGGAAGAGGTGTTTGGTGTCAGGTGAGTTCTTTGACAGCTGAAAGTAGTATGTAGATATTGTCATAGCTGGCAGAATTGTCATAGCTGCCAGATCTCAGCATCAGTATTTTTCAGTATTTGTACTTCAGGGAGGGATGGATTCACATTGTGCCAGGCACAGTGCAGACACACAGCAAGATACTCTAGGTTCTCCATTCAGTGTTCCCCCCACCGCCACCTGATTTTCTGAAGTTGGTGAACCTTGACCCCACTCCTGTTTGCGGAATTTGGATTTGTTCCCTGTAATTAGTTGGTTTCTCTTTCTTTTTGAACATTCCTCTCTCTGGAGGTAGAAGCTATTACAGTTTTTGTGGGGAAGCCCCACCTTCCTGCAGAAATCAAACAGACCGGCACTTATTATGAGGCAGGGTTTTCTGTAGGATGTCCAATGAGCACCATTTTTCTGAACCTTTAACCCCACTCTTTATCCCTGCAATTTTGCCCCTCACAATCTGTTGGTCTTAGATATGTTTTGACTCCTTCAAGACAGGGCAGCCAACGTGTTTCCTTTGGGTCGGCCCTTCTTCCCAAGGCCCTTCCTCCCAAATTCATTAGTTTCACCAGAACTAAAATAGCGGATTTTTAAAAAAACACTAAAAAAAAATATTCTGAATTCTCAACAGAACTGGATAATTTTAACTATATCTATGAAACTACATATTTTAATATTTAGGAATTTCCAAAATCAACAAGCAAAGAATATTAGCATGTGTTTCTACAGACCATATGCACTGTTGACAGCCTGTGTTCCAGTCATAGAACCAGAAGTTGGAGGGAGCAAAGCACTGAGAAAAGTAAGAAACTTCCAACCCTTAGTATCTTTCTTTCTTTTGAAATGGGAGGCTGGGAGCGAAAACACATGACTTTTTTTAAGTACTAATGTCAAGTAAATGTATTTAAGGCTGTCATTGAAAAGTTGGTAATAAGGTTTTCAGATGATTCATTTGGTAATGTGCTACAGAGTCTCTAACTCAAGTGTGTGTCCATAGATTGACATGCACCTGGCATCAAAGGGCGTCTTGACAAAACGACCTGAAGGTTTTCATCGGGTAGAATGAAAAAACCATAGCAATTACTTCACTGAGAAATTCAGAGGAAGAAGAAAAATGCATTAACTTTTCCACTAGACAAGAACTTAGAAAATCTGACAACTAGTACAGTCTAGCGTGCAGGCAATGTCATTTATCAAATCCAGGTAAAGTGATAGTGAACCAAGAATTTAGCCTTGTTGAGATTGCCTTTATCTTTGTGCTAGTTTATTAGACTTTGTCCACTTTGCATAATTATTGGGCCACATCTAAAGCAAGTTACTGTAAAAACTGTTATTAAACAACCCAAGGAAGAGGAAGGTTTGGTTAAATGCTCAAAGCAGCAAATGTATCCAATTGTGGATTCCAGTGCTACACTATCTAAATTTCAAAAGAAGAATGTGTTTTAGCCCATTTAATTATAAAACTATCTCACTTCTCAGGGCAGCCATTCAATGGCATTGGCACTCTATACTGTAACAGTGGGACACCCCTGCTGTGCTTCAAGGCCAGTAGTGCTCAAGATTATCACTTTAGCTGTTTGAAAACACAATGGGCTGAAATATGCAGGTTGTCAGCCCAGGATGATTCTCTCAAAGCTTTTAATATATATACACACATAGTTGCCTATGTTCAGAACACTGATTTTGTTTTGTTTTTTGTTTTGTTTAGCCTAGTTTCAGGAAAATAAGTCAAGCTCTAGACAATAAACAGCTTAGTTTAAAAATATGCAGGCCATCAGTCTTAAAACTCTGCTAAGCCTCTGTGGGTTCTTTTAAATTTCCTGAAGGAATTTTTGAGACCTCATAACCCTGTTCATTTAAGTTGGGCTGAGAAAAAAAGAGATAAATAATTCATTCCTCCACTCCCCTCCCTCTCTCTCACATATACAGATGATCTGATAAGGCAAGCTGAGAGTGTTAACAGTACTGGAAGGAACAACCCGTGGTAATTTCAAAAGCATTAGGTAAGGAAGTGTGTGGTTTTGGCCACAGGAGCTGGAAAAAGCTTGAAGAAAAAAAGAGTGGCCTTCGGGCAATAAAAAGAAGGGAGCAAACTGTGGATGGGCCTGCAGAAAAGATAAATAAAGACACCGTCAGCCTAAAGCAATGGAAGAAAGAATCCTCCAGTCCTGAGTACATAAACAGCATTCTGAAGCTAAGAGGGGGTCTGAAATGAAGAGAGGTCTCTGTAACATAGACAAAGAAAGGCTTGGTGCATAGAGGCACCATTTCTATTGAAACATAACCTTACTTGTACTATCAAGAGACAGGCTGGGATCTAAAGAGACACACACAAGAAAGACAAGTATTTAGGAGTCTGACTGCTATTTATTGACTATTCAGGAAAGAATGGTACAACTGAATCAATCATATTTTGAGTGGTGAGGTGGGGGAGACTTACAGCAAATAATAGGATACGGTCCTACCGAGAACTGCAGGTGTCAGATAAACAGCATATCGTAAAGCCAATGATGATGATACATGTCCTGATGCATTCAGTAGTTTTAAGTACGGTAAACCAAAAGCACTGGGGAGGAGACAGTCTCTGACTGTGTCTACACTGGCAATTGAACAACAGAAATTTTGTCTTGCAAAGAGGTTAACATTCCCCCACCCCCGGAAAGACAAAAGTTTTGATGCAGCAAGTGCCAGTGTTGCCGTGACAAGCACCAGCACGTTGTTGGCAGGAGCACTCTTCAGCTGACAATGCAAACACCCCTTACTGGGGGTGGCAGTTTTTTGTTGGCAGGACTTTTAGCAGCCCAGCTATGGCTAAAAGCTGTGTAGTGTAGACAAAGCCTCTATATGCAGTGTGACTATTTACATTGATGAGGCACCTGTATTTCTCTTTCTGTATCTGCTGTATGGTGTTTTCATTCTGAAAATGAATAAATGCTGTTTTAAGGATTTGACCCTTCTACTGAAGTCATGCCACACTCCCCCTGATTTCTGCCATCCAGTATCAAGCTCTCAAAGCAGAGCTGAGTTGACTATTTCAGAATTTACTTCTATAATATTTTGCCTTTTATTTTGTGTATACGTACTACATCCCTAATAGCTTTATAGAGTTAAACAATAATGGCAGAGGAAAGGAGACCTTCAGAGGCATAGGTAAGGGAGAAACTATGTTTCCAGCGCATACTTGAAATGACATGGAAGGTCAGAGTGACAAATTTGAAGATTGTTGCAGATGCCAGAAGCTTCAGTGTAGAAGGTTCTCACACCAGCAGTGGCCAGGTTTGTGAAGTGGGAAAGAATCGAAACAGTGACATTTTAATTAGCATTTGGATAATGCTGGATCAGCATTTCTTTTCAAAATGTGCCATGAAATAGGTAACAGAGCTGCTTTAAGTAGCTGTCTCACATGTTAGATGTCTCTAAATATTTTGCCTGGTTGTTTATCTCTAGTCTTTTAGCAGGTTGAAACAACTGACTTTCTTTGTGTTTCAAATTTTTCATGTGCTGAAGGAAGCAACATTTGCTTTTCATGTGATAGCTAATGACTGACAGAATTTGAAGGCACTCAAATGAAAAGGCAAACAGGAAAAGTCAATGTGCTCCTGGGTGAGCTTCCCAAATTAAAGAGCCTTTTTGGGTAGATATTTTGACTGTGTTTTGCTGTTCCTAACAGGGAAATTTTGTTCCTTGCATGAGGATTGAGCAAAGAATTCCTCAGTCTGGAGTCTTGAGCTACTCAGCCATGACATCTGACTAATTCCTTCATGAGAGCATTCTCCCTCCTCTTCTGATGTGCTGGGTAACACGTTGGTCCTTTCTCTACAAGGTTCTGGACCATTTTAATGGCCATTTACTAGGACTAATCAGGAGGGAGCATGGAAAACACTTTTTCCTCCAGCTGTTCTTCCTTGAAGAAACAAATCACACACAGGGAGAAAGTAGGCAGAGCGGCTCACTAATCTGCTGAATGATATCTTAAATGTGGGAGGGAAACAAGCCAGGGAGATGGCAACTGTTGGAAGATGTCTATTCCCCTTCTCGGTGAGTCTTGTGGAAAAATTTGACTGAAGAGATGTACCAAGATGGGAATTAATATTACCAAAGAGCGAGAGGGCTCCTTTCCTCAAATTCTGTCTATTCTGGTGCTTAGGAGCAATCTAAAATAAGACAACCATCCTTTCTTTTTTCCGCTCACAGAGGGTGAGCCTGATGAATCTGCATTCTCCTTTGATTATGATGGATTAAGGTGGCAGGAGGGGCAGAAATGTCCATGATTATCAGGTCTGACAACCATAAAAATGTAGAGTCAAAAGGGACCTCAAGAGGTCATCTAGTCCACCCCCTGTGATGAGGCAGGCCCAAGTATACCGAGACCATCCCTGATAGGTGATTGTGCAACTGCTCTTAAAAACCTCCAAGGACGGGGATTCAACAACCTCCCTTGGAAGTGTATTCCAGAGCATAACTACCCTTATAGTTTGAAAGTTCTGCCTAGTATCTAACCTTAATGTCCCTTCCTGCTGATTAAGTGCACTACTTCTTGCTCTATCTTCAGTGGGCAGGGAGAACAGTGGATCACTTCTTTATAGCAGCCCTTAATATGTCTGAAGACTGTTTTCAGGTCCCCACCTCAGTATTCTTTTCTCAAGACTAAACATGCCCAGTTTTGCTAACCTTTTCTCAGAATCAGGTTTACTAAATCTTTTATCATTTTTGCTGCTCTCCTCTGGACTCTCCAATTTGTCCACATATTTCTTTAAGTGTGGTGCCCAGAACTGGACACTGTACTTCAGCCAAGGTCTCACCATTGCAGAATAAATTGGAACAGTTATCTCCCATGTCTTACTTACAACATTCCTCTTAGTACTTCCTTGAATAATATTAGTTTTTTTCAACTGCATCAAATTGTGCACTCATATGCAATGTGTGATCCACTAAAACCCTCAAGATCTTTTTCAGCAGATCTACTGCCTAACTAGTTATTTCCCATTTTGTGGTAGGGCATTAAATTATTTTCCTTCTAAATATACTAATTTGCACTGTCTTTATTGAATTTCATCTTGTTGATTTCAGACCAAGTTTCTAATTTATCAAGATCATTTTGAATTCCAATCCTGTTCTTCAAAGTGAGAGAAACCCCTCCCATCCTGGTGTTATCTGGTAATTTTATAAGCATACTCTCCACTTCATTATCCAAAAAATTAATGAAAATTTGAATAGTACTGGAACCAGGACAGTCCCCTGCAGAATCGCATTAGATACATTGCCTCAGTTTGACAACAAACCACTGATAACTACTCTTTGAGTATGGACTGTCAACCAATTTTGCATCCACCTTATAGTAATTTAATCTAGACCACATTTCCCTAGTTTGCTTATGAAAATGTCACATGCAACTGTGTCAAAGGCCTTACTAATATCAAGATAGATCATGCCTACTGCTTCCTCACATCCACCAGGCCAGTAATCCTGTCAAATGAAGATTCAAGCAAAGCATGCATTAAATACCTACATCTTCTTGACATCATCTGTTATTAGTTCTCCTTCACTTCTAAGTAGAGGATCTACACTTTCCTTTGTCTTTCTCTTGCTTCTAATATATTTATAGACGCTCCTCTTGTTGCCTTTTATGTCCCTTGCTAGGTATAATTCATTCTGTGCCTTACTCTTTCTGATTTTGTCCCTACATGATTTTGTCTTCTCCAGACCTTGGAAGAAATGACCATTGTGGAGCAAAAGGCCAAGTGCCCCAGACAGACAGAGGTAGTGCTCAGCCTGCCAAACTTAAGAATGAGCTCCCTGAATGAGAGGCCATGGCTGAGCAGCCCTCCAGAGTGCAGGAGTCCTTTGCAGTACTAGGTAATACCAAGCACATGTGTGCTACCAACTCTGCTCTGGCTGCTCAAAAGTCAGGAAAGTCTGAGACTTCTCACATGAACTGATTCCTTGGTGGGAAACAAATGATCTAGCCTTAAACTGGAGATGTTTTTCCTAGTCTCTTTTATTCATAATATGTAGAGAGTTCCTACTGACACCGAACAAAGATAGCAAAAGCAGTAGCAAACGTTTACAGATCCAGACCCACTTTCATATCTTCTGGTCAGTCACAATTCTTAGCAACATTAGTGAGCAGCTCTCTCTTCTCCAAGCACTGTGGGTCTATTTTTCATCTGTTTGTTACCTTAACTTCTCCCCAAACATACATGCTAAGCTGCATCTTTGGGAGAGAAGTGGAACTCAGTTGCTTTCCAGCCAGTGGGCCAGAGGCCCATTCAGAAAAAACTGTAGTGTCCCTCTCTGGTTCTTCCTAGAGACCCAACCACCCCAAATTAAAAGAGCCACTGCTTTGAACACAGAAGCATGCAGTCATGAGTATGAACGTTTTCCACGCAAGTATGTTGAACAACTGGGCTGGATGTGGCTGCAGGATGTTGCTAGTGGATACCAATCCTACATCAGAATATTTCTGAAATAAAATACCATCTTCACTTTCCTTTGACATACTGTAGACACTCATGTGTCATGGTTGTTAAAAGTAATGTTAAAACTACTGAAATGAGTATTAAATATGATTTTAGCCGTGTTAGCTGAAATTGGTTTGACCCTGAGTTTAGCTCAAATCAGTTTGTGCAAGAAGTATGAGCGTGTCCTGCAGAATATAAGGCTCTGAGCTGATTGTTCTTCGATGAAAGAAAGCCCTTTGCATAGCCTCACAAAAACAAGAGTCTTTTTAAAAGACCTTTATCTGTAATTTAATGTAATGCAACGTTTAGAGGAATAGTTGAGAAAAGAGCTAGCTTCAAGAAGACAAATGGCAGAAGGCTTCTGGACTTAGACAAGAAAAGCTTTCCAGAAATAAAAAGAGAAATAGAAAGAGAATGTAAGTAAACGTGTGAGGTTAAAAGCAACAGCTGTAGGTCCAGTAACTGGACAAGCCACTATGTAGCCACAAGAGAAAACTCAGAGTGAAAAGTTAGGCTGGAAGCTCAAGGTTCCTTTCAGAGCTTGTTCAGAAGAAGCTGAGGACTGACAACTCCATACTTTACTACAAGGTAGTATTATGCCTACACCAGAGAAAGGTATTTCTGTATCTTAAGAGAACTATTTAGGGCAACTGAGGGTTTCCACCAGTTCCTGCAGTTTCCAGAGGGAGAAAGCCATGTACTTATCACTTAAGACCAGTCCGGGTGAGACGAACCAAATCAGGCAAGCCTAAAGAAGCGAAGGATCCCATTCTGTATCTCCAGGCTAATGTCTCATTTATACCTGGGGCTACAACTGAATGGAGACTGAGGCCTGGTCCAAACCTAGAAATTAGATCAACCTCTCTACATTGCTCAGAGCTGTGAAAAATTTGGCACCCAGTATGACATAGCTACAGGTCAACTGAACCTCCACTATAGATGCAGCTAGATCAATAGAAAAATTCTTCCATAGACTGAGCTACCATCTATATCGAGGGGAAGATCCCTTCTGTCAGTGTAGGAAGTGTCTGCACTATGGCACTACAGCAGCAGTGCTGTAGTTGTGCCGCAGTGGCTACTGTAGTGTAGACATTCTACATATTAACCAACACTCCTAAATTATTGAAAGCCTCACTGGACTAACATCTATGATTTTCCACCTTATTATCCACCTAAGAATATGAAATACAGAAATTCAACAGCTATCATCTGAAAGCCCCAACACTCTGCAGGAGACAAGATAGCAGTAACTTATCACATCTAATTTGAGCAACACAATAAGAAATTTTTGCCTAAATTAAACCTGTTGTTTTTGTAACTGACAATAGATGCTGCTAACTGACTGAAATGTGAAACTCTCCATAATCTGAGTTTTTTATTTGTTTTGCAGTGCAGTGCATGAACTACAGAATTGCATTGTGTCGTAATATGACCTGCATTGATTTATTGCTTTTAACAGATAGTAATACAAGTCGTATTTAGTTTACTCCTTAGGTGGAAAACTGAGTTGAGCTATCATATGCTAATTAACTTGGGCTTTTTCTGTATAAAAAGACATTCTTTTGGTTTCAAACTTTCCAAAGACTTTGTTTAACTTCAGTCTTGATAAAATCTTTTCAAAAAAATGTATAAAGTCAGTGTGGCCACAACTGCACTCCATTTACTTCAGTGGAGTTACTCTGGATTTACATCAGCATAACAGAGGGCAGAATTTAATGACTCTAAACTGTGCTAGTTTTACCTCTCCATAATACCCCACCACAATGTCTCAAACCACTGCAATCTCCTGAAGTGTTTAGTAGCCAGACAAATTCTCAGTCATGTTTTCCAGACATTGGATTTTCCCCTGGTGTTATATTTCAGTGGATTGCTAAATGTGAAAAGAAAAAAAGTTAAAATTGGACAGGCTGCTATCAACTTAATAGACCATTAGAGAATCCAAGCCTGAAGTCACAGTGTTTAACGGTTGGAATAGGACAGTCAAGTAAAATGCTATCTCTTTCATTTGGAATCTGGGAATAAAGCCAACCCAGATAAAAAAGAGGGGGGTGGGGGAATCTGATTAATCTGACAGCTGTGGCAGAGCACAGTGATATGAAAAGCCAAGCAGGCCAAAAATTCAAATATTGTACTGCAAGTGGAGCATGCTTATACTGTACACTGGTGGTGCCTACAAGCTACTGATGGGATATTATGTGCAAATGATTGGAATGCAGACAGCTCAAGTATTGTGTATTCAACATGAGCTTCATGCTATCTCATCGGCAGGGCTGGATCTTTGAAAGTAGGTACGTTTAGTTCCATCTGGAATGCACAATTTTTTTTTCTGATGCTAACTTTAGAAATGTGAGGTCCTGTCCACTCTGTGAGGGCATTAAAGATCTCAGGGATTTTTCACAGCTGTAAAGTTCTTGACCACCATTTCATCTCCCTCTGCTGTTATGCAACCTGGGTGCAGGTTGTCCATCCAGTTTCCCCATCTTATCCTGGATGTGGCTGTGTGGTTCCTGTGCTTTAGGAAGAATGGAATTATATACACTAAATGTAAGATATAATCTCACACAGAGATTCTTCCCACTGAAATAGCTTGAGGGCAGACACTACACAGTCATATTGGGATGATAAATTATGATTCAGTGTCATCACATGATGACACTGAGGAGTAATATGTTCAAATTGCACCATGATGAGATGGTACCTCATCACTGGAAGTAGGTAGACTAAAGTTTACAGTCATTAAATTATCCTGACAATAATGGATGTTTTCTGTGTCCTTGGGATTTTTTCCATACACAACACACTTGTGTGCATACTTTGTTTATCTGCAGGCTGATTCTTAGAATAGGCTGCAGATTTTAATAAAGAAATAAAGACAAATTCTACACCCAGGTTTATTTGTTCTTCACACCGAAGAAACAGCTTTTCTTCCTGCACCTCATGAAGGAAATTGATTTTGCTATGATGAAGCAACTGTCCACAACTCCTGCTTCTGAAAGGAAAATTCCAACTGATCTGTTTCAGTCCCGGCACCCTACGTCATTTTCTTAGATAATTAACATAAACCCCACCCTAAAACTGTTTCATCATATTTCAAACACACAGCCTGTCCCTTGTTCAAAGTTAACATCATGATCTCTTTGCATTAGCACCACAGAATTGCCATAACCCTGGCCATAGAATTCCCTGCTTACTGAGATGCAGAGCTGGGAAACAATTGGAAACGATCTGTTATTTAGCAATTTTTACATCTCTATTCTAAAATTTCTATTCTAAAATTGTCGTTTCAACAAATTTCAGTCTTTGAATTATTTATCATGCAACTATTCAATACAGCTAAATGGCTGTGTCCTCCCAAGAACAGGACAAGAGGTAATGGGTTAAGTTTGCAGCAAGGGAGATTTAGATTAGATATCAGGGAAAACAGGTTACCTAGGAAGGCTGAGGACTTCTCCTCATGAAATGCTTTTAAGAGTAGGTTAAACAAACACCTGCCAGGAATGGTCTAGGTTTATTTGATCCTGCCTCAGTGCAGGAGGGTGGACTAAGTACCCTCTTGAGGTCCCTTTGAGCCCTACATGGTTATGATTGTAAGATAATATGCAAGATGTTAGTCATCGGTCACATGAATGGATGACTTAATCTTTATAAACTGCTACCTCCCCAAATGATTTTCATCTAATCACAAATCTAATATTTTCTGACTTTGGCAGGGCAGCCAGCTAGCCAGTGCCAATGCTTAGATGGTGGAGCAAGCCAGGTGCTTTGTTCCCAGAGTGGGAGATGAACTCACACAGATGCATCTCTGAAGCCTGCGTCCTCACTGACCAAAAAGACAAGCACTGTGAGTAGGGTATGATGAGGGAGAAGAGGGGAGCACAGAAAAGGTTCTTTTGGTTGTAGAACTCCAGAACATGAGGCAGAAGACACTATTCCACGCACTCTGGGATGGGTGTCCTGCTCACAGTTTTATGATTGTGAATCCTGCTTGCGGCATTTTCCCTAATTAATATCGGGTGACTTCCTTCCTTTCATTAAAAGTTTCTTTTTTACACTCAGACTTTGTGCTTGTGAGTGGGGAGGTATTACCTCTCAGCGGTGCCCAGTGGTGGTGTATAATTTCTCCAGGTTACTGGGTGGGAGCTCAAGCTGGTTCTGTGCTGTATCGATGGAAAGGAATCCTTAGATATTGAACACACACACACACTTGCATTTTCAGAGCTAAATTCTACACCTATATGAAGCCAGAGTAACCAGGTGGTGGCATGACTGGTGGAGCTGAAAATCCTACCCTCCCTCATGGAGCCATCGCAGAGCTGACACTGTTGCTCTCTTATGTCACAGGAGTCATTGACTGGTAGGTGGATTACAGAGGAAAGGGCATGGGATGACTGCAGTGTCTGGAGAGCAACACAAAGTTTTACCAGAGTCCTGAACTGAGAGCACTAAATTTTGCTGTTAATCCTCCCTCGCTTAATTTGTGCATCCACCTTTCCCGCGAACTATGTGCATGCTGTAAATATAATCAACTGAGATAATATTGTCAGTCTGTGGCTTCTCTCAACAAGAACTTTTACAGCAGTCAAAATTCTGGCAGACTATCCTGAAGTCAAGACACTATTATTAGTTCAGACTAAAGCTAAGCACCCAGTCTCTCAGGTAAGTGATTGAATTAACTTTATGAAATCATTATTGTTACTGGACTTCAGAAGGATGAAGACTTTATTAATGAGCTGTGAAGTAGATAAATGAACAAAAGATTCATTAACTAACTGGATGGGAACCTCCTTCTAAATACCTATGGGAACATAGAGCATCCCACATGATCATAAGACCAAATAACATCACTTACTATCCTTGTCAACCCACATGAAGCATTATTCCCAGGTGTATGGTTAGGAAGATATAGAAACATAACAGTTGCCAGAACAGATCAGACCAGTGGTCCATGTAATTCAATTTCATATTTCAGATACTGACCAGTACACGATGATTCAGGGAATGGTGCAAAAGACCTTGTAGTGGACAATTATGGAATAATTTCACAGGGGAAATTCCTTCCTAATCAAGTACTAGTTGTCTTCTTTTATGCCCTGAAGCAAAAGGAATTATATCAGATTGGCTTTTTTTTTTAACTCTGTCTAGTGCAACTGACTGCTTACATTTATCCATATTAAATATTTATTCATTTTTTTCCATCTTACTGAACTTTTGGCCTTAGTAATCTCTTATAGAAGTGAATTCCATAAGCGAATTATTAGTTGTGTAAATATACATCCTATTCATCTTAATTTTGTCATCTTTCAATTTAATTGACTGTCCTCCAGTTCTTTTATTAATCAAAAGGACCAATAATGGGGTCCAGTTTATTTTCCCTATATTGTTCATTATTTTAAATACTTCTAGCATGACCCTTCTGATTCATCTCCTCTCTAAACAAAACAGTCTCAATCTTTTCAATTTTTCTTCACAGAGAAGTCTTTGCAAACCTCTAAACATTTTGTCACTGGTTTCAAAACCCATTCTACTTCTGCTATATTTTGTCAATGATGTGACCAGAGCAGAACATAGTATTTAAGGTGAGGACATACCTGTGATTGACATAATGTAATCGTAATATCTTTAATATTATTTTGTATCCAATTCTTTAAATACCCTAACATTTTGTAAGCTATTTTGACTACGATGGTACATTCCGTATAGACTGTCATTGAGCTGCATATAACAGAGATTTTGTTTGTTTGTGTGGGTGGGTGATTAGCTAATTTTGAACCCAGAAAGGTCTAATAATTCCTTCTAATGTGCATTATGTTGAGCTTTATGAAGTCTCCCTGGAATTCCTCACAGCCATCTCAGGGCATGACTAACTGAAATAAGTTTGTAATCATCAAGTGTTGCCACCTCATAGTTCATTCCTTCTCTTGATCATTAATAAATAATATGTTAAACTACACTGATCATCCTATGGATCCTTGGGGCCCATCCCTGTTAAACATCTGCCATGCTGAAAATTCGTCATTTATTCCTTGTCTTTGTTTCCTGTTACTGTGCCAATTTCTAATCCACATTAGTAATTTCCCTGTCACCTCTGTCTACTTAGTTTCCCTAATAGACTCATAGGAGGGATTTCATCAAAGCCTTTTTAAAAATCCAAGTTAATTTTATTAACTGGTTCTCTTTTAATCCATTATTCTGTTCACATTCTCAAAGAATACTAGTAAATATGAGAGGTGTGGGTATTTTTAAAAAAATGGAAGTCAAGCTTGTTTGTCTTTACCATGGCACATCAATCTAGATTCTGTAAGGTAATCTTTCAATATTGTTTTGATCACTGGTCTACAGTTTTGAGGATCACCTCTAGCACCTTTTAAAGGCAGGTTCAATGTCAAAACCTTTGTTATAGTAGATTATTTTCATGAGATATTAGATATATATTTCTTAGTAACTTGGCCATTGCATTCTTGTACTCATTCAGAACTCGTGGATATCTGTCATCCAGCCCTGCTGACTTGTTACCCTTGAAAATTACCTCCAGCGCCTCCTCACTTAACACCTTGACCTCTCATACTACCTCATCTTTATTATCTGAAAAATTAATTATGAGAAGAGTATCTCGCCACCAATCTCCGTGGCAAAGACTGAATCAAGGAAATCATTTAGTTTCTCTATATCCTTAGTCTATGTAATTGCATTCTTTTCTCCCCTGTAACATGATGGGGGTCAACTGGTCTTTCACAGATACCTGATCTTTTCCAAAGCCTTTCAGCCTGACTCTACTTCTACATTTCATGGTAGGTTTGTTAAACAGACAGGGTGCTCAACATACTGAAAAATCTAAAAATTCACAGACCTTTGGGTGTAGCCAGAAATGAGTTTTGCTTTTAGTATATTGGGCGTATTGCCAGTACTTTTGAAAAATCTTCTTATCTTCCTTAAGGTATTTCTATGGCCCCATTATCATAGCATTCGACCACCTTGTGACACTGGAAAACCAGATGCCAGCTCTTGCCATGGCTTTTGGCCTCAGCCAAGCACTGACAAACTCATTGCTGGAAACCAATCTGTTTCACCTGTGTATTAGAATGGCTAAAATAGGTATTGAACTTCAAACCCTAAACACATTTATTATGACTTTATTATATGCTTTTAAGTTGCTGCATGCATTCATTTCACCTAAAATATCTTTATTACATGCTATAAGATAATATTAAAGTTTTTGCTTTATAGCTGTAAAAAAATGTTTGCCCTGAAATTGTGAATCTGTGTCAGAAGGAATCATCTCCTGCTCATTAAGAAGGCTATTAAAACAAAATAGGCCATTGTGGGACATCACAGTACAGAGACTTTGTTAATTGCCCCTGCATACTCATGAAGACATTACATTCAAAAGGGCTTATCCCATCTTCTTGCATTTTGGAAGAAGGAAATAGAGATGGCCAACAAGAAAATTTTCATCTCTTTTGCTGTTTGAACCCTCGCAGGGTTGGAGCTATGAAAAAATAGCAGAGATCCCCAGGGTCAACCTCAAAGACATTCAGTGCTGATAGATTACTACAGCACCATAGACTGTAACTCATTTATGTACAGTAACTCCTCACTTAACATCCTCCCAGTTAACGTTGTTTCGTTATTAGGTCACTAAGCTATTAGAGAACATAGTCCTTTAAAGTCAGGCAATGTTCCCTTATAAGGTTGTTTGGCTCCCCCTGCTCCAACCGCCCGGAACTCCTGCCAGGGAGCAAGGTTAGAGCTTCGGGGTTTGCCCATTCCCCGGCTGGAATTTCAATTTCACTGAATTGGTGAAATCTAATTATAGAACATGTAACTCAGAAGCAGGAAGCCTGCTAAACAACCAGTAGGGCCCCTGGATGACAGAGATACAAAAGGAGCACTTAAAGATGATAAAGTCATTGCGGAGAAACTAAATGAATTCTTTGCTTCGGTCTTCACAGCTGAGGACTGTTAGTGAGATTCCCAAACCTGAGCCGTCTTTTGTAGGTGACAAATCTGAGGAATTGTCACAGACTAAAGTGTCACTAGAGGAGATTTTGAAACTAAATGATAAACTTAACTGTAAGAAGTCACCGGGACCAGATGGCATTTACCCAAGAGTTCTGAAAGAACTCAAAATGTGAAATTGTGGAACTATTAACTAGGGTTTGTAACCTGTCCTTTAAATCGGCTTCTGTACGCAATAACTGGAAGATAGCTAATGTAACACCAATATTTAAAAAGGGCTCTAGAGGTGATCCCGGCAACTACAGACTGGTAAGTCTAACGTCTGCACTGGGCAAATTAGTTGAAACAATAGTAAAGAATAACATTGTCAGGCACATAGAAGAACATAAATTGTTGGGCAAAAGTCAGCATGGTTTCTGTAAAGGGAAATCATGTCTTACTAACCTATTAGAGTTCTTTGAAGGGGCCAAACAAACATGTGGACAAGGGAAATCCAGTGGACATAGTGTACTTAGATTTCCAGAAAGCCTTTGACAAGGTCCCTCACCAAAAGCTCTTACATAAATTAAGATGCCATGGGATAAGAGGGAAGATCCTTTCATGGACTGAGAACTGGTAAAAAGACAGGGAACAAAGGGTAGGAATAAATGGTAAATTTTCAGAATGGAGAGGGGTAACTAGTGGTGTTCCCCAAGGGTCAGTCCTAGGACCAATCCTATTCAACTTATTCATCAATGTTTTGGAGGAAGGGGTAAACAGTGAGGTGGCAAAGTTTGCAGATGATACTAAACTGCTCAAAATCGTTAAGACCCAAGCAGCCTGTGAAGAACTTCAAAAAGATCTCACAACACAAAGTCATTGGGCATCAAAATGGCAAATGAAATTTAATGTGAATAAATGTAAAGTAATGCACTTTGGAAAAAATAACCCCAACTATACGTACAATATGATGGGGGCTAATTTAGCTACAAATAATCAGGAAAAAGATCTTGGAGTCATCGTGGATAGTTCTCTGAAGACGTCCATGCAGTGTGCAGCGACAGTCAAAAAAGCAAACAAGATGTTAGGAATCATTAACAAAGGGATAGAAAATAAGACGGAGAATATCTTATTGCCCTTATACAAATCCATGGTGCCCCCACATCTTGAATACTGTGTACAAATGTGGTCTCCTCATCTCAAAAAGGATATACTGGCATTAGAAAAGGTTCAGAGAAGGGCAACTAAATGATTAGGGGATTGGAACGGGTCCCATATGAGGAGAGATTAAAGAGGCTAGGACTTTTTAGCTTGGAAAAGAGGAGACTAAAGGGGGATACAATAGAGGTATATAAAATTATGAGTTGTGTGGAGAAAGTGAGTAAGGAAAAGTTATTTACTTGTTCCCATAATAGGAGAACTAGGGGCCACCCACTGAAATTAGTGGGCAGCAGGTTTAAAACAAATAAAAGGAAGTTCTTCACACAGCGCACAGTCAACCTGTGGAACTGCTTGCCTGAGGAAGCTGTGAAGGCTAGGACTATAACAGGGTTTAAAAGAGAACTGGATAAATTCATGGAGGCTAAGTCCATTAATGGCTATTAGCCAGGCTGGGTAAGGAATGGTGTCCTTAGCCTCTGTTTGTCAGAGAGGAGTGATGGATGGCTGGAGAGAGATCACTTGATCTTTACCTGTTAGGTTCACTCACTCCGGGGTACCTGGCATTGGCCACTGTCAGACGACAGGATACTGGGCTAGATGGACCTTTAGTCTGACCCAGTACGGCCTTTCTTATGTTCTTAACTAGTCTGCCCTGCTTTTCGACCCTCTGCCCTAAGGCTGGTACTCAGGGTTGTGAACCACTCCAGACAGCATGACACACCTCATAATTTTCAATGTATTTATCTTCACAACACTCTGTGGGGTGGGGAAATGCTAATATCCCCATTGCCCATATAGAGAACTAAAAAAAAATAATAATGATGAGCCCAAGGTCACATGGGAATTCTGAGAAGGGGAAGAAAACTGGGACTCATGTCTCCCAAGTCCCAGGTTGGCATCCTGACCACTAGATGATTCTTCTTCTCATCTCGACCTCACCGACTTTCCCCAGGTTTTAAAGAAAGAGCTGAGACTAAAGCGAGTTATGTTTGAGCAACTGCATGAGGTCAAATAGTTATGGTGTGATGGGATCTGACTAAAACCTAGCACATTGTTTCAGGATTTGACAAACTGAAGAGATTCAAAGATGTTCCTTTTGCATTAACTTCTGGGAGGGGGAAAAAGAAGGGAAAAAATAAAGAACAGATACTTTATTGCCTTTTGTGGTTGATGTTCGCATGTTGAAACGATGGGTGGGATTCTCCCTCATGCACTATCACATTTTGCAAAGCATTAGTAAAACTGAAGTTAATCTAAGAGCTTGTCCACACAAATGTTTAGTTTGTGGCAAACTGCAGTATAACCCCCATACTAGCCTGCTATGGATTAACTATCCACATGCACCCTGTGGATGTACATTAACAGTTTGGTAGAGCATGTTTTTCTAGTCCTCTTTGACGTGGGAGTAGCTCAAAGTGCTTTAATGAACTGTTAGCACTCATCAGCATGGTCCACATGAACAGCTAGTCTGCAGCAGGCAATTGCATGGTAGATTCACACCCCTGCTTGCCGCTGATGAATTGCTCACGTAGGCAAGCCCTTAGTGGAGTTTTTTATATTGCATTCACTGCTTAATCCTGAGTTATTTTACCCATTCTATTTTTAATCTCTTCTTATCTCCCCGACTCCGTTATTTCTTTATATTTAGTCTCACTTGTTTCATTAACAGAATAATCACTGATTTCAGTGAGAAAGGAGTTCAAAAAAGAAATCAGTGACTCAAAGTGATGTTTCCAGTTCAGGATTTATGAGTAACAAGGTAAAGCCGGCACTCAGTGCTAATTAGGGTCAAAGCATGTAACTAGCAGATTGACTCCCCTCGCATTTCTTTGAACACCTGATGAATAAGCCTCATTGATTTAGAAATGAACATCAGAAAGAAACATCCATCGTTTTAAGCAAGAGTTAAACTACCAAGCTAAAATACAATCTCTCGCGGGTAAAACTAAATTAAAAGATACCAGGACAATCCTGGGTAGCTAAGTGGATTCGAAGGGGAAAGAAAATATAGTTGAGGTTAAGTTTTATAAAGTTTCATCTGCACTGGACTCGGTTTTCTTGGCTTTTTTTTTTTATCCTTACAATAAAGGAGATCTTCTAACTATAGAACGAGATTTATCACAGATGCCAAAACTATGAAAGGGGGTCATAATTTTTGACACTCCTTTGCCATTTTCTCCCTGTACTCTAGTATAAAATTTCCAGAAAAGTTCCATAATGACTTAGTAGAGGCTCATTGTGCAGCTCAGGGTGTATGCAGCCAGGTTCAGCCCCAGAATGTACTGACAGCTTTCCACTGAGAGTTATGATATTTCCTCAGTGACTATGGCCTCATAACTAAGATTTGCAGTGTGCCACTTTCATATGTGGTTTTATTATAAATGCTTCCTAAATAGATTGCTGCTTAGACATCCTGATAACCAATCCACTCCGCATAGTTACAGTATGAAAAATATTTCATGTTCAAATTATGTGAAATATTGTCTCTTCTTATCTCTTGGATACATTATCCCCACAAATACTGAAAATGCTGTAGCAAAAGGTTTATCTGGCCTAATTATCATGTATGGAGGAAAGAAAACCTTGCACAATTGCATTTTGTTCCTCATGAGCATTTAACTCATTTATGTGTCCACTGAAAACACTTTCTCTTGGTATGAAATGACCAAGATTTATGATTAGTTCATATTCCTAGAAATCAACTTAACAGAGACTGGATCATTCAGGGGAGCATTAATGGGACACAGAATCTTTCACCTCTAGATCATTGATTCAGATCCGGTTTAGGTCAGTAGTATTTGAAAGGTTTTGTAGACTTAGAGCCTAGGTCTACAGTAGGAGCTTGTGATATGATTGCCCAGCTCACATACACATACCCACGCTAGCTTTCATTAAGCTAGCACAAGAATAAATAGAGGTGTGGCCACGGTAGCACAGATAGGAGCAGCAGAGACATGGCTGATCCATGCCAAGAACTTATCCACCAATTTCAAGTAGGTTTGCAAGCTGCATGCCTCAGCCAGGCCCCCACTGCCACTACCCATGTTACCGCAATGACAGACACCCAGTGATTACTTGAAGATGTAGAGATGGAGAATCCATCACCGCCTTTGGTGAATGACCCTCACTTTTAAAAAATTGCACCTTGTTAGTGACTTGAGTTTGTTTGGCTTCTGATTCCAGCTTCTTTTTATGTCTTTCCCCTCTAGATTAAGATCCCTTTAGTACCTAGTATTTTCTCTGGATTGACTATACACTGTAGCCAATTTGATAAGCTAAACAAATTGAGCTTTTTTAATGGATACGGTTACACTCCAGCTGTGAGTGAGCCTCCCAGCCCAGGTAGACAGATTTGTGCTAGCAAGGCTTATTCTGGCACACTAAAAATAGCTGGGTGGACATTGCAACCCCAGGGGAGGCTCTGACTAGCCACCAAGCTCAGACCCAGGAGGTAAGGTGGCCTTGGGCTCACATGGCTAGGCCTGAGCCTCTGCTGATGCTGCCACATTCACACAGCTATTTTTAGCATGCTAGCAGGAGCCCTGCTAGCACAGGTATGTCTATCTGGGCTGGGAGGCTCACTGTCAGCTGCACTGTCCACTTGTCTCTCACTGTAAGGCATTTACTTCAGACTTCAAATCATTTTTCAATTCTCCAATTTTTCAACACCCCTTTTAAAGTGTGGACACTAAAACCATAGGCAGTATTCCAGCACCACTCTCACCAATGCTCCGTACAGAGGTAAAGTCACCTCTGTTCCTACTCACTGGTCTTTTACTTTTACATCCCAGGGTCACTTTAATACTTTTTGCCACAGCATTGCCCAAGGAGCTCACGTTCAGCTGCTTGTCCACTATGCTCCTTAAATCCTTTTCAGAGTTTCTGCTTTCATAGAATCGTAGAATATCACGTTTGGAAGGGACCTCAGCAGGTCATCTAGTCCAATGCCCTGCTCAAAGCAGGACCAATCCCCAATTAAATCCCCAATTCCAGGATACAGTCCGACATTAGATGAGTATCAGTTGCATTCCGGGTTTCTACATGTATAGCCTTGCTTTTGACTGTATTAAAATGTCTTTTTGAATGGGCCCAGCCTATCAAGGGATCTAGATCACTCTGTAGGACTGCTTTGTTCTCGTCATTCTTTGCCACTATGCTCCTGTTGCACCTCTTCTGCTGATGAACAATGGACTTTAGTCTCCAGAGCGCTCCATCAAGCACCTTTCATTAGCATTAAGTTCACTCTCCCCACTCCTACCCGAAAACTCAAGCTTTTCACTTGTTATAAATGATATACTAGGAGTGTGACACCGATAACCAAAGAAATTGCAATATGCAGTGTTGTTATAGCCATGTCAGTCCCAGGATATAGGAGAGATAAGGTAGGTGAGGTAATAGCTTTTATTGGACCAACTTCTGTTGCTGAGAGAGAGACAAGCAACATAAACTGGTCCAATAAAAGACATTTCCTCACCACCTTGTCTCTCTAAAGAATTGTAAAGCAGTTAGATCTGAAAATTTGAAGGTACTGGGACAAATTAATGGCTTGCAAAAGCCAACAAAACTGCATGGAATTTAATAGAGTTGCAACAGCTGACACTAACCATGGATACGGCAAGGGGTTTTTTATATATGCCTGTTATAGTACAGGAGATAAGCTAATGAGGAGTCAGGAAGTGAGACACAATGAGAGCTGAGTTTTATCAAGAGCTCAGTTGTGCTATTTAGGCAGAGTGCAGTGTAAGAAGTTGCCAAGCTGCAGCACATCTGAGGAAGCATGAGGACGCATTCTTCCTCAGAGGGGCAAAGTGTCCACTGGCCCTCGCTGAAGTACAATTCACTCCCTACCGTGCCCCAGGGACATACTTTCCTCATGTTTTTAGTCACTGTGCACCCTTCAGGGAGCAGAAAGGGAGCTTCTGACATCTCTCTTCCTCCCCACCCTCTGTACATAAGGGCTGGGCACATTTGGCCTGTTAGAGCCTGATTCACTGCCCATTAAAGTCAATGGGAGTCCTTCCATTGGCCTTACTAGTCTTTGGATCACGCCCTAAAATATTAATTAAGCAATGGCTATAGAAACTGCATGAGCAGACCTGAGGTAATTTCCAGTTGTGCCTGGTACCATGGAAACCCCCAACAATCAAGACTACCTACTGAATTCACCAGAATTCATCATCATTTACTAATCATACCCTAAGGACAAGAACAGCGATTCTAGCTGTTTTTGAAATTAAGCCTTTGAGACAAAATTGTGCTCACCTTACTCATCTGAGAAGTCCCACTGCCTTTGATCCATGCTCATATTCAATACCCAAGTCAACCAATTAGGAACAGAAAAGATTTTTAAGACCAGGTTGCAAGTTACAAAATTGCAATTGTACCTTGGAGATCAAAACAAAATGTTCTCTATTGTACTTGACTCCCACAGTGTCAAAACATTTGTTATCTTAAGGACAGTGTCTGCCAACATTACTACCAGTGAGTAGCAGCTTCAAGGTGGTCCCATTGCCTCAAACTGGCACCAAGATAACAAATTTGTTGACACTGTGGGAATCAAGTACAGAACTACAATGAGTTGTAATGTTGGAGCATTATGAATACAGGAAAAACTGATGGTAGTGCTGAGAAACATGTGCAAGTGTTTATAAATACTGGTCCTGATCCTGCTGTCTTCTTACAGGTAAAACTCCCTGATACGTTGTAATGCATTATAAAGATTTTCTAATCAGAGTGGAACATCTAATTACATAGAGGAGTTATTCACCTTTTTTCCCATAAGCATCTTAAAAGTACTAGTCATCTTGATTTTGCTATTCTCTCCTACATCAAGTAGTCTCTTACCACAGAAATAGTCCTTACTACTCACTATAAGAAAGGATGAATAATTAACAATGAAGGAAAAAACTGCTATCTTGATAATCTGATTACACAGTCTAAGACACAGATAGGGCCACTAAGAGTATGAAAGTATCGAGGAAGCAGGAAGTGTTGAGTTTGAACGTGATAATGGTATCTAAGGTAACAAAAGTCATTACAGCAGTTTTCCTTAGAAAGTGCTGAATGAACCCTGTGTTCAGAAATGCTGCATGTAAAGTTCAGGAAGTGACTGCCATCCATGTTTGTACCAGTGACTAAAGAGCACTTTTGCCTCTGTGCTAGGAAGTCATACACTCACATCCTACCCAGGACGGATCCCTATAATATTGCATATGCTGACAGGCCGACAAAGTGTCCTTTATGTCAGAGCAAACATCAATATGATCTTCCCTATTTTGTGCAAGGGCTGCAGGGAAGGGATGCACTGTGTGAAATTAAAGGTGCAATGGAAATTTCCAAAGCAAGAAGAAGAGAATTCTGCAGCATTTCCTCTCCTTCATTTAGTCCCAACACCGATCAATGGACTCAATGGCTGTTCTAATTCCCTGCAGTCATTACTTTACAGGTGAGTAATTTATGGCTTTGTGAAGTGCTCTGGGATGTTTGATTATGTCAAAGGTGTTATTGAAGTTCAGACTGTAGTTGTACCCTAAATAGGAGGAGATTACCACTGGGATTTACATCATTACTTTCCCTAATTATTTACAACACTGTGCCAATCACACTGTAGGCGAACTCACAGCAAAAAAGAGATGGCTCTGTGTAGGTGAACACAAATGACATTAGGAGATAAGCTATCCAAACCAGTGCACGGCCTTGACCTCCAACAGCAGAAATAATGATATGGTTTTCAAGTGCCAGGAAATCTGGGGTGCAATGCAAAGCCATAAGACTGAGGCCCAGGCTGCAGTGTGATGACTTCCCAGCTATCACCCTGAGATAAATTCCTCTGTCATATCAGCTGAGTGTGGGGCATAGGATTCCAGTGCCACAGATCTGGGGTGGGAATCTGGGCATGAATCTATAACTGGTATGCATGTCTAAGGAGGAAGTCAGGGGAATAGTGGATGGAGATCTATGGTTAAACAGGAGGCAGGCAGAACCTGTTATGCAGCCCAGCCAAGGAAAGGATAAACAGGGAGACAAGACATGCTTATTCCCCACAGAAGTCACATTCTTATCCCTACAATGCAAAAGAGCTTGTACATCACAGCATGCTAATTTTCAACATGTCTATGACTCTGTACCACATATTCTTCGCAGTGATAATACGATAATATGATTATGGCATAATTATGATGCATTTTGTATGAGATGGGTCATGAGGTGTCATAGGAGAAGTTATGATTTGCTGAATATGATTATCCAATTTACATGCATGTGTCATTGTTGTACCTAAAATTATGACTATTAACTAGGTATCTATATTTCAAAAGTGGTTATTCTGAGTGATACCCACAACTAGCCTTTCAGGTACAACAATGAAAAAGCCAGACAGTGCTGATGTCCATCAGCAAAGACAACGGACCCTGGAAGAACTTAACTTTGCTGTAAATGTTCCAGACAGTCTATAAGTAATGGCTGCTATGACTCAGCAAAGGATGCAAGGGCATGAGACCAGGCCACATGATCCTGGGCTCCATCTTGGGATGTCACAAAAAATGGTCTGGGAACCCAGTTTTGAAACAAAGTGTTCCTGCTGTGGCATTACACCCCATATTCTTCATAGAATATTGTCATATGAGATGATTATGGCATAACTGTGATGTATTTTATATATGATAGGTCATGTAAGAAGTCATTGGAAAGCTTATGATCTACTGAATATGATTATCCTATTTGTATGCATGTATCATTTTGGTATTTGAAGTTAGGAATACTGTCTATGCATCTATTACAAGTGTGTTTATACCTGGGGAATGCCCTCTAGGCATAACGTGATCAGTCTAGCTGGCTGGGAAGGGCTATTAGGGAGAAAAATATGTCTTAGAAGATGCTAATCTCCCACCAGGGAGCCTTCCTGAAGCTGCTACAAAAGACTCTTAGTCACAGCTGCTATAGCCCTACAGGGACGTGTGGTTAAGTCATCTGGTACTGGGACTCCAGCTTGGAATATCAGTGTTTTTCAACTTAAAGGCTTGGGAACTAAAGTTGGAGACAAAGGGTTACCGCCATATGCAAAAGCTATTTAAGGCAGAGGAGTGACATCATCGTGGTTCTTCACAGACTCCCCACCCAAAACGATTGCTGGAAAGACCTGGGAAACAAGGACTGAACTGGGGGCAAAGGGCTGAACCCAGACTAGCAGGTTGTCTAGTCTGTGAAAGAAGTACCTGGAGTTTTAAGCTTCAAGCAAGTACAGCTTGCCCTCAAGAATCTCTGCAAACTGCCTAAACCAACAATTAGGGAGAAAATTTGCTACTCATATCCAGCTTCTTTACACTTAGATTATATTTGTTTTATTTGCTAGGTAACCTGCTTTGATCTGTTTGCTATTTAAAATCTATCTTTTGTAGTTAATAAACGTGTTTTGTTTTGTCTAAAACCTATATATGGAAATCAGCTTGGGGCAGAAAGTTGTGTATATTCCTCTCCACACTGAGGAAGAGGGCAAATTTCATGAGCTTACACTGTACAGTTCTCTGTGCAGTGCAAAATGGTATAATTCTGGATTTACACTCCATGTGGGGGGTGCATGCCTTAGGAAGTGAGAGGTGCCTTAGTTGAGCCTTCCTATGCACAGCTGATCTCAGCATTTGTGTGTAGCTGCATTTTGGTGTGTCCCTATGTGTATGTTTGCTGGAGGGGGCTTGAGGGCCTGTCACATCAGTACAGTGTAAAGGGAACCCAGGCTGGTAGGTCAGATGGGCTCAGTGCTACCCCAGATTCAGTTGGCAATGGGGGGTGGAGAACCTGTCACACCCGCCGTATGCAAAGGCTATATAAGGCAGGGAGTGACATTATCTGTGGCTCTTCGCTCCCCCAGGAGTTTTAGAAGACTCCTAAAAACACCTAAGGAATAAAAGATTGAACTGGTGGAAGTGCTGGACCTAGGTTAAAAAGATGTATAGCTGTGTATGAAAACCTGGGGATCCCAAGCTGCAAAGTAAATGCAATCTGAAGCCAGAGAATCTGCAAGCCAGCTTGTATCAGCAATCAGGGTGAGAGGTTGTTAATTCAAATCCTTCCCTTCTAGTATGTTAGGCTTAGTTTGAGTTTTTGTTTATTTACTAGGTAATCTGCTTTGATCTGTTTGCTATCACTTATAATCACTTAAAATATAACTTTTTATAGATAAACTTGTTTCTGCTTTATCTAAACCATGACTGAAGTGCTTGGAACTCTTAGCTCAAGAGCCAAAGGCTGTTGCATATTCCTCTCCACAGGAAGGGGAGGCAAACTGGACAATAAATTCATACTGGTCTGGGTTTTGACCAGGGCATGATGATATAGCTCTGGGGTCCTTGGCTGGGCAGCTGGTAGTCATTATGGCTGTAGCCTCTCTAGTGTTGCTTCATGTAGTAGCTGGCCAGTCTGCCTGTAACTGCACCTGGGTGTGTCCCTATCTGTGTGAATGCTGATGGAAGTGTAGGACCAGGACTGGGTCCGCAGCTTGTCACGGCAAAACAGTGTGAGAGGGAGCCCAAGCTGATGACTCAGAGGGCTCAGTGTTATGCCAGTTCCAGGTGGCACCGTGTGTGGGGAACCCGTCACAATGTCCATGGTGGGGTGATGCCTCCAGAGATTACAGCATTCTCTGAACCAGTCCTGATGGCAGGGACAGAGGGAAGCAGAGGCAGCTAACACGATCCCATGAGAACACTTTTTCATCAGAGAGTTCCATATTTGTATTTTCACTCATCCAGGTGACTAGCATGACAGACACTGCAAATGCATGCAATATCTTTGGAGACCATATTGTATTAAGTGTATAAAGTTTATGTATCGCTGTGGGCCAGATATTGTACACAACTTTGAGGGAGGGGAGAAATGGTATCAGAGCTCTGCCAGGAACTAAGAACAGTGTGGGATACTTAGGGTGAATCACCTACATTGTAAACACAGCTGAAGAGATACCACCAATTAGAGATGTACAGGTACACCGGTTCTGACTGGATTTTTCCAGAGATCAACGGACAAAGAAATGGCTTTTTGCATAAAAGGACTGCATTTAAACTGACTCAGAGCCTTCCTTCCCATCCAGCAAATGGAATGGACCATCTGTCCAAAGTCCCAGACCCTTGTAGAATGGTTGGAAAGACTTTGGCCTATTAGGGCCCCAGAGACTGATAAGGCACTTCTGATACAAGCTTTTATCCTGTGTATAGGAACTTGTAATGCTTTTATCTTAACAATAAAGGTGCTTGCTCATAAAGAGCTGTTTGGTATATTGTAACTGCTGGCATACAATGTTCATGGCCCTTGGAGAGGAAGAAAAGTGCAGGCATTGGCCTTTAGGCAGACAGGCATGCTCGAGATATTACAGCATCAGGCAAGGAGCAGTGCAGCCTTAAGACCCAGTTAGAAGGGAGTAGGTGGTGGCTGGAAACCAGGCAAGGAAGTCCTGAAGTAAACCATGCGGTGGGGGGGAAATACAGATGCAGTTGTCCTGAAACTATGACAGGCGATTGTGCCATTTAGGCACAGCCCATAGCAAGGGATGGCACAGAGATACACCACCACCTGGGAGGTCACCTTCCTGAGATTCCCAGTTGGTAGTGCTTAATGTTTATGGATTGCTACCCTGCTGTGCTGGACTGACTCCAGGGGCGAGTGCAAAGCAGCTGTATGGAGTAATGGATCCTTCTCCTTGCCCTTGTGATGGTAGCACCCCAGGTTTGTTAAATGGGCTACAAATGATAAACCACTTGCCTAGGAGAACACCACTTGTCTCCTACTAAGCCAAGATTCCTTAGTTTCCATCCATGCCCATTGGGGAGGCAGGAATTAACCCCTGGAGTAACTGCTCTGCTCAGTTATAAACCAACACTCCTGTCTAGGCAGAAACAAAATCTCATTTAGTAGAAGGGACCAGGCAGGGGCGTTTAACAGGGTGTCACATATACCCCACACCCCAGCAATAGCACAGCATATTAAGTGCCCAACAGCTGAATATACAGATGAATATTCTCTCAAACGATTAAGAGCCCAAACAGCCCCTAGCTGCTGTATCTTGCGCAGGTTCCTGCTGCCCCTTGTGGTGCTGCCTGCTCTTTGGGTGTGGTGGATGCTGGCGAATGGTTAACCCTGGTCCCTGCTGCATCGGCTGGTGTCCATCCCTGTGGTCACTGTGCCGGCCAGGATTCCTCTGCCGAGGCTATGCATCCCCTTTCCAGCCCTGGCCCTGCGTCAGCCTATTGGCTCTGGGCGAATCAGGTGTCCTGCAACCAACTCCCTAAGCTCACTTGCATAGAGCTGAATTCCCAGTCTGGAACTGCATTCTAATGAGAGATGGGCTGGCAGCAAGAAATCAGAGGGGATTTCCTGCCAACCCTCTAGCCAGCAGCACGCTGACGCTCCCCTCTCTGCCAATCCACTAATCAGTCAGGGCTCATGAGTCATGGCTCTTTCACACTGCTGCTCATCTGCAGAGCCAGCTTAGGACATTCTGTGCCTCTGGGGTAGTAGGGAACAGTCTCTGAGGCTGAGCAATGGTACTTGGTTCTTACACTAGCTATGACAGTGCTGAGGATGACGGGGAGTCACCTTTTTGTCCTCCCTCCCCACTAAATGCACATCTAAGGGCAGAATATAATCTAGCCCTCAACCGTTGTAGGGCCTCAGTTTATACCCAATGTATTTCCATTGACTGCAGTGGCTTTGCACAGGGTGTGGCTCAGATTTTGGTACCCTCTGCACTGAGACATCTACATCTTAAAACCATCTGGCCAAATTCTGCTTCTCGTTTGTATTGATGTAACCCTGTCGTGAGCTGCACTGGTTTAAGTGAGCAAGAATATATGGGAGCTAAGAGCAAAAATGTGACCCTCCATTTCCGGCCAGAGCAGCAGTGGTTTTAGGTTTCAGAGTGATAGCCGTGTTAGTCTGTATCAGCAAAAACAATGAGTCCTTGTGGCCCGTCTTTCCTTACATTATTTAGCACATAATCATTTGATATTAGGTAGGTCATCATTCATGGAAAAGAAATCCGTCCACTGGGGAAAAATAATATTCTGTTTATGCCGCGCATTCCCCAGCCTCTATTAATTTGACTGTAAGAACATGTTTCATAGGATTAGCTACTGAATTTGGGAGCATTATGGCTTCACATTTCTGATTTAAGAAAAATAAAATCTTCTAGCTGATAAAATACTCAAAAAATGGAACGTAGTTATGAATGCATTGGATTGGAATTACACACCAAAACAACCAAAACATTACCTAGATGGATGTGAATACCACCTGCTAGAAAAAGCAAACAAAACTCCTTTTTACAATGTACAGAAAATATTTCCCTCTATTGCTATTGTTCTGTTTGTCACCAAGCTAAATACATTTTTGAAACTGAAAATAATTTCTCACAACAAAACTGAATGGGAAAAAATGAACAATTATATGAAAATGGCAACAAGCTTTTAAAAAAATAACTAGCAGTCCAAACATTCAATGAGTGGAATTCTGGCATGCTTTGGAGTTGGTCAGAAAAATGGGATCAGATTAGCAGTGTGTACATGCTGGCAACAGCAACTTGTGTTTGTTTGATTGAATACAAAGCATTTGTAGAAGAATCAAATACATTACAAAGATTCATTGCATCCCTTGTTGGCCAGGCATAGGCGTGTGTATATTGTTGCCCTGTTCAGTAAGGTGCTTTCAGTATTCTCTTATACTTATTTCCATTTTATTTACGTGAGTAAGTGCGGCCTTCGGTTACCTCTGTGCAACTCTGCTAACTACAAGTCATGCTCAACTAGCCAAACACTCTTCCAAGTTGCCTACTCTCTACAGATATATCAACACTACAATTAAACACCCGTGGCTGGCCCATGTCATCTGCCTCATGTTCATGTAGCTCAGGCTGCAGAGCTCTAAAATTGATTTATATGTTCAGGCTTGGGCTGGAGTCTGGCTCTGGGACCGTTCCTCTTTATGGGCCCAAGGCCAATGGACTTCATGCAGCTCCCATTAAAATCAGTGAGAGGACTCTCACTGGAAGCTGGATCATTAGACCTGGGCTTATGTGCTTTTCTGAAGTGAGGGCCTAAATTTCCTTCTCTCATTCATGATTACATGTTATTGTGGGATTCCATAGTCTGCAGATTCATCAAGTTTATAAATAAGAATGTTAGGTGGGTGGGTGTTTGCCAGTGCTGGAAACTCAACCTAGGTACTGAGAGACTGGTTTATTTTCCCTCTATCACCACCTATAATAAAGGATAAAGCAGTCAAATAAAACTCTCAGGGCTTGTCTAGGCTTACCGGAGGATTGATGAGTGGTGAACAGTGCATGGGTGGTCAATTTAGTGGGTCTGTGAAGACCTACTAAATCGACTGCAGATAACTCTTCGGTAGACTCCTGTACGCCACCACATTGAAAAGAGTAAGAAGAATCAACGGGAAAGCGTTTCCCATCGACATCGCGTAGTGTGACCCCCATGGTGAGAAGGCCTATGCTACGTCAATTTGAATTACCCTATTCACAGAACTCAAATTGCATAGCTTAGATCGAACTTCCCCTGTAGTGAAGAGAAGGCCTCAGAAAACCCTTTGCATACCTGCTGTCTCCAGATTAACATCTGTGCAGTGCTATTGCCCATAATGGATTTGCCCCAGTAGTACTGATTGGCCATAAAGATGGAACACAGTATTACTGTCGAAAAGAACATATCCCACCTCTTCTAATTGGTTTGGCTCTTCTGGGACTAAAAAGCAATAAAAACATATTTTAGTCACTCAAGGAAGCAGACATGACACTGGATACATATGGGGGCAGAGTAAATGGATAGGATGGTGCCATTTTTAGGCATTTTTTCAGAACAGAACTATACTTTAAGCACCCATCTGTTACAGCATATGCAAGTTGAATTACGCATCCAGTTACGGGAGATGCGAAGGGTAGTTTCCTATTTGATTATCCAGTTTCTCCAAGTCCAAGCTTCCTTCACCATCCAGGTAAGACACTAAAAATAGGAGAATGTTGTCTTGCCCACACTGTGTTTTGTTTTTTGTCTCTCCACAATAGAAAGGAGAATCAACCCTTTTGTCTAAGCTGGCATAGAGGACAGTTGGAGGAGTGGGTGATTTTATATGTGCAGAGGAAGAGGATCTGTTTGCAAACTCCCTGACAACTAGAACAATTTGAGCAGAGGAAATTTAAAATGGGATTAGACCAGCCAGAAGAAAAAATTACTATATAAAATTACACATATAAAATTAAGTGAGCCAAAGTTCTCGTTTCTTTTATTTAAATATGGTTGCAGATAAATTAGCATTAACCTTATTTTGTTAGCTGAAAAATTAACAGAAACAGAAACATAAAAATTATCAAGTACCCAAAACCTGACAAAAAAGTTATTGCTTAGAAACCTTTTCTCATTATGAAAACACTGAATTCTAATTTAATTCAAAAAACCTACTTTTCTCTGACAGACCTCTCTAAAAATTATTTTCTTGATGATTACAAAGCAGAGAATTGATGCCTAAACTATCAAAGAAGGTTGTATTGTCAGTATGTTAATAATTGTGTTTCTTAGCAACCACATTTTATTTACAAGTAACAATACCTCTGCAGAATGCTGCCACATTTAATAACATGCAGCTGTGTGGGGAAGGGGAGGAAGATGCACAAATACTTAGCACCTTTGGTATTAAAACAGTTTGTGAAGAGGGAAGAGGCCTACTTTTGCTGATATTCAGGCCTTGTCTATACTAGAGGGCTGAGTCCTTGATAACCGAACTAGTTGGACAGTACCACTGTAAGTACAAAACAGTGTCCATTCTAATCATGGTTTGGGGTCCAGTTCACTTTCACTTTTGCCCACAATAGTATGCTAGCACTAGACTTCCTGTCTTCAGTTGCCTCTGGGTACCCATCCTACAGTTCCCAGCACAACTCCTTGAACCACTGGTGGCTTCTGTGAGATTTTGAAAGGTTTTCTAGGAACCAAGGGCAATTGTGGGAGAGGAAGTCAAACTCCCACAATACCCGCACAGCACTCCCAGCATTAACGCAGAGCCAGGGCCACCCCTTACTACTTTGTCTTTAAATGAAAACTCTATCCTTCGTCTTCTCAGGTCACTGTTTGCCACACCTGGCAATGCCCATATCTGCCCCCTTAATATACAGTACTTTATTGGGTAAGACTAAGTTCAGGTGGCGCTAGATCATTTCCTTCTCCTTTAAGATAAACCAGAGCCTATATGTCGCCCTCAAATCAGATGGCAGTAAGTTTGTTTGTAAGATAGTTTCCTCTGGAAACATGCGAGTGATCAAATCCATGGAGAGGCAGAAATAAAAGATGTTGATGTTAACTGTGAAAATAGCATTTCATAGAGCTCTAGAGTGTGTAGGACAACTTCCTTCATAGCCAGCTTGAACCCCTTTGGTCAAAACCACCTAACCTAAGCAATCATCTGCTTGGGATGTGGAGTCTGTGCACTGTGGGAGGGCTGTTTGCACCAGTTGGGCAATTATTCCAGGGATATCTATCCATATTGTCCCTAGGACACAGAAACTTCCAGATGGACTATGGATCTGATCCTATCTAGTCTGTACTAACCCTAGAAACAAAGGCCTGCCAGATAGACCATGGATCTGATCCTTTCTAGTCCAGTATCTGGTCTTTGACAGTGGCTAACACATGATGCTTCAGAGAAAGGTGCAAGAAACCTCACAACAGGTAGGTGGGGAAAATCTGTCACCCTTAAGGTCTCAACCTAATTCCTAATAATTAGGGATTGGCTTACATACTGAAGTATGAGGCTGTATATTCCTTCCGGAATTTTTGTTAGCATTAACTATTATAACTCTGGATATTGTTGTTCTCCGTAGAAATGTTTTCGAATGCTGCTCTTTTTTTGACCTCAGTGGAATTCTTTGGCAATGATTTCCTAATCAGGTGTTGCATGAACAGGTATTTCTTTATATCAGTTTTTGAATTTTCCACCTTTTAATTTTATCAAATGTCTCTTTGTTCTTCTGTTCTGAGACAGAGACAACACCCATGGAGACTGGCAGGGTGGAGGACCACACTGTGGTAGGCCTTGCTTTAAGCAGTTCTAATACAGATGGTGATAGTAGCAAATCCGTGCACCCCTAGGGGCACTTTAGTACTTGGACATAAGGTGGGTGGCAGTCACACTACAGGGATGGCATGGAGACCAGCTTGATGAATTGGTGTAACATAGATAAGGTCATATTGTATTATATTGTAACCAGTGCAGAGTCCTTATAGCTCCATGAACTGCAGACATCTTTGCAGATTCACAGATCTATTATCATTTCAATAAGCAACTAGAGGGAAGGTGAGCATGGTAGTACCCAGGCCAGATTTGTTTGGCCAGACTTGATATTTCCTTAGATGCTCTTTGCTGTTATTAGATAATAAAAATATAAATTCTAGAGATGGGCCCAACCCAAAACATCAGATCAGAACTTTGGAGAACTTCAGCGCCAGGACAGGATCCTAGTTTCATGGCTCACCCCATACGAACCCTTCCCAAACAGACCGTCAGTCTGAATCCAGATAAAAATGTTGTATCTTGGGCCTAACTAATAAACACAGCAAATGCAATTATTAAAAAGAAAGGCATTCCTTGTAAAACTGCATTACCCTGTTTGCTGTGTCCACACTAGTGAGTGCTACCTGGCAAAATGACACTATCTAAAACAGTTCACAAGATGGCTTCTTGTCAACCATACGTGCCATGTCTTTGCATCTCAGTGGAGATGGGTTCAGAGTGGCACTGGCTGACGCCACAAGACCCACCTATAGGCTCAATTATCCAAAGAGATAGTCACTTGATACCCTACTGATGGTGAAGCAAATAGGGAAGTAATGAAGGAGTACTCTAGAGGAAAAATGTCTTCCTTGGAAACTTTCTTTAGCACTCAGTTGTGGCATTTAGGCACAGTCTTGTACTAGGGTAGAGTCACACAACTGTCAGGGAAACAGAATCCTCCCCTAAACTCCCAATCAATGTGCTAGGGGAATATGGCAGCTCCTTAGGGAAGAAGACTGCTCACCAAGTGCACCAGCCCTGCTCCATGGTTCAGTGCAGAGTCATGGCCACATATCCTTCCTCCCTGGAGATGGTTGGAGAGAGCAGTTCCTGCATTCTTCACAGGGCAAGGGGTGCAGTTGTGTCTGGCCTTCCTGCAGGTCATTCAGGAGACAGGGAAAGCTCCTTTTACTCATCACAGTCACAGTGGGGCCCTTAGGGAGAAAACACTGCTATCATAACTAATAACAAATCAGCTGCATTAGTCATATCACTCTGGAAAAGTAGCCAAATGAAAAATAAATCACCATTTCAAAGCACTGACAGTGCTACTGACAATGACATTCAACAAAGCACATCAAGCAGACTTCACTGAGGAGTGTTTGATAAACTTAAAAGCCTCAGGAGACTTTGAAGTCTTCTAAGCACCCAGCATAGCGCAGTTACTTACTGTTATTGCATCCAAGAAAGAACCACTAATATGCTACTCAGATATCCTGAAAAAAGACTGTCTCATATATACATATATTTATATACACACACACAAAAAAAGAAAATTAATGACTTAGTATGAAGTAGTACAGGCCTGAAGATATTGCTAATGTTTCTGCTCTGAAGGTCATCTGAGTCCTTATATTGACTATAGCAACAGAAGAAGTTAACTTCTTCAAATCAGTACAGACGGGCTGAGGTCAATTTGACCAAGAGCAATGAGAAGTTCAATCAAATATTATACTGACATTTTCTGTACTCTAACAGCTTTCATCCAGGGATGTCTAAATTGTTTACAAACTTCCTAGCAGCCATGTAGAGTGCAGAAAAGATAATTATATTTGTTTTAGAGATGGGTAAATGAAGGCATCTGGAGAATAAGGATCTAATTTGCAGAGGTGCAGTGCATCTGCAGTTTGCATGTACTTCAATGGGAGTTGCGGTTGCTCAATGCTGCTGAAAAGCAGACCCCTTAGAAGTCTAAAGAAGCCTTCAGCTGACTAACAATAGGCACCCACTTCTGAAAACTTGTATTTTTACTGTTACTATTAATTACAATTCCTCACCCATAGTAGTCCCATTAGAACTAGGCACAATCTCAAAGTTTGCTGATCCTGTTGTGGCACCCGTGCACGCCCTTATTCGCCACTGTTATATAATTAAGATAGGTTTTGCACAAAGTATGCATTGTGAGGTATCATTCTAAAAGTCTTGATCTACTAGACATTAATATCTCATTGGATTGTATGTCCTATCATCATGTGGGAAGTTATGCAGTTTGGCTATGTATTAGGACTGTCAAGTGATTAAAAAAATTAATCGTGATTAATCGTGTGATTAAAAAGATTAATCATACAATTAATTGCACTGTTACAGAATAACAGAATACCATTTATTTCAGTATTTTTGGGTGCTTTCTACATTTTCAAATATGATTTCAATTACAACACTGAATATAAAGTGCACAGTGCTCATTTTTTATTTATTTTTATTACCAATATTTGCATAGTAAAAAACAAAGGAAATAGTGTTTTTCAGTTCACCTAATACTAATAATGTAGTGCAATCTCTTACTCATGAAAGTTGAACTTACAAATGTAGAATTATGTACAAAAAATAACCTCACTCAAAAATAAAACAATTACAAAACTTTAGACCCCACAAGTCCACTCAGTCCTATGTCTTGTTCAGCCAGTCGCTCAGAGAAACGAGTTTGTTTACATTCCAAGAGTATTAGGGTTAGAAGAGACCTCAGGAGGTCATCTGGTCCAGAGGCTCTCAAACTGGGGGTAGGGACCCCTTAGGGGGTCACAAAGTTATTACATGGGGAGTTGCAAGCTGTCAGCCTTCACCTCAAACCCTACTTTGCATCCAGCATTTCTAATCGTGTTAAATATATTAAAAAGGGTTTTTAATTTATAAGCAGAGGCTATCTATGTGAAAGGGGTCACCAGTACAAAAGTTTGAGAACCACTGATCTAGTCCAATCTCCTGCTCAAAGCAGGGCCAACACCAACTAAATCATCCCAGCCAAGGCTTTGTCAAGCCAGACCTTAAAAACCTCTAAGGATAAAGATTCCACCACCTCCTAAGTAACCTATTCCAGTGCTTCTCCACCGTCCTAGTGAAATAGTGTTTCCTAATATCCAACCTAGACTTTCCCCACTACAACTTGAGACCATTGCTTCTTTTCTGTCATCTGCCCCTGCTGAGAACAGCCTAGCTCCTTCTTCTTTGGAACCCCCCTTCAGGTAATTGAAGGCTGCTATCAAATCCCCCTAATTCTTCTCTTCTGAAGACTAAATAACCATTGATTTGCAGGAGATAATGCTGCTTGCTTCTTGTTTACAATGCCACCCAAAAATGACAACCAATGTTTACATGGCACTGTTGTAGCCAACATTGCAAGATATTTATGTGCCAGATATGCTAAAGATTCATATGCCCATTCATGTTTCAATCACCCTTCCATGTCAATGACGGGTTCTGCTCACAAATGATCCAAAGCAATGTGGACCAGCGCATACTCATTTTCATCACCTGAGTCAGGTGCCACCAGCAGAGGGTGGATTTTCTTTTTTAGCGGTTCAGTTCTGTAGTTTCTGCATCGGAGTGTTGCTCTTTTAAGACTTCTGAAAGCATGATCCACACGTCATCCCTCTCAGATTTTGGAAGGCACTTCAGATTCTTAAATCTTGGGTGGAGTGCCGTAGTTATCTTTAGAAATTTCACATTGGTACCTTCTTTGTGTTTTGTCAAATCTGCAGTGAAAGTGTTCTTAAAACGAACATGTGCTGGGTCAGCATCCGAGATTGCAACAACATGAAATATATGGCAGAATGTTGGTAAAACATAGCAGGTGACATACAATTCTCCCCCAAGAAGTTCAGTCATAAATTTAATTAATGCATTTTTAACAACCATCGTCAGCATGGAAGCATGTTCTCTGGAACGGTGGCTGAAGCATGAAGAGACATACAAATGGTTAGCATATCTGGCCCATAAATACCTTGCAACATCGGCTACAAAAGTGCCATGCAAATGCCTGTTCTCACTTTCAGGTGACGTTGTAAATAAGAAGTGAGCAGCATTATGAGCTATAAATTTAAACAAATTTGTTTGTCTTAGCAATGGTCTAAAGTAGAACTAAGTGGACTTCAATGTCAAACTTTAGAGCCTAGTTTTGTTTTGTGTCCAGTTATGTAACAAAAAAATAAATCTACATTTGTAAGTTGCCCTTTCACAGTAAAGAAATTGTACTACAGTACTCATATGAGGTGAATTGAAAAATACTATTTATCTGAAAGTCAGAAGTGGGGATTCAGGAAAAATTTCTTTCAGGATGTGGTCCCCATCAGATATGGGTTGTAATTGTTTAATTATACTCTGTGCGTGTTCCAGTGTGTAGTGTTAGATGACAACTAGGTTGTGTGTGGTCAAAGAGTTTTATTTTCTGTATTGAAGCAGGTTCTCTCAGGGTAGCTGGATGGCCCATTCCATGATGTGATCTACTTCTCTGGTGGAGTGTTCTTGTTTGGTGAAAGCAGTTTGAGTGTGTTAAGGTTTGTATCCTGGACTTTCTACTCTGAGCCTATTCTGTGGTATCTGAGTATCTGGCTGTAGATAACAGATTTCTTGGTGCATTTGTGATGGTTACTGGAAATATGGTGATCAGGGAGTTTCTCATATCTATTTGTCTGCAGGGTCACACTTTTGAAGCAGATCACAGTACCTAGGAAGCTGACACTGGTGTGGGATTGTTCTAGAGAGATTTTATTTGACGGGTAGTGGCTGTTGAAATTGTGATAGAAATCCTTGATTGAGTTTATGTCATCAGTTCAGAGGATGAAAATATTGTCAATGTATGCCAGGTCTATCATTGGTTTCATGGTGCAATTGTCCAGAAATGTTTTCTCAAGATAGCTGATGAAGAGATTAGCATATGGGGCGGATCCATCTTAGTACCAGGGCTGTTCCCGTGGTTTGGACAAAGTGTTTGTTATTGAATGTAAAATTGTTATGGATAAGACAGACACGGATGAGTTTGATAAGGTGTTGGGGATGGATATCTGAGAGTATGTCTACACTAGCACTTTTGTGTGGCTCTGGGGTCTGAAAAAACACTCCCCTGAGCGACATACTGACACAAGTATATGTGAGTTACATCAGTAGGAGATGTTCTCCCACTGGCATGGCTATTGCCATTCATTGGGGGTGGTGTAGTTATGTCAATGAGACAGCTCTCTCTCATTAGCATAGAGCGGCTACACAGGAGATCTTACGCTGCCGCAGATGCATTGATACAGCTATGCTGCTGTAAAGTCTCTAGAGTAGACATAGCATAGGTGTTGTCCATTGTCTAATAGATATTTGGGGCAGGCAGCAATGATGTCATCGTGGGGGATGTTGGTGTACAGAGAGGTGACATCCATGTTGGGAAGGATGGTGTTCTGAAAAAGGCTGTTAATGTTGCCAAGTTTTTGAAGGAAATTGGTTGTGTCCTATAGGAAGCTGGCCCTTTGTGTGGTGTATAATTTGAGCATAGGTCTCTGCATATTCCTTCTCTGAATATTCCTCATGATATTCCTTCAGTAAGAGTGCCATGGCTAGATATGTTGGGTCTGCCTGGGTTTCCTTCTACGTGTATCTTGGGAAGCATGTAGATGGTTCCTGATGGCAGATGAGGTTGTAGAATTTTTCTTTCAGGAGTTTTTTCTTGGAGTTGTTGTCTTTGTTGAATTCCATTCAGCTTTAGTTACAGAGTTATGTGTTAAAAATAGCCACTCATTCTCTTATGTACTTTCCTTCCTTGGGAAAATTTTGGCACCCTGTTCCAATCACTGAACTTTCTAAAGAGCCTGGCCCTGCCATCACCAAAAAAAAAAGCAACCACATAATCTGGGAAATACTTGGGAACTGCCAGAACAGCTGTACAAGGAAGAAAATGGGTGAAAGCAGTGATGGGCTTTCCCAGCAACCCCTTCTCCCTCCCCCACATCTCTCCTGGGGGCACTGTATGAGGCAGAAGCTCCTCAGATCAATCACAGAATCACAGGATCACAGAATAGGAGGGTTGGAAGGGACCTCAGGAGGTCACCTAGTCCAACCCGTTGCTCAAAGCAGGACCAACCCCCAACTAAATCATAGCCACCAGGGCTTTGTCAAGCCTGGACTTAAAAACCTCTAAGAAAGGAGATTCCACCACCAGACACTAACCATAACCACCAGCACATGCAGGTCTCAGCATACGGTACAAGAAGCCCACCCTCCCATTCTGGGAGAACAGTCTTCTCCTGCTGACAACTATTGGAGTTACTCCTTTAGCTGAAGTGACAAAAATCTGTGCTGCTCAGAGTTTGAACCCTGCTGGAGTGTTTCTTACAGTTGTTATAGAATAGAATTTACTTTTATCATTCTCCTTTTGAAAAAAACCTAGGAAATTACATACGAAAAAGGAAAGTAAGTTAAAAGAACATTATTTACGGTACAAAATCAAACACTTGGAACTTTGGAAGTGCCAGATTTATGGTTTCCCATGAAACCATATCAAAGGCTATAAGAAAAAAAGTGTAAAGCATATCAAAGGCTATAAGAAAAAAAGTGTAAAGCCATCACATTAAATAATGATATTTAAAGATGTCAAATTTTAATAAAAATTGAACACAGCGTGTCCAGAATTTTGGTTACTGTTGTAGTAGTGTAGCAAAGCTTCAATAAAACACAATTTAATCAGCCCACTATACTCTACTCTATATGAACTATATAATTAATCTTGCTAAAAGCAGAGAAGAGGTACATTTTTTTCCTCATGCTGAAGTTTAATTCTCACGAGCAGATCTGTGATCATTAATAAAACCTCAATGTTTTCAACATTATGCACCCTCGGAAATATGATGCTTTTTTCAAAGCAGTTTATAATTAAAATTCCATGTAGAAAACTCAACCCATGTTTAAAAAATATTGGAAAAGATGGACATGCCCATGCTAGCAAAAGGCAAAAAATCACACACGGAACAAAGATCATGCAGAAAATATGCACATGTCCTTAAATAGGCATGAAATCATGACATGAATCTTCTGTACGTGATCCTCACCCCTTTGCCAGAATCAGTAGCTCAACAATGACATTTATATATCTCCAAAAGTAAGCAAGCATCTATTCAATACCAGAAATTGAACTGATATAGGATTGTGAACTGTGGGGCACTTTTAAACATGTTTTTTTCTTCCTTTTTACTTACCTTTTAAAAATTAATTTAGTATTGAATTTTCCATAAAGGAAGAATATAGCCAACCAGTAGAAGTATTATAATATGAATTTTACTTTTCTAATTTACTTCAGCTAATTTGTTTGATTTCCTAATGAGTCAAGTTGCTCTAACTTCAGTTGCAGCCAGTCATAAAATAGCAGAAACAAAAAATTCAAAGCATCAGAAATAAAGCAGATCAAACACTTAATAAACTCTAGTAAGGAAGAATGTTTCCCACCAAAAGTTATATATCACATATGTGATCAAAATAGAAAAAATAATGACTCAGCCAATAATGGAAATCATATAGTATACATGATGAGTTTGTACCTTAATAGGAAAAAATTGTCATAGGAAATTAGGTCCAAAAACAGCAAGTGCAGTTTATCACCTTTTTACAGGAGCAACTGCAAACGCAAAAGCATGAGCACATTGCCACATGCAATTGCTGCACTTGCTTCTGAATTGTTTTGCACATGCAGTTGTGAAAATGCACGTGTCCTGTGTGAAGCAAACACATTTTTTCAAAGCTGTACTATAAGCAAGAAATGGATGGCTCAGGAAATTAGTGGTGAGATTTCAGAGACTGTTACTTTAGGGCCACAAATTCCAATCCAACCCAAATTTATAGTGATCCAGAGCGGTCACCTTCTTATGTTTGTATGGCAGCTTAGGTGAAATGTGTTGGTGTTCCCACGCTCCCCATCCCCAGGAGCTGTGATTGGGAGTGGGGCTGCAGCCAGGGCTGAGAGGCCGGGGTCAGGGGCCGAGGCTGGGGGCTTGGCAGGGCTAGAGCAGAGCGGGGCTAGCTGGCGCTCCCTCCCCGCCAGCTATAGGGGCTGGTCTGGGCCCTGCCATGCATTCATGAAAATCCCTCTGCACCCCAGTAGGGGAGCGTGCCCCACAGTCTCTGGTTCAGATTAATTCCCAGGGGACACAGGTCAACCATCCCAAAGCCACCACCATAGTTAGTATTGCTTAGTGGTTTCTTTGGCAGTCTCAGCAGAGCTCCAGGTTTAGGCCATGCCTCCATTATAAGCACTTTGCCAATATAGGAACATCAACGTTCTATACCAACAAGTCACTCCTAGTGTGGGTCTGTAACTACGCTGACAAAGAGGCATTTTTACCGATAAAATACAACCATTCCCCATCAGCAAAACAAGCTATACCAGTAAAAACACAACTATACCCGTCAGGGATCATCCCTCTTCACACCCCTGACTGACACAGCAGTGCCAGCAGAAGTCTGTAGCGTAAACCTGGCCTTAATTACTCTCTAGTTGTCCTAAGAGGGTTGGACCACATTGAAGAGGCATAGAGGACATGCTTGCAGTGCTGTCTATATTGTACCAATTTTGTAAGCAAACTCGGGGTTTCTTTCTGAAAAAACTGTCAATTTGTCACCTTTCCTGAGTGTATAAATATGCTTAAAAAAAACAAATAGAAAAGAATCGAGGAGGACACTGATCTAAATCATAAAATCCTGCATTTGGGAATATTTATTATTTTCTGGAAAACAAGAATTTAGCTTTGACTGAACAGCAACAATAAAGGAGCAAAATGAAGGCTCTAATTAATCACTGAGTGCTTGTCATGGTGACAACTAAAGAATTGGAAAGTTACAAAGTACCAAAGCGAAACAGCATCAATCATCTGATGATGGTATATAAGTTAACTCAAAATCATGGGGTGCCATCACGGTCTGGGGAGGTGGGGGAAAGACAAAGGAAGACTAGTGGAGACATCAAACAGAAAATGTGCACCTGAACCTGTTTATATTCATATTACATAACCCTGGCAAACCACCACCATTCCAAGCCCTGTGCCAGTCAAAACAGCCAGATGCCACATTTATTTACTCGGGGGAGGACAGCCACTGCTTTATTTATAGCAGAGTCAAACAGGTTTTTGGTTACAATACAAACCCACTCTGTTAACATGCATCATATGCAGTTAATTAATCTCACAAGCAAACAGACTTTCTCAAACCCAGAAAAGCACCATCATGGCTGTTATAACACAGCACCATAGGGTCTGCACAGTGCTTTACTGACATGGTACCTTCCCAGCAGAGCTTACAATTAAAATCACACAGACAACACAGCAACTAATGAAAATAGTCTCCTGGAAGTGGCTGCAGGGAAGGGACAGCTAACAGCAAACAACGGGGAGGGAACGCTTTGTTGTATTTCAAGGAAAACCTGTGGCAGATAGATCTGTTTCATAGCCAAAGGCTTGTGAGAGGGATAGCGCTGGGATGCAAATGTGTCTGCAAGAGTTTTGAGGCTAAGGAAGAGATTTGAAGGAGAATTTTGGGGGGACTGTCTGGGAGGATGGGCCCCAGACAGCATCACCCCCAGCAGCAGAAGCTCTGGTTGGGTGGATCACCTGATGCCCTTCCTGAAAACTGTGGGGTGCAGACATTGCTGACACCCACTCAGCAGACAGCTGCAGCTGCATGACAGTATGGCACTGAGGGTGGCCCCACAGAAAGCCCTCTCAGAGTGGCATGAGGGTCTCTACACATAGGGCCCTCTGTTGAGAGGCAAGACAGTAGGCTCCCTCACACAGTGTATTCTGCTGGACAGGATGGTGAGGGAGTGTTAGCAGAGACCCCTCTCCACAAGAGTCCTTTGTAGGGTGGCAAGCAGGGAAGCTAGTCAGTGGTCTTCAGACCGGCCAGTGCACACCCTGTTCTCAGACTACTTCTCACTGCCTGCAGGCAGGCTTTTGGTCTGGACTAGCAAGAGGGAAGTTAAGGACTGGGGAGGGGATCTTGTACCCACAGCAAGGCTCTGCTGTGGTGATGTCACCCTGTCAGGATTGCCTCCCCACTCTGAACTCTAGGGTACAGATGTGGGGACCCGCATGAAAAAAAGAAATAACCCCCCCAAGCTTATTTTACCAGCTTGGGTTAAAATGTTTTTCCCCAGAACACAACTTCTTCTGTATCTGGACCTGGTACACTGCCACCACCAAACTAGATCTAGGGTAGTTTGGGGACCCTTCTTTCCCTTTCCACTAACCCCCCAAACTTCTTCCTTCCCTGGGAAGCTTGAGAGAGAAAAAAAACAAACCTCGCCTGATTCTGCGAGACGTGCCTGATCCAAAACCAGGATCTTACACAATGAAAAACAAGCAGTCAGCTTCTTAAAAGAAAGATTTTAATAAAAGAAAAAAGAAAGGAATAAATCCCTTATAACCATCAATAGAACAGCATCTACCATAATCAACAAAAGGATTCAGAAACCAAACCTCTCCCCCGAGGCAATTTTCTCCTACAGTTGATATCTCTGCTGAAGCTTACAATATCAAGAAGCACCCAGCCAACACTCACCACTGAGAACCCTCCAAGTGATAAAAAAGGTAAACTTACTAACTACAGTACTTGATAGAATCGTATAGTTATAGTGAAAGACATAGCTGTGTTCATCCCATAGCCGAGGTGAACAGAGAGAGACCCAGAGAGAAACTGAAACTTAAAATCCTTTGTCTCCTGAGGAATTTCTCATTGGTCAGTTGTCCACCTCTCAGGTTACCTTTAGCTTAACCCCTTACAGGTAAACACTAATTCTAGGCTACTTCACACTTATGACACACCCCAAATAGAGCTCCTCAGGTGGTTATGCTGCAGATGCCACTTTAAAATGAGCACTATACCACCCATATCAAATAAATATTGTCCACCATATAATCTGATCCACTTTCCTCACTCGTGGCCAGATTGTTGCCTTCAGCATATCCTCCAGCCCTCTATCCAGCCAGATTTAAATGACTCAAGCGATGGTACTTCTATCACTTGCCTTGCGGGGCTTTATAAGAGCACAATAGAACTCAAAGCTAGGAGATTATTTCTATTTCACCTGACTCCTGGAACCACTCTATACAACTCCTCTCTCTCCCTCCCTCCCACCCTTCAAGTACTTTTGTAGATACTTAGCATATCCCCCTCTTAGTCATAGTTTGGACAAGCAATACATATTCACTTCATTTAAACTCTCTTCATACATCAAACCCTCTAGACTATTAATCAATTTCCTCACTCTCCATACTGTAGAACAACATCATAAAATCCTAGCAATTAGAGACAAAGAGAGACCTGTGAGATCATCCAATCCATCTCCCTGTCCGTGCAGTGTATTTTGTATTTTTTCTGACAAGCTCATTTTCCAAGTCCCAGGTCTGGAGCCTGCCATTTCTTCTGTCACTTCCTCCAATTTGTCAATATGAGACATCAATAATAGATTTTGTTTGTGAAAAAAAACTCTTTTTCAGGGGAACGTTTTTTGTGATCACACTGTCAATATTTCTTTCAAGACAATTTTCAAGGCTTGGCCTCGGTGAAAACTAAAGTCCTCTCATTCATATTCACATGCCGTGTTAAACATGCAATGCTCCAGTAGTTAAGCTTTCCCACTCTAGCTTCCAGCTGCCTTCAGTGCTGAGTTGAAAGAACTAAGTCCTAAGGGTGAGATGTTATTTAGCTTCCTCGCCATCCAACCTCAGTGCATTTCCAAAGAAGAGAGACTATTGTCACTGGTGCCAAGAGGTGACAAATTATGTGTGGCTAACTTTCCGATGTAGTCATCTATCTCCCTAAGAATATTGAGACTACTGGAGGGAAGCAGTGCATGAGAGATCTGAAACATACTGAAAGCTGTAGCTATATTTTCACATATAACTATAACAAACAGATTATTACACTTAAGTTAGAAACAGATGGGACTAAAATCTGGACACTCTTCATTTCCCGTTAATATGTATTGATTATCAGTCAATCAAAGGAGCCCTACCCACCATGGCTTTGGGTCATATACACATTTATTTAAATGTATCGAACAACTTTTGACTCTTTTCCAAGAAATAAAAAGCAAAGAATATGCCTCAAAAAACCTCAGCAGTTATATATAACCAATCACCCCTCAAAGAAACACTTTAAAAGAAAAGAGATGTCCTGCATTTGTGCACTGGAAGTCAGTATGTCAATATCTGTCAATTATCTGTCAGATAATACTAATACTTTGTACTTTATATGTTCATTGGATAGCCAACACTCATACACAAATGGGAAAAATGAGAAAAAGCACAAGAGATTTGCAAGATATCACACTATAAGACGGTGGTCAAACAGTGAACAGACCCCCAGCTCTACACAGTTCCACATCCAGTACTAAACCATGCAGCCATGCAACAGATCAGTCAGGGAATTAACCATCAGAATTGAGGGAACTTTACTGAAAATCCCTTGCCTTCACCCATCAGATATGTAAATCTAGCATCTGACACTTGATTTCTGCTTAGACTTCCATGGGAACAGGACTGGGTCTCAAGAGAACAGTTTGCTAATGACAATGAAAGACAGACTTTTGCCAACAGATGCCTCTCGTTATAGAATTAGTAAGTATCCTTTCTTCTGTTAGTTGGCTGGGTGGGTTGTTTGGTAGTGGTGGGAGAGGGTTGTTTTTTGTTTTTAAACTCCAGGAAATGATACACACACAGAAACCCACATCAATGCATCATTTAGATTTCATGGTTATTACAAATCAACAAAATTTGAATTACAATAGTAAAACATAAGTGTGAGTCTTTAATAATCCTCCTTTGTGTGCATGCAATGTTCAGTGCGGTGCTTTATCAAATGTTCACCAATCATTCTAGATGTATCAGAATAGGATAGATTGTTCAGAATATTGGGCTTGCAGGGGAACTGGAATGTGCTCCTATAATTAAAGCCAGTGTCATAATACATATGCTCAAGGAGATGAAGTTAAAATTGAGCCTGCAACCTTCACTTTAATATTTCCTAACTTTTGAATTCTATGTAGCCTTAGCATGCTTTAACATAGCTTACTGCAGTGAATGTATATAAACAACAGATCTTAATTATAATATAATCAGACCAAATTGTTGAAATCTGGGTGCCTAAAGTTAAGCTTCAATGTGTTTCTTTAAGTAAATGTGACCTGATTTTCGGAGATACTGAGCAATTGCAGCTCCCACAAAAGAAAGAGGCAGAAGAAGAAAAGGAAAGTATGGTAGTGAAAAAGGGTGTTAGATTTGTGCTACATAATTATTACAGTATTGTAAATAAGGCGCTACTGTGTGATTTTGTATCTGTCCAATCTATTTGGCCTCTGTTAACAAGTGCATGCAGCAACAAAAAAGAAAATGAATTGATAAGAAAAACCATCACAGCAGTAACTTGCAGGAACTGTATAAAAATAAAAGTCTTTAAGAGCTCTTGAAAACATATTCTTAGATTTCTGTTTCTGAAGCTCAATGAGAGACCACTAGTCCGGCTCCCCAGGGCTTAGAAAGGAAGAATCATGAAGGGGATTGTACACTGTGGAATGTTCATAGTGGATCAGCACAGGCATTTCTGTAACAGAAAAGGGGAATTCTGGTTTCACTGTCCCTCAATGACACATTCTGGCCTTACCCACTGTGCCCTAAGTAATGTATGTTACTTAATACTGCAGTGTATAGTGGTAGTGTCAAGTGGCTTTAATGTAAAGGAGAATCAGGCAAATGGTGATAGCATAAGGCAGAGGATACTCTTATATTTACTGGGGGTTCCTTTAGACAAATTGTACTTTGAGACAATCCTACACACACACACACACAGAGAGAGAGAGAGAGAGAGAGAGAGTGAGAGAGAGAGCTCAAAAGGACTTTAATAATATAGATGGTTCAAAAACTGATTCTGCATCCCACAAAAAAATTCAAACTAAAAGTCCACATTTCAAAAATTTTCACAAAATTATTCTGGAAAAAAATCATTTGGGGCTGATAAAAGGTTTTATTTTGAAAAATATTGAAATATTTCATTTCAATCCATTTAAAATGTGTTTATATTTTGACCCTTCTTAAATAAAAAATGAATTTGTAAACTAAATGCCATTTTGAAAAAAAACCAAAAACTTTCACTCTAAACAAGTCAAAACAGGACTCCTCAACATTTTCAAAATGGGTTTTCCATTTTTTTACAAACATTTAATTGAAATCAATAGAATTTCATACAAAAATAGTTTTAATTAAAATGGCATTTTCTGATAGAAAACTGTTTAGACTAAAATTGCCCTTCCAGCTCTATTTAATAATAATTGCAAAACACACATAACCCTCCCTCCATTTTCCACATACTGATTCTTTATTAGGCTGAGGGTTCTATCAAAAGGAATCTGACCCTACACCACCACTCATCTAATATAAGCAGGAGATGATCATTTAAAGTGACAGAGCTTGGAGATGAGACACCATAATGGGGAGTGGTGATGGACTGTCTTATTTATTTTAATTTACTCTCACTCCTCACTGGGTGCCTGGGTTTCACAGCAGGGTTAGCAAATTTAGGGACGGATTCGCACAAAAGATTATGGCTAGTTCTAATGAGACTGCTATGGATAAGGAATTGTAATCAATAGTAACAGTAAAAATAAGTTTTCAAAAGTGGGCGCCTATTGTTAGTCATCTGAAGGCTTCTTTAGATTTCTAAGAGATCTGATTTTCAGCAGTATAATTTATAAAAAAAAAAAAAAGAAAAGAAATTCCATTACAAAACACAAAGACTCACAACTAACCCACATTAAGATACAGCCCTCATAACAATACAACAAAATATAACAGTCATCCCCCAGTGCATGAGCCCATCCAGGAATGGCTCTTAATAAAATAAAGCCTGCCATACAAAATATCACCCAATGCCAAGCATCCAGACTCCCGCATCCTGCTCCTTTGGGAGAAGATATTATATTTCCACCATTTCTTCCAGGCCTTTAGACGGTCACCTTCATCTTTTTTGGATTCAGCCTCAGCAAACTAGCTCCCACCGAATCCCCTCTGTCCCTCACACTTGTCACAGGCAGGTCAAATGAGATGGATATTGGAGCTGGGCATTATCAGTATATGGAAGGCATGACAGCTCTTATCACTTCATCAACCCTTCTAGCAGCCTTATACACAACAGAATCTCAGAGCTGTTCACATCTATAATGCCAGTTCAACTCTAGACCAGACTGTTAATGTTCAGTGACCTTTGGAGATCTCTGTCCAGTTCCTATAGAGATGAGTTCAGGGTCCCAGATGTGGGTCCAGACGGTAATGCCATTTACCTCCCCATAGTTTAAGCAGATTTGGGATTGGGGTATATACAGAGACAAGGTTAGATTTTAAACATAGAATCATAGAAATGTAGGGATGGAAGGGATTCTAAAAGCTTATGCTGCAGAGGGACTAAGTATATCTACATGATCCCGGACATGTAAATCAATGCAGCTCTGTTTAATTCAGCAGAGCTATGTCGCTTTACACCGGCTGAATAACTGGCTCATAGCTCACTACCTATGATAGAGATGAAGGATGGGATCCTCTAAGGAATGTAAGAGAGGTGCCCAGCTGCCATTGAAAGTCAAGCAGTCTAGGCACCCTAAATGCATTAGGGCTCTTTGAAAATCCCAACATTAAAGAGACTCTTGTCAGTTATAGCAACAATTAATCTCCATTGCAGACTGTGGAGACAACATGAAATTGAGATCCATCTACATTCATGGCAGAATTCTCAACCTCCTCAATGTTTGAAGTGTTTAGATTCAGGATTCCAGCTCAGGCCTGTACCTTGGTAATACTGTACAATTTGTATCTGTACAATCATACTGACACTAACGGGTTCCAAGGACTAACTCATTAGACTGAATTACCTTTCAGCCCTGAGAGTAGCTCCTCCAAGTTACGGTTGTTGGGACCAATGTAGGGATATCTACACTTCCCCTGTTTGAGCTCAACTTGCTTTGGCCTCCAGTCTCCATGACTTTAAGTCTGGAACTTTTCACAAAAACACACACTCCCTAACTAAAAATGTACACTAATAAATTAGAGCAGCTTTTCAGTTTCCACTAAAAACAAAGATGCTTTTTGTTTTTTATTCATGTAGAGATCCACCGCCACCCACAACAGCTGTGTGGCAACATGTCACCACAGTTTACAAAGGGAAACATCACAATTATCCTGAGATGAAATTTGCAGGTAGGAAGGCCCTTCAGCTATCAATAACAAAGAAAGAAAGCAGCGAGATTTTGTAATTATATCTGGAAAAATCAAAGTGAAACCTTTTACAAATCAATGTCATTTAACCCTTCAAGAGTAGTTTGCATGTAATCCTGTTCTTCCCAAAACCAATAAGGCCCAGGGGAAACATCAATGTAGCCTCGGCTCTCCTCTGCGGAATAGCTCACACTTAAGAGTCTCAAAGTGTGTGAAAATAAATTGCATTATCAACAAGGTAAACAAAATGTAACTGTGCAATCCAATTATAACATTATACAGCGCCACAACACTTAATCATTATTCTTCTTATTAGAATCATTCCAAAACACTCCTCCTCACTTCCTCCAGCACAGTGCTACTATTATTATTAAATTATTTGTTTTGCAATAGCGGAGATAGAGCACAATATTCAAAAAGAAACTAGGAATTATCACTAAGACTGTTTAAATGTATTTACAGTGATAGAGTGCCTGCCTAAGAGCCAGTGCATTGCAACAGTAATGACAATGCCCCGTGCCTTGGCCACCACAGCAAAGCAAGTTTTTCATGCAGTCATACTTCCCTGTCACCACACATACAAGAAGGGCAAATGGAATAAACCGGACTGAGAATATCTAACTTCATCTCCACCCTCCCAACTTTGGGTGCTTCAAATAAAATGGGACCAAAATCCAATTTGCCCAGATTTTGTTTTTTCAATATAAACCCCCTCCAACTAGTGATTTTTTTCTAAACCAAAATCAAAGCCTGCACCCACAGCTGGGCACTTAGATGCTACGGGGATGAGGACTACATAAGTATTGGATAGATAAATCGATCTCATCGCTATTGGATAGATGAACCAAAACTGGAGCCATTTATCTGAATCTTTACAGACTCCAGGGATTTACTTTACAATATGGAGCCTAGAGCTGATTTGTTAAACCAAAATCTGCCAGTTGAAGTCATATTAAAAAGGAAAATAGAATCACATCTGATTTGACCAGTCTCTACCAAGGAGGCAAAGCGGAGACGGGGGACTGGCTGGCTCAAGGGTCTGCTAATAATCTGTAGAGTCTATCATCTATTCAAAGGTCACTAGTGATTAATAGCTGTCGCTATCTGACAGTTGTTTTGTGACCTGTGTTAATGAGTGGGGAGTGGGGTTCATCATCAATCCAGACCTTGCTGGCAGTCTCAGAGACAATCTGAATGTGCAGACTGAACTACGCTGCAGATGGTCTCTCCAGACCAGGGTAGAGACACTTCGGTTGGACAATGTGGGGAAACTTGACCTGTGATTGATGGTGTAGTAGTTTTAAGGGATGGGATAAGTCCCAGGAATTGTGTGTATAGAATTCTAGAAATGTTGCAGGAATTCTGCTCCTGAACAGAGCCTACATGCTAAAGAAAGCCTGTACCACATGGTATCAGTGATTTTTTATATGCTCCAGCCCCCTCCCACCACTGTTTCTCCTTCAGTTCCTATCCATTGACCCCAGCCAGTTCCTTCCATTGCAGTTCCCTCCACATCCCACTCCCACATCCTATAGATACATCCTTCTACCTACTCCAACTCTTTGCCACCATCCCAGAAACACCGCCACCTCCCACTGTCTCTATTTACAGCTCTCTCATGCCATCCCTCCTAGTATCCCCAATTTGATTTGCTATCCAACAGACACCAAATCATTACACTCAGTGCCTAACAGTTCCGCAAACTGAGGTACCACCTCATCCCATCTAACCATCTTATGGACAAATGAAAGATTCCAGTTTCCAAATGTATCTGTTTGGCACTTGCAATACATTCCCTATGTATCTGAAGAAAGCAAAAGAAGGTGAATAGGTAAAGGACATAACCTGCAAATGAAGGCCCCATTGATACATTTCCAGACTCACTTAGCAGCAGTGATAGCAAAAACACATGCACACACATATAATTAAGTGCTCAAAACAGAAGCAATTTCACAGTGAGAAATCCAGATGGAAGGTAAACACAAATACAGGTGACATTAGATCTTTGATGCCAGTGGTAAGTGGCCTTGCAGCAAAATATTTATACATTCATTGAGGAGTACTGGGTTTGTATATATCTGCCAGGTTAATCAGCATGATGTTAACCTCTTCCTCGCTGATTTTTGTTGCTACGTACCAAAAGCTGGGACATGATGACAAGCATTAGGGGTTTGTGGGGCCCTGGGCCAGAGCACGTGGGGGGGGGCCCAGTCCCCACCAGTGTACCTACTGGGGAAATCGGGTAATGTCATAGGGGCTTATCCCACTCTCCACTCGCCCGGCACTCCTGCCTGGGAGCAGGGTCAGGGCATGGGGGTTGCCCATTTTTCTGTATTATTTTTGTTGGACATGGTACATTGATTTATTCTGTACATTTTTCTATATTTGTGGGGGCTTATGGTCAATGTATTGCTTAATATCCTCCTCCTTAATAATGAATAATTAGTATTATTATTAATATGCTTTATCTGTAATACCATAGCTTCTAGGAGCCCTAGTCATGGGCCCAGACCCCATTATACTATACGATCACAGAACAGAAAGATGGCTCCTTCCCCAAAGGACTTACAATCTAAGTATAAGACAGGAGATAACAGATGGTTATATAGACAGACATCCACAGTGTGCCAGGTACTATCCAAATATACAGTAAGATACATTCCTTGTCATGTAGCACTTACAACGTAGGAAGATAAGCAACAAATGAGCAATCATGACTGCTTTTTACTTGGAGTGGGGGAAACAGGAAGTTGATGACAAAATGTTTGATAGACCTGTTAAAATGCAATGTTTGGTTTTGCTCATATCAGAAAAAAGGCACGAGCGTAAAGATCCAACTAGAACCAACAAGAGTGAAAATTAGGCTGAATATCAGGGAAAAGTTCTCAACAGTGAGATCTATTGGTGTGTGGAACAGTTGTCCATAGGGATCATCTATTACTTTCAGCATTTAAAACTAGGTTGGACAAAGTAATAAATTCAGGGAAGAGTGCTGCACTAGTAACAGATTGTCAGACATGTCATCTCCATGTCTAGTAGCTGTGGTTATATGATAGCATCATGAATAATTTAGAACCCCTTTTTAAGTTTTAGAAATGTCTGACACTGTCTCTCTCTCTCTCTCTGTTCACTCATTTATTCATTGGGAGCTGATTGTAGACATTAGCTTCTGGTAACAAAACAGCTAACCTGCATATGCAGGTTTGAAATTTCAATAACCAGCCACCTGCAAATATTAGCTTTTTCATGCACCGCTCAACTCCATTTGATTTTCTATAAGAATAATTGTTTTAAATTCTTTTATATCTATTTAGGGTGCGTGTGCGCATGTGTTGTACGTTAGAGTTGTCTTTTAAGTAAAAAAAATAGAGAAAGAATTAGCTTCATAGACAGGTTGCCTGTAATTCACATGCTGTATAATTTTTCAGTGATTTCATTATGCAAACTGTACATCTCCTCTTGAGAAAGTTAAGTTTAAATATTGAAAGCAAGGAAAGGCATTCAATTTATTATGTTATTAAACATCAGGTACAATGAGGTTTTAAAACAAAGTAAACAGATTTGAAAATTTGAGCAGTTGTTTTGGTGGGTTTTTTTATATTCTTAAGTTATGTAACTTACTAATGCTGCACAAGATGTGACACACACAAACATGCACACAGACACACAAACAAGCTTTTGTTTCTCACAGCTTAGCAAAAGGACAAACTCCTTTCTGTTAGCAACAGAGGGAAAAGCAGCAGCTTTCAACACAGACAATTATAAATATAAGCGCCCTTTAAAGACTCCCTAGGTATTAATTGTGTGGATCCACACCACTCCATAACCAGATATAAATGTTACAGAGTAGTCTGCTCTTTTCTCACCTTCAAAAAGGAGCTGATGCTAAAGGCCTGATCTGTGATTGCCCAAAGGTTGCTTGACATTGAATGTGCCAGCATAGAGGGACAGGGCATTTCCTTACAGGCGCGCTTAAAACAGAAAATGTGGCCCTGAGAAGAAAATCTAACCAGAGCATTTCCGACCTGCAGCTTATTCCCTGCTGCCAGAATGAGCCCTTGGGGCCATAAGCTGTCATAAGTTAGGACAGCCCTTAGGATGCTTTGAGCTGTGTCAGAGACCAAAATAGCTCCTGGAGGCCCCAGAACCAGGAGACACAAAGGAGGTATAAAGCACGTTTGCTCCTTTCTCAGTGCCTGAACCAAGTTCAGCTCTGGGATAGGGATGAATTTAGCTGAAAATATCATATAGCCCCCCCCCCCCCCACACACACACACACACAACAGAAATGAAGGCGGTAAAGCAAAAATAAAGGAGCCAAGACACACATTTGACTTTTTGCCTCCTCTGGAATCATGTAATGCTGCTCAGTGTCTCAGTCCTACTTTCTACTCTTAGTCTGTCTTTCCAGCTTTTACTGTGTTCAATTGCCAGTCACAGAACCACAGCTAATGAACCACAGCTTCTGCTCAGGTCATTAGCTGTACCAGAGAGAAAGTTAATGAACCCTAGTATATAAAGACAAAATCAGGTTTTCCTTTAATAGTTTCCACACCAAGAGCATCATTTTCTGTTAGTGTAATCCCTGGATGATTTAGTTTTGAGTCCCATCTTTTGCTCCAGTCTGGTTCTGGAGAACATCAGGTCATTAAGTGTGCTCAGACAACGTTCAAATACAGCACAGAGATGGCAGAGGTAGTGTGGATGGGAGGGAAAGTGGAAGGGACAGGAGGGTGAGAAGTCAACATGTGGTTTAGAAAGCCATTTGTGGAGAATTCAGCTATTGTTTATTTATCTGGATTTCCACAAGAACTAAAAGCAGCAACTGCCCAAAGCACGAGGTACCCCAGATACATGTTTGAAAAATAATATTAACCAGCAGTGTATGCCCTCCCCAACAGCCAGCACAAATCTCCCTCCCCGCATACAGATCAATACCCCATCAAATGCCATCTAGATAGATAGACCTTGCAATTTATCTATCTATGATACTTAAATAGCCCCTTAGCATATCCAAGTGCTTTACGGACATTAATGTATTTATCCTCACAACACCCCTCTGAGGTAGGGAAATGCTATCGTCCCCATTGAACATATGGGGAACTGTGGCGCAGAGTGGTACATGTGGTACAGGCTTTCTGACCTCAGACTGCCAGGTGCTGATCTATTCCTGAGGAATGGGCTGTTGCAGTCTCAAGGTTCTGTTCTATGCTGGCTGCAATGGCCAAAAAGGGGCTTGTTTAGTATCTGGAATTGTGCACTCTGGCCATTTCCCTTTTTCCTCAGCCTGTGCACCTGGGATGTGGGTGGTGGTGCTGGAAATGGCACCAGGCAAGCTACACTAGTTCTGCACCACCTGGGATTCCCTTATACCAGGTATCTGCATAGAATCCTCAGCTAGCAGAGTAAGACGACTTTAAAGTTGTTTTCACCACTGGAGTGAAGCAAAGAAGCCTTAACAGAAGCCACAATCTATCCCACCGTGTCCAATATTATTTTACTAGCAGAACTCCAGCAGCTGACTTACTTAACACATCAGCTTCCCTCTCTAATTTACACTGTATTTATCATCACCCGTATCGGAGTGCGCCTCATAACTACTTGTGTGTCACTGACTGATTCTGCCAGTCATGGCATAGTGTCAAGTCAAAGCCAATGACAGGCAAAAATCTGATGAGGTTCTGGTTATGCCAAACCAAAGTTGAAATAAAATTTAAAATTAAAATTAAATATAAAATAAAAATAATTTTAATTATATTCTAATCACCTGAATTTGTAGGAAGTACATTTTTAGGAAAATAGATCTGGTTTTGGCCTAACAAATCTTATCGCAGCGTGAAGGTGATCTTAAGGTACACAAATATAATATCTGAGTACATTGCTGGCCACTTGATTATTGTATATAGACAGTTTAATGGCAGCTCTTTACATTTGATATGCATATGCAACATACTCATGTGATGAAACCCTTTGCTGGCGAGCTGAAGTTTGAGTGGAAAACCTATTGGCTAGATTTTGTCCAGTGTCTGTACTGTTTTCTGCACTGGTTGTTAGCAGTAGGAAGTCAGTTGGGGAACAGGTGCTGCTGGTAGTAAAAAGAGGCCACAAATTTCCTTCTGCCAAAGCAACAAATAGGTTCCAAAAGTGAGCAGTATTGGCTGGTAAGACCGCCTGGCTAGGACAGCTTGGGAGATTCACTGATTTCTGCAAGGCCCCACCCATCATGTAAAACTGCTTCCCATGGTGAAAAAGCTGAAGGGAGGATGGCGGCAGTATTGTGGCCTGCTGTCCCTTGGGATGCATCCACCCCTGTGGAGCAGGGATTGGGCTGCCACAGTGAATGTAGCTCTGTGTATGGTGTGCTGTAAAAACAAAACTGGAGTTGATCTCTGCAAAATGCAATTTATCAGGGCTGATTGTTAGGAGACTTTGATAGGCTATTGATACCTCACCATTGAGGTGAGATCAGGGCTTGTAGAAATCATGGTTAACATCATGTGACACTAACAATGTGGCTAACTCTTGGCCAATATCATAGCTGTATTCAGTGGAGGTAGTAGAGAAGGTTGTGGTGAGTCCGCTCTCACAGTATCTAGTTGTTTTAGAGCTCTTTGATCCGTTTATAGCTTATCACAGACCTGGGAATGGAACTGAAATTGCAAGGGTGGTGTTGGTAGGCAACCACTGTTGGGCAATTGATTAAGATCAGGTGTCCATGCTGATAGCATCTGACCTGCTAACAGCCTTCAATATCACTGCAGAGTTCGTCAGTGGTAGCTAGTCGGCCTATGGGTGGCTGCATTCTGGCCTAGTTGAGTGATCCCAGACCATGATATGTCAAGGTTACTTTTCTGCCCTGAGAGAACCATCTGCAAGAATTCATCTCCTCTCCCCACCTGTTCACTATGTAGATGGAACTAATAGGCAGGCTAGTAAGGACCAGCAAGTGTCCTTTCAGTACACTAGCTACACTCAGCCCTATGTCTCTAATACACTTGACACAGACAGTTCTGTTGAATGCCTGGCCCAGTGCCGGAAGGAGATAGGGCCATGAATGAGAATTATGGGCTGACGTTCAATTTAGACAAGATTTGGGTGATACTGGTATGCATGGGGGGGAGAAGAGAGGAATCAACCAGATGATATGGAGAGGATGAGAGTGTAGGCCTGCCATCTGGTCTGGAGGGCCAGTCTCAGACTCATAGATTTTAAGGTCAGAAGGGACCATCATGATCATCTAGTCTGACCTTCTGCACAATGCAGGCCACAGAATCTCACCCACCCACTCCTTTAGTAAACCCCTAACCTATGACTGAAATATCGAAGTCCTCAAATCATGGTTTAAAGACTTCAAGGTGCAGAGAATCCTCCAGCAAGTGAATCATGCCCTATGCTACAGAGGGTATATTTGTATCTGGTATATTGTGTACACTTTTGTAATTCATAGGTCAGTGGGTATTATGTGTCTGCCTCTGTTTCCTTTCCACAGAGGTGGAGAGTTTATTATAGCTCCAGTTGTAGAGACTAGTTCTTCAGTTCAAGCTGTGAAGACTTATGCTTGTAGCCCTGGAGGTCCCCATTTTAATCTCCACTGTCTGCCAAGATGGTGGCTGTCACACTTATCTGGATTTACTTCCCACAAAACATTGTAGGTATCATTGCTATGTACAGCAGCTACAAATTCCTCCAAGATCTTGAAGACAAAAAGGAAGAGAGGTTTTTTTGTGGATGTAAGTAGGGCGCATCTGAGTGTGATGCTTTGTCCTTTACCATGCATCAATATGGAAAACAGAATATGAGTATACAGTCAAAAAGGGTATGAAAATTCAGTCGGCATGAAAAAGTAACCTCTAATCAAATTACAGGACGTGAATATCTCTCATACTTAAGCTTGACAGAATTTGATTTAACCTTTTATCATTTCAACAGATAATATTAATGTTTAATTTTAGCTCTGTTATTTTTAACTGTTAAATTTTCATAGTTGTCTTTTTCCCTCCCTTTATTGTCGACAAACATGGAGTGTAGACATCACAGGCTTTTTTCTGATTTTATTGGCCTCCAGAAAGTATCCCACAATTCCCATACTGCTGCTCTGGTCAATAGTTTGAACTCTACTGTCCTGCAGCCAACCCACCCCTCCCCCTTACAAGCCCCAGGAATTCTAAATCTCATTTCCTGCTTGTTGGCTTCCCAGAGGAGCTTCCCAGATGGCTTCACAGGTGAGCATGGCTGACTATCACACCAAATGCATTCCCTCTTGGACCATGACTAAGCCCTGGTCTACACTGGGGGAGGGAATCAATCTAAGATACGCAACTTCAGCTATGAGAATTACGTAACTGAAGTCAATGTACTTAGATCAACTTACCGTGGCGTCTTCACTACGGTGATTCAACTTCTGCAACTCCCCAGTCAACTCCATCTGCACCTCTCATGGGAGAATGCTCAAGGATCGACTTATTGCGTCTATACTAGATTGATAAATCAACCCCTGATGGATCGATTGCTATCCACTGATCTGGCAGGTAGTGTAGAGATACCCTGAGTTGTTGGATCTGATCAGTATATGGGAAGCGGAGTCTGTTCAGTTGCAGCTGCAAGTGACCCATAGGAATCGGGACACATATGGGCAAATTTCTCGAGGCTTGTGCAAAAAGGGCTAAGATCAGGACATGCAGCAGTGCAGAGTGAAGATAAAGGAGGTGAGGCAGGCATACCATAAGGCGCAGGAGGCGAACCATCATTCTGATGGTGCACCTAAGACCTGCTGCTTCTATAAAGAGCTGAATGCTATCCTTGGTGGTGAACCCACCTCCCTCACCGCTAGCCCCATGGATGCATGGCAGGCAGCAGAAAGACAGGTAACCTGCAGGCTGAAATTCTGGATGAAAAAGTCAAGCTAGAAGAGGATGTGATGCTCCCAGCAGGGTTGGCTGGTGGGGCAGGCAGCAAGGAACTATTCTCCACTCTTGAAGTGCTTAATGGGGAGTAGAAAGCAGGTGAGACACTGAATAAGTTGCTGTGGCTTGTGCAGGGATTCGAGAAGTGAGAAGCAGGTAGTGTTTTCTGTGAGCTGAACAATGCCCTGTGTAGCTAATCTGCATGGCCAAACAGGGTGTTGATGGACACCGAGACCTGGAGGGAATCCTCCAGAGTGGCACTCTGGAAAGTACTTGTTAATTATTCAAAGAAGTACTTGTTAATTTCCCCATTGCAGGACACTGTACCATGCCATTTATCAATCACTGGAGCTGTGACCAAAGCAGCACATAGCTGAGCTGCATATAGACTAGGGTCAAAGTCACAAACAAGCATTCAGCAGCTATGCCCTGGTTTCTCTAGTCACCTATAGCAGCGAGATGTCAGCCAGCAGGTTGGCCGCCTGTGAAAGAGCGTGGGATAATTTTAGAATGAGTTTCCTGCAAAGCTGCGCTGCAAGCCGTGACCTTTTTGTCCGTACGCACAACTGCCTTCCCCCCACTCCCTACACTCACCATGACTGGGGTGCTCGTGGAGCTGTGTGCCTATCTAGAGTCTCAGAAAGAAAGTGACTTCTACTAACAAAAGGCCCTTTTTACTAATGTTTCAATCATTTACTGCAATGTAACAATCTCTCTTCTGTTCAGCACAGACCTTGAAGAACACACAACGTACCTCTGCGGACCAGGTTTGGTAGATAAGAAAAAATCCTAGGTGCAGCAAAGAAGACGTGTTCCAGGAGGTGCTGCAGCCTGATGAGAGACATCAGAGAACACAAAGAGTGCTGGGAAGTCGAAAGGCAGGACAGAAGAGAGAGTGCTGAATTTTCTAGGTAAGTAACAGAGCAGATGACAAAAGTTATGGAGGATCAGACAAAGGTGCTCAAGTCTTTGATACAGCTGCAGAGTGAGCAGATCCATGGTCTGCCTCCACTGCAGCACATGTAGATGCACAATTCTTTGCCAATCCCACCCCTCTCTATGCCCACATACTCCCTTTCACATGACAGCACTCCTGAGTTTCCCCATCACTCCACCCTCTCACAGCTTGCACAATGATAGCTGGAGCTACACACCATTATGAGGTTTTACCCTTTTTAACAATAAATAAAGGCTAAGGTATTTAATGGAACAGTATTTTGAATCTGTGTTCTACAAAAGCAATCAATTCTCAGGAACAGGCTTCTAAGGCATTTTGTTGCATGGATCTTGGGCCCAAACTTGTATATGGATGCACCAGGGAAGCAACTCCAAAGCAGACATTGTGAAAGTTATTCCTCAAAGCCTCTCTGATGTTAACAGCAGCCCTCTGGGCTCCTCTGACAGCCCTGCATCGGGCTGTTCAAACTGTGCAGCCCAGTGCTCTGCCTCAGTGCTCCACACCTGAGCAAACATTTCACCCTTAGATTCATACGGATTATGCAAAGTGCAGCACATGGCTTTGACCATGAGAATATTATCCTTGGTAGGGTCTAGCCTGCCATTGAGACACCTCCACATACACACACATTGGCTCTGTTATGCTCCACAGGTATGGTTCCTTCTTGATTCGGGGGGGAAATGAAGATGGTGCGTCATGCACCTTTCCAGACCAGCCTGCACTAATGTCCATGAAATGCCCCTGATGATCCACAAGTATCCCTTCCTATTGATGTATTCAGAGGCAAGATGGTCTGGTGCTAAAATTGGAAAGTGTGTGCCGTCAATCACCCCACCACAGTTAGGGAAACCCATGCAAAGCCATGCACATTTTCCCAGAGTCATGGTCCTCCACAGCAGGATGCGATTTATTGCCCTGCATACTTGGAGTAATACAGCTCCAACAGGGGACTTTCCTGCTCCAAATTGATTTGCAACTGACTGATGGCAGTCTGGATTCACCAGCTTTCACACAGCGATTGCAATACGTTTCTCTTCCAAAAGGGCAGCTCTCAATCTGGTATCCTTGCACCGCAGGTCGGGGGACAGCTCAGCACATAGCTCCATGAAGGTTGCTTTCCGCATCCTAAAGTTCTGTACACACTGGTCGGCATCCCCCACCTGCATGACAATGCGATCTCACCAGCAGTGCTTGTTTCCCTAGCCCAAACGTGACGGTCTATCATACGCAGCAGCTCTGTGAATTACAAAGCACTGATAAGTTGCTCCTGTCCATATCACACTCAGGTGTCTGCAGTTCAGCCTCTGCTAACTTTGCAAGTAACTCTGCAAGTAATGTGCTGCCATGCGCGATGTCCTCACAACAGCTAACCCCGCATAGGAGAGAAGTGCAGGATCCATCCTCTCTCACTGCAGATGCTGGTGCTCACTACAGAGAATGACAGTTGGAAAAATGGCACAAAAGGAAGCCAGAAACCTTTGCAGGGGTGGGACACAAAGCGGTGCATGACGGTATATTTTGCACATCCCAGGATGTACCGCGCTCCATTTCTGCATTCCCACAACACCTAGCAATGGATGTTGTTGCCAGGCACTGTGGGACACATACCCACAGTCCATTGCTCTCGCTTGGACAAAGGTGCCCCAAACATCTGTCAACAGAAGGAGCAAATGTAGACATGCTTTGGCAACTTTACTTTTGTCGATTATTCCATGTTGACATTAGTTTCATCAAAAAAGCTTGCCAGTGTAGACAAGCCCTTAGTCTGCTTCTGCCTTTCATTGTTACTCTTTATCCTTCTCTTCCACCACACGCTTATATTATTTACATAGTTTTCCATATATTGACCAGACAATTGCAGGGAATATTATAATTGGAAGTACTTGTGCTTATACTTGTACTTATAAATACACAAGTATAGTTCCACACCATACTTTTACTTCTGTAATGGTGTACTTGGCATTTATACTTAAGTCCTCTTTATCAGTACTTACGACAACCCTGTTAAATCAAACCCTAATAATTTCTCAAGCTGCATTTTTCTTATTTTGCCTATTTGTACATTTCAGTTATGATCAATGGAAATATTTTTCCTTGGTTTGTGTGTCTACAATGAAATGGATGTTTACTGACACATACAGACAAAATAATCTAATCTTTCCAAGCCTAATTATACTCAACAAAAAAGAAAAGAAAGGTAGAATCTATTGTGGAAATAAAATCTCCTCTGCTTAAGAGAGATTTGTGGGCTGAAAAATTAATTCAGAACAGCAGAAACATCTATTTTATTAGCAGAATTTGCCTCAACTAAACTATATTAAATCTAATCGGTGCAGAAGATGATGACAGGCACCATGTTGTTATTTTGCAGCATTGGCAAAGGCATGGTAAACAAGGGAAGTAATTTAATATTTTTCACCTTGTTAAACTACTTAACAAGCTAGCTGATTACATACTGTATCTTTAAAAAGCAAAAATCAGGGAGCTCATTCAGAGAAACATCTCTCTGAGATGAGGAAATAATATGATGGAGGCTGTATTAAGATGTTTGCAGCTATATACTAAGTGTTGAATTTGATTGTCAAATAGGATTTAACTGCTAAAGAGCACTGTCAAGTATTTAGGCCCCATCTTCAACCTACCTTTAAAGCAATATATTATGTTAAGAAATGGGTGGATTTCATACAAGCAATGTGGATTTCCATAAGTACACAAGAATGATCCTACTGGGTCAGGCCAAGGGTCCATCTAGCCCAGTATCCTGTCTTCCAACAATGGCCAAAGCCAGATGCCCCAGAGGGAATGAACAGAACAGGTAATCAAGTGATCCATCCCCTGTTGCTCATTCCCAGCTTCTAGCAAGCAGAGGCTAGGGACACTATTCCTGCCCACCCTGGCAAATAGCCACAGATGGATCTATCCTCCATGAATTTATCTAGTTCTTTTTCGAATCCTGTTATGGTCTCGGCCTTCACAACATCCTCTAGCAAGGAGTTCCACAGGTTGACTGTGTGTTGTGTAAAGCTGAGGACCAGGCCCACAGTATTTATTCCATTTCAATGTCCAGGCTTTTTCCATACTGAATATTTGTTTCACACTTTCAATAATAGCGTTCTCTCTGCATGTGTGCTGTTCATTTATGAGGACTCATGGGTCAAGTGGGGTTTGTGATTCCTGGGACTACTAATTCATGAAAGCATTAAATAATAATTATAATGATGTTTAGTATAGGAGTGTGTAGGAACCAGCCACGATCAGGACCCCATTGTTTTAGGCACTGTCTAAACACAGGGTAGTATACAGACCCTGCTCCAAAGAATTTACAGATTAAATAAGGCTGGGTCTACACTGCACACCACTGGTAGCAGCATGTAGGGGATATGTAGCTACACCCACTCAGAAAAGTAGGTTGCAATATGTAGCTACATGTCAGGGGAAGGCAATAGGGAAATGCCCCAGAGCCTTTCCCCACTGCTTCCTGGCTGTCAGAGTCTTCCCTGCTGCTGGAGTCTTTCCCAGAGGTCCCATTCAGGAACAAAAGCTCCACTTTGTTAAACATCACGGGCTAATGAGCAAAGAACAGAGGGAGACAATTGTATGAGGGTCCCACGCTCAGGGTAGGGGGCTCTCCAAACATTTGTAACAGGGGTGAGATAGGGTGAAATAGAAGGCAAACATGAAGTTCCAGGTTCACAGCTTTCTCTCAGTGGGCCTCCAAATTTCTCTTGATGAGCCCCTATCCTTTACCTAGAGGCTCTTGCCAACAAGCGACAAATAAAGGGTGCAGAGAAATGCTGGAAGTCAGTGGATTAAGACAGAAAATAAGAGCAACCATGATTCCTGCTTTTCTGCTGAACTCCATTCCTATGGTCATCTATCCGTTTCTTTTACTGTGACTAGCATTGGATGAAATTTTTGGAATTTCTATTTTTTTTAGGAAATTTAAAATTTCTAAATTCAAAAACACACAGGGAAAAATGTGGCGGGTTTTCTGTGAATTTTATCCCCTGCTCCCTTTTACTGGGGACATTTTTCAAGCTTCTGAAAAATGTGTGAAATTTCCTCCCTTTTTTTTTTTTTTACCAGTTCTAACTATGAGCTCATTCTCCTAATCCTCCCCTACTCTATATGCCTGTGTTCTCCAAATATCACATCTTGTCAGACCCTGAAGTTATAAACTCTCTAGGACAGGGACTGTGTTCTCTGGTGTTTTGCTTCTTGTTCTTGTACAGTGCTTAGCAGAACAGGACCCTGATTTTGGATCGGAATTCCAAGCCACTGCCATAATATCTATAATAAAGATGAAGATCTTCAGGTGTGGCACAGCCTCCCATTATACCCCTCAGTAGCAGCACAGCCCCAGGTAAACTTGAGTGACATGCACTGTCCAAAAAGGCGGAAGACATGAGTCTTAACTAGGTCAACAATTAATAGTCCACAGATGACACTGCTATTTTCATGGAGCTGACTAGTATCATATAACACAAAAAATTAAACAAGGATAGATTAGATAGATAGATTAGATTAGATAGCATCTATCTATCTAATCTATCAAAATTGTTATTTTTACTTACATTATGAGGCTTATTTAAGCATTTTTCTCCCCTAACTTTAACTGATCAAACATGACCTAAAACAAGAAACAGTTGATAGTTCTATATTTTTCCCCATCAAATCTTCTCTCCCCTAGTAGCCACAGAAATAAAAAGTTACACAAAATCTAAACTCAAAACAAATAAAACAACTGTTTGGAAGCTCATTATTCCACCCTCTCTTCTTTCTTTAGCCATCAGCCTCTATGACACAAATGAGGGGGAAAATATACATAGGGCCCAGTGCAGATCCAGAGTAGTATCTGACCCGCTGGTGTTGTTTTGGAGTGTTATTCTAGGATCCCTCTTTTTTCTGATTTTCCTCTCTCTGTCTCTAAAGACCAAGCCACAGTCTCACACCCCCATTGTCATCTCAATCTCAAAACTTTCTGACTTAAACTTTGGTTTGAATAATGGAACATGAGAATAGATGCCAGGTCGATGGTTATTATTTAAACTATCCAAACCTCTCGAACATGTACAATAAGTAGGGCCCTATCAAGTTCAGTCAATTGTGGTCAATTTCAGTCATAGGTTTTTTAAAATTGTAAATTTAATTATTTCAGATCTTTAAATCTGGAATTTCACAGTGTTGTAATTGTAGAGGTCCTGACCCCAAAAAGGAGTTGTATATATACAAAGGAGGAGGGAGTGTCACTTGGTTATTGTAGGGGCATTGCGGTACTGCTACCCTTACTTCTGTGCTGCTGCTGGCGGCAGCGCTACCTTCAGAGCTGGGCAGCTGGAAAGTGATGACTGCTGGCTGGGAGCCCAGCTCTGAAGGCAGCGCCAGTACCAGCAGCAGCACACAAGTAACGATGGCATGGTATTGTATTGCCACGCTTCTGTTGGCAAGGCACTGCCTTCGGAGCTGGGCACCTGGCCAACAGCCACCACTAGGGTGACCAGATGTCCCAATTTTATAGGGGCAGTCCCAATTTTTGGATCTTTTTCTTCTATAGGCTCCTATTATCCCCCACCCCTCATCCCGATTTTTCAACACTTGCTGTGTGGTCACCCAGCTACCCAGCTCTGAAGGCACTGCAGAAGTAAGGGTGGCGATACTGTCATCCCCTCAAAATAACCTTGTTACCTCACAGCTGCTTTTTGGTCAGGACTCCCAATTTGAGAAAAACTGGTCTCCCCCACAAAATCTGTATAGTATAATGTAAAAGCACATAAAAGACCAGATTTCACAGCAGGAGACCAGATTTCATGGTCCGTGACGCATTTTTTGTGGCTATGAATTTTGTAGGACCCTAACAATAAAATTGGATATTTCAAAAGAAAAGACTTGAGATTTCCAGTACTTCCCCTCTCAGTCCCAAATGATGTCACTGTTTATTATTTTATTAGAGCAGTGTCTAGAGGTCCCAGCGAAGATCTGGCCCCATTGTGCTAAATGTCATAAAACCCACTGTGATAGAGAGTCCTTGCCTTGAAGAATTTACAGTCTAAATAGGCAGACAAAGTATGGAAGAAGGGAAGTATTATCCCCATTGCAGAGAGTGGGGAATTGAGGCTTAGAGAAATGAAGCCCCAGGTCATACAGCAAGGCTGTTTCAGAACTGGACATTGAATCAGGTTCTCCCAGCTCCCACCACAGCACCTAAATCAAAAGGACATCCTTCCCCGCTGACTGATAACCGGACGTGAAAAACAAAGTTTGTGTCACTCTGAGGAATGTGGTTGAATGTGAGAGCTAAAGGTCTGCTGTTTGATCCATTAAAGACGCACCTGCCCAAAGTCTCTTCTTACCATTATGCAATATCACTGAAGTCAAAAGTACAACAGGAAGCAGAATTTGACCCATGACCTCTTCACAGCAGATGACGCAGCTTGCTGAGTTAACTGTACATATCTCTGCTAGAGACGGGAGGACAAGAGTTAGAAATACAATGGCGGGAAGGGAGAGAAAAATTGAACGGCGGAGAAGGAAAGAGGTGCAAATGAGAAAAGGAACAAGGGGGAAAGGATAGAAAGTAAACTGAAAGGGAGAGAAAAATAAAAAAAACGGAGAGAGGAACAAAGGCAGAAAACAGAGAGGTGGAGACAGAGAGAACAAAAGATTTTGGAGAATATCCCTCCTGCCAGAAACAGCGTGCTTTCCATAACAAGCTGAAAACACCAATTAAAAATCATTTTAAAAAATTGTTGAGTTGGTTATGAGGAATTGTCAGGAGTGATAGAAGCCCCAAATCAGGCTAAGTGGAGAACAAAGCACTGCAGAGGATGAGAAAGAAAAGTCATTTCTTATGGCATTAAAAAGGTTCAGTTTGCAGCCATGTCCAAGCCATTTTGCACGGGAAGCCTATTCACATGAATAGAGTAATTCGCGTGTTTTGTAAATAAATATATAAATGTTTGCAGGATCAAGACCTCTGATTCAGGACTTAAACCCTTCATCTGACTCAGCTCGGTACAACTGTTCTCTCTCTTTACTCACACTCCATTTAACTCTGGATCACCTGAAGTTCAAATAGTCTTCCAGGACTTTATTCCTGGATTCCGTCTTATGCCTAATTCATTTTCACCTTCCCCTCTCTCTACAACCCTCTGATTAATTAGGTTACACATCTATTGACACTTTCTAAGATTTCGGCCTGCTTGAACATCCAGGTTTGAACCCGGAGTAAACTGCTTGCTGCAGCCCTAATAGCCTAACACTTAACTTAACACTCGTCAGCTGGAATCCTTAACAAAATGAGGCTTAACTTGGTTTAAATTAAATTATGCTGCAGAGGGCACTGCATATTGTGTGCTTGAGTCAAAGGAACAAGCCATCAAGCAGGTCATCCATATCAAATTATCTGTGCAGATGTAAAGCTAGAATATAAATTTATGCAAAAGCAGACAGAGGCAGAGGAAGTAACTTCTTTAACTTATAATAAAGGCCAGTGTGTGTGTTTCTGTGTGGAATCTTTATAGGACCCTTGCTTGCATGGAACCATAAGTCATTCCACTATGTACGGTGAGAATGGACGAGATCGTATGGTTTGCTTCTGGTGTAGTTAAAACAGTTTTTGTAATTAATGGCTCCATGATGATATGGAAAAAAGTAGTGTAGCACACATACACCACATGGAAAGCAATATAATGAAACAGTGATTAAAACTGTACAGAAGGGAAATATAAACACGCAAAACCAGAGAGGGGAAATAAAAAGCCAGCAATGAGCAAGAAAGCTAGCAAAATGAGACAGAAGGTTTCAGACTGAATGGCCCTGATTTTCTACTGTCAGTATTTCACACATATTCCTTAAATTAGTGAGGACTGAAGCCACCAAAATGCTGACCTAGCCACAGGTAGCTTGTTTATAATGAATCTGTGCCTACTGTGGCAAGGTGCCTTCTCTGGCTCACCGGCTCAAGTCTTTTCTGCTCTGGCGAGCCAAGGGCTGTCTAGGCAAGCTGCCTAGAAAGCCCAAGGGCAGGCTTTCCCTTACCCTTATCGCTCCGCTCTGGCTGGGCTTTTCCCCTGCGTCCGGGACAAAAGTTACCTCCCTTCTGCAAGGCTCCCAGTCCTGCTGGCAGCCTCACTCCCTCAATCTCTCTCCCCCACTCCTAGCTGGGGAGGAGGGTTTAAAAAGGTCTCTGTCAGGGCTTAATTGGTATCAGCTGAGTTTGCCTGAGTCTCTGGCAGCCTCTACCCAGCTGAGCCCAATTGACCTGTGGTTACCTTCCTTACCACCACCCCCACTGGTAGCTGCCTGCTCGGGGTTTACCATGCTACATAAATAAAGACTTCACAATCATCAGCTAAATCTTGTGGGAAACAACTCAGGATCTCATGCTTCAAAACAAAAGAACAACAAAAAAAAAACCTCCATTAGTTGTCAGTAGAGATGACTAAATAGTAAAAATCAAGCCACTGCGCCTCCAAAAAGAAATTTGCCATTGATTCACACTTTTTTTTCAAATAAAGATATCAAGTTTGCTTTGCTATGATTGGTCTGGGTTTTATGGCCAGGTCTAGCTAGGGGGAATGGGGATTCTCTTCCAAGGTCCACTCACTAAATAATCTCCAGCCATGAGAGTCCCCAGAATGAATCACTGCTCAAGGTAGAGTCTACCAATATTTAAAACAAGATCGTGCTGCTCTCTGTACTCCACTGAGCGCCCTGTGTGCCCCCACCCCCACCCCCAACATACACACACACACACACACACATACAGCTCTGCTATGCTACACAGGTATGGCTCCTTCTTGATTGGGGGGAAATGATGGTGGTATCTCCTCAACACCACCTACTTGAGTCACCAGAATAAGACGTCACTCACAGTAAATAGTGTAGATGTGAGTTTCTCCTTCTCTTCTCTCACATGCAGAATGCTATTATTAACTGAGTTGACACTGAAATGACCGTCACTGTGCATTTGAGTTAACCTCTCACTGAGATGAATGGGGCAATCCAGGCCTCTGGGTTATGCTCCAGGCTCTGAGGACTCACTAGACATCTCCGAATTGGTTATATTCAGCTCATCTTTATTTTATTTTTAAATAAAGATGAAAATCTGGGGAACAAATCCATAACTTCAGAAAGGTGGCAGTACAGTGTATTGGCATACGTCAGTTGTTTCCAAGCCCCGTAGTCTTCATAACTTACGATGATTTGGGCCACTCATTCACAGAACCCTAACCAGAAGTCTGCATTTTTCAAGAAGTTTAGTATGACTGATTATTCATCTGAAAATTCATACAGGTAAGTATTTTATAACCACCCTTGCCCAAATGAAACATCAGAAGTTAGGATCCTTTGTACAGCAGCACAGAATCCATCGCTTGCTCTAAGAGTATTTCCATGAATAGGCAACAGTAGTGTTTTCTAGTATGCCAGCTACTAAAAGGGACAGCAACATATACTCTGTCAGCGTGTGACATGTTATTTGATCTTTTCTATTCATTATCATCCTGTTAAAAACTGTCAGGCAGCCAGCGAAGAAGCAGAAACAACATCATGTCACTTGAGTGACCATCCACAGAACACAAATAACTGAACAACAAACCATGGAGAGTTGAAGCGATGTCAACAAACCATTGCCTGGGAAGATTTTGTCTCACCAATTCAGCAACTCTTACTAGTAGTATCCTGTATAGTCTGCCCACTCCCCTACTGCCTTCGAGGTCCCGCTATGCCTCCACTTTTCTCTCCTCTCCTGGCCTCCTAGTTTTATTGTTCCCTTCTGCAGCCTGATCTCTGCAGCTGGTTGGCACTCTGTTCCCTTGCCTCCTATCCCAGCTCCGGCCAAATCACTCACTGGAGCTAATGACTAGTGGGCCATAAACTGACAAGCAGGCTGTCATAAGTGTGAAGTAGCCTAGAATTAGTGTTTACCTGTAAGGGGTTAAGCTAAAGGTAACCTGAGAGGTGGACAACTGACCAATGAGAAATTCCTCAGGAGACAAAGGATTTTAAGTTTCAGTTTCTCTCTGGGTCTCTCTCTGTTCACCTCGGCTATGGGATGAACACAGCTATGTCTTTCACTATAACTATACGATTCTATCAAGTACTGTAGTTAGTAAGTTTACCTTTTTTTATCACTTGGAGGGTTCTCAGTGGTGAGTGTTGGCTGGGTGCTTCTTGATATTGTAAGCTTCAGCAGAGATATCAACTGTGGGAGAAAATTGCCTCGGGGGAGAGGTTTGGTTTCTGAATCCTTTTGTTGATTATGGTAGATGCTGTTCTATTGATGGTTATAAGATGTGGGGACCCGCATGAAAAAAAGAAATAACCCCCCCAAGCTTATTTTACCAGCTTGGGTTAAAATGTTTTTCCCCAGAACACAACTTCTTCTGTATCTGGACCTGGTACACTGCCACCACCAAACTAGGTCTAGGGTAGTTTGGGGACCCTTCTTTCCCTTTCCACTAACCCCCCAAACTTCTTCCTTCCCTGGGAAGCTTGAGAGAAAAAAAAACCAAACCTCGCCTGATCCTGCGAGACGTGCCCAATCCAAAACCAGGATCTTACACAATGAAAAACAAGCAGCTTCTTAAAAGAAAGATTTTAATAAAAGAAAAAAGAAAGGAATAAATCCCTTACAACCATCAATAGAACAGCATCTACCATAATCAACAAAAGGATTCAGAAACCAAACCTCTCCCCCGAGGCAATTTTCTCCCACAGTTGATATCTCTGCTGAAGCTTACAATATCAAGAAGCACCCAGCCAACACTCACCACTGAGAACCCTCCAAGTGATAAAAAAAGGTAAACTTACTAACTACAGTACTTGATAGAATCGTATAGTTATAGTGAAAGACATAGCTGTGTTCATCCCATAGCCGAGGTGAACAGAGAGAGACCCAGAGAGAAACTGAAACTTAAAATCTTTTGTCTCCTGAGGAATTTCTCATTGGTCAGTTGTCCACCTCTCAGGTTACCTTTAGCTTAACCCCTTACAGGTAAACACTAATTCTAGGCTACTTCACACTTATGACACAGGCCTACCTTGGTTGCCTACGAAAAGCCACAGACTCTAGCAAGGAAGCCAGGAACCAGGAGGAGAGGCAAGAAAGTTCAAAATGAGAGGTTAGGAAGTTCTCAGGGTTATTGTCACATCTGGCACTACCTCTTGCTTTCATTCTCCACAAACAGACCAAGGACTGAATGGACCACAGATTATAGTACTCTCTCTTATGCTCCTAGACTTAGCCCCTTCAGAGGCGGGGTGGGGTTTAAGGCATAATGGCAAGCAAGACAACATGAGGACATTCACACCACCATCCCCGACATGCTATGCCTGTCCCATGGGGACAGGAATTCAGTATCCAGGGCTGTCAGCCTGGAGGCAACATAACACTGAGTTCACACAGAAACAAAGGCTGAAGAAAAGAGAGAAACAAAACTGACATAAGGTGAATTCATCGGTGAACCCCCTTTTGAAAATATAGCTCACTGACTGTTTTGGGTGCTAATAGGGATGGGTGGATGTTCACCCAAAACTCAAACTGAACCCAAAGCTGTGTGGAAGTTTGGAATGGTTCAGATAACTTTAACCCTACTGTTCTTCCACTTTCATGTTCCTACACTCCCCGTTTCTGCCTGGGAGTAGAGGTGACGTGCCACAACATAGTGCTATGAGAAAGGCTCTTGTGCTGTTCACAGCATGGCAGGATGTGGGAAGCTCTGTAAATCTCACAAGATAATATTAATGTAAATAGAACAAGTTAATTACTTACAGTTTGTACCGGTGCTCACGAACTCTCAGATACTTTCCAGACATACAAGAAGGGCCCAGAGTCTAAGGAGGGAGAGGCAGGCAAGCAGAGTTCAGAGGAAGAAAGACAGCAAAAGGAATACACTGTAAGTCAACGCATTTCCTTATAGCCAGCACAGCAAAAGTTGATCTCTAACAGGCCTGACTGAATTTTGTTTATCAAAAGATTTTCTGACAAAAAATGGTCTTTTGGAACAACCACCAAAACAGTTTGTGAAAAAAGTTTTTATGGTTTAATTTTTTTTCCGATAAATCAATTGAAAAAAAGAAATCAAATTCAATTTGAATGGAATAGAAATGAAAAGGGTTTTTTTTTAGTTTGGGTTTCTGCCCCCCCACCATCTATGTCTCTTTTCCCATTTTCCCACAGAAAGAATGAAATGGAATCTAATGGAAAATGAAACTGAATGTAACCCATTTGACAGAAATGAAAATGTTTCATTTTTGAATTGTTTAATTGATTTTTTCCAGTAACAGATGTCCACCTTTTGACCAGTCCTAGTTTTCAAGTGGAACTTGAAACTAGAAAGGATGGGGCACTGTGAAGTTTAGTGATGCTGACCCTTGTATAAGAGGTTACAAAAAAGGCATAGATACAACTGAATGAAAAAATAAAGTGAAAAAATAGTGATGGAGTTTGGAAATGGCAAATTCAACAGGAAAGGGCAGATATATAGAACCTTTACATTTCCATGCCATCCAGTACGGTGGGATCTGAGACCTGTCCTCACCTATCATAAAAATATTGAAATTTAAAGTTTGTTTGAATCAAATCCCCATTAGAGGTTTGTCCATTGCTAGTGATAATGCAATCCCAACTGTAGCCCCTGCCATGGCCTTGACACTATCCAACAACACTGAAGCAATATACAAAGGGGAGCGGGAGAGGAGGAACTATTATCTGCTGTGAGCTACTGGAGTGAAGAAGGAAAAAAAAAACCCTCTTCATCTGCTTTCTCCAGAAGTGTCTCTCTCTCCTCAACCTTGTAACACATGATTCTGAACTGTGGTCTAACATCACTTGAAGCACAGTCTGCTTCAGGGAAGAGGAAATTATTTCTGCTGCCCCTGCTTGACATCTGCAGGTCCATTGTCAAACACCAGAGGGAAAAAAATGATTTTAGTGTAAAGGGCATGCACGAGTGCACACGCACACAAACAGCTTCAAAATAGCTTCTTTTTTTAAAAAACTCCAGAAAGTGAAAATCCCAGAATTTTCAGAGACAACCCAGACTGACATGTTTTGCTGATGTTCATTTATGCACTCGGATTTTATTTTTTTTAAACTCTTTTCACACAAAATTGCCTATGCATCCCTTATTCAGAAACACTGAAATCTTCCTCTTCATACAGGTTTTTCCACCACCAAAATGACACTCAGAATATTGATACCACCTTCCACCACCAAAATGACACTTAGAATATTGATACCACTGAAACCGTAGCCAACCAAAAATAAAACCCCAAAATGTGAAACAAATCAATCTTTAAAAAAACCCAGTAAAATATATTCATACACGCTTTTAAAAAAAATAACTACCTCCAAGCAGAATTTTTACCCTGAAAAGGAAGGAGTGCCAGAGATTCCATGAAGTCTGTTAGAGAGACTTCAATATTTCTATAGATTTTACGTGGAAGGCACTGAGATACTCCCATGATGGATGGCAGTATTAAAACCTTAAGGCAAGAGAAGATTGACAGTCAGGGAAATAAAGGAAGGACTTGATCCAGAGATGCCTGAGTTCTGCAAATAATATAGCAACATTTTGAGAGTATTGTTACCCATTTTCTCATGTAAATTGTCCTTAGAAATGTGGGAACCCTTACACTGTAGGTATTATACTTCAAGGGTTATAGCTGTAACCTTGTAAATGATCTCTGAATGCAATTGCAAACTGGCACCTGGGATAAAACTTTCAGAAGTGCCTCTGTGACTTAGGTGCCAATTTCCCAATGGCTTTCAGTGGGATTTAGGGGGTTTTGAAAATTGGAGCCCTGGTATCTCCACCTGGAAATCTGTAGGGCAATAAACAATGCGCACCCAATATTAGAACAGTTACAGCATGAGGAAAAGTCAATAGGCACAATGGGATTTTTGAACTACTAAATGGTATCCCTCACAATGCTTGGGGGAGGGTAGAGGCCTTGGATGACGAGACTGAGTAACAGATGACAAAATAAAATGGATGTATAGTAAAATATTATCTTAAACCCTTCCTGCCAGATGCAGTCTAAGGCCACACCACTCCCAATTGGAGAAAAGCAGTAAAGGGCTTTTTATTCCTGTTGTCACCTGGGAGTCTACACACTGGACAGAATTCTCACTCCTATAATGCTGCTCATAGAATATTGGGGTTGGAAGGGACCTCAGGAGATCATCTAGTCCAACTCCCTGCTCAAAGCAGGACCAATCCCCAATGAAATCATCCAACAGATTTTTGGCACATATCCCTAAATGGCACCCTCAAGGATCAAACTCACAATCTTGGGTTTAGGAGGCCAATGCGCAAACCACTGAGATCTCCCTCCCCACACTGTCAGTAGTCAAGTCAGAGGTGAATGAAGCCTGGTCTGGTTGGAGCTGGACCAGAATGGGGCTTCTCAGCCATTAATTACTATTTATTATTATTAGGGCTGTAATTAATTGTAGTTAACTCATGTGATTAACTCAAAAAATTTAATCACGATTAAGTGCACCGTTAAACAACAGAATACCAATTGAAATTTATTAAATATTTTTGGAAATGTTTATACATTTTCAAATATAATGATTTCTATTACAACACAGAATACAAAGTGTACAGTGCTCAGTTTATTTTTTTATTACAAATATCCGCAGTATAAAAATGATAAACAAAAGAAATAGTATTTTTCAATTCAGCTCATACAAGTACTGTAGTGCAACCTCTATCATGAAAGTGTAACTTCAAAAAAAATCTACATTTGTGTTACATAACTGCTCTCAAAACCAAAACAATGTAAAACTTTATACCTTACAAGTCCACTCAGTCCTACTTCTTGTTCAGCCATCGCTAAGACAAACAACTTTGTTTAAATTTATGGGAGATAAAGCTGCCTGCTTCCTGTTTACAATGTCACCTGAAAGTGAGAACAGGCATTTTCATGGCACTTTTCTAGCTGGCATTGCAAGGTATTTACATGCCAGATATGCTAAACATTCATATGTCCCTTCATGCTTCAGCTACCATTCCAGAGGATTTGCTTCCATGCTGATCATGTTCATTAAAAAAATGTGTTACATTTGTGACTGCAGTCCTTGGGGGAGAACTGTATGTCTCCTGCTCTGTTTTACCTGCATTCTGACATATATTTCATGTTATAGCAATCTTGGATGATAAATCAAACAGCATATGCTGGTTTACCAACACTGTCACTGCAGATTTCACTAAATGCAAAGAAGGTACCAATGTGAGATTTCTAAAAATAGCTACAGCACTTGACCCAAAGTTGAAGAATCTGGAATGCCATCCAAACTCAGAGGGACGAGATGTGGAGCATGCTTTCAGAAGTCTTAAAAGACTAACACTCCGATGTGGAAACTACAGAACCCGAACCACCAAAAGAGCAAATCAACTTTCTGCTGGTGGCATCTGACTCAGATAATGAACATGCATCAGTCCTCTCTGTTTTGGATCATTATCTGAGATATAAAGGCCTGAGTTTTAGCATAGATCTTATTAATTCAATAATCTTTTCTTTTCAGCTTAATCATGGAATAGTAGGATTGGAAAGGACTTTGAGAGGTCATCTAGGCCAGTCCCCTGCACTCATGATAGGACTAAGTGTTATCTAGACCATCCCTGACAGTTGTCTGTCTAATTTGCTCTTAAAAATCTCCAGTGATTTAGATTCCACAACTTCCCTGGGCAATTTATTCCAGTATTTAACCATCTATGACAGGAAGTTTTTCCTAATGTCCAACCTAAACTGCCCGTGCTGCGATTTAAGCCCATTGCTTCTTGTCCTATCCTCAGAGGTTAACGAGAACAAGTTACCTCCTACTTCTTTGTGACAACGTTTTATGTACTTGAAAATTATGTCCCCTCTCAGTCTTCTCTACTCTACAAAAAACACGATGTTTTCATTTTTCCCTCATAGGTCATGTTTCTCAACCTTTAATCATTTTTGTTACTTTTCTCTGGATTTTCTCCCATTTGTCCACATCTTTCCTGAAATGTGGTGCCCAGAACTGGACACAATACTCCAGCTGAGGCCTAATCAGCACAGAGTAGAGCAGAAGAATTACTTCTCATGTCTTGCTTACAACGCTCTGCTAATACATCCCAGAATGGTGCTTACTTTTTTGGGAGGAAGGAGGCAACAGTGTTGCCCAGTTGCCTTAGATTGCATTTGTGATCCACTATGACCTCAAGATCTCTTTATGCAGTACTCCTTCCTAGGCAATCATTTGCCATTTTGTATGTATTCAACTGATTGTTCCTTCCTAAGTGGAGTAGTTTGCATTTGTCCTTATTGTCCTATTTATTTCAGACCATTTCTCCAGTTTGTCCAGATCAGTTTGAATTTGAATCCTATCCTCCAGAGCACTTGCAATGCCCTCTCAGCTTGGTATTATCCACAGACTTTATAAATGTATTCTTTGTGCCATTATTTAAATCACAGATGAAGATATTGAACAGAACCAGATCCAGAACTGATTCTTGTGGGAACCCATTTGATATGCCCTTCCGAGTTGACTGTGAACTCTGGGAATGGTTTTCCAAACAGTTATTCACCCATCTTATAGTAGGTCCATCTAGGTTATATTTCCCTAGTTTCTTATACGTAGGTCTTGCAAGACACTATCAAAAGCCTTAGTAGTCAACATATACCGCATCTACTGCTTCTACTCATCCACAAGGCTTGTTTCCCTGTCAAAGAAAGCTATTAGGTTGGTTTGACACATTTTTTTCTTGACAAATCCACGCTGACTTACTTATTATCTGTTTTTGCAAATTGATTTTGCAAATTTGCTCCATTATCTTTCTGGGTACTGAAGTTAAGCTGACTGATCTAAAATCCCCCGAGTTGTCCTTAGTCCCCTTTTTATAAATTGGTACTATATCTGCCCTTTCCTGGCATTCATATTGTTTCCACCACAAATATTTTAAACCTCACTAATCCATGTCTTGTTTGCAGGTGGAAATTATGAAAAACAGAGACTAAAACTTCAAAACATGTTCTCTGTAGGCTTTACACTGTGTCTTACGCTGAGCCAGCACGCTGGGCTTGCAGAAATCTCAGGTATTTGCCACTCAGGGCCAGCGCAAGCGCTAGGTGACTTAGGCAGTCACCTAGGGCAGCGCGATTTGCAGAGCGGCATTTTGGCAGCTGTACCTGCTCCTACCAGGGTCAGCGAACTGTGTCGGGGAGGGTGGGGGGCACAGCACCCCTAATTCAGACAGCGCTCCTCCCCTCCTCGGTGGCATTTTGGCTTCGCTGCCTAGGGTGGCAAAAAAGCTGATGCTGCCCCTGAGGCCACTTGTTCTGAATTGGGGAGACTTAGAGGTGTCAGGGCTAATCTCTGCTCTTGCTTTCTTTTTTAAGAACATTTCCAAAAAATAAGTGACTTCAAAGATGATCTGAAGCCATATTGATACATCCTCATGTTCTGTGCTGCAGACTGCTCAGTCAGACACAAGAATCAAGCCCTGCAATCTCAATCAGGCTGAAGAAGGTTACCAAGTTTGTGTTTTTCATCTTTCCTGTCTATCCTTCTCCTTCCTCTTCTCTTCTTTTCTTCCTTAGTTCCTTCTTCCCTTTCTGCTTCAGTTCAGCCCCTCTCATTTTATCTTCTGTCCCGATTTCCCCCTTTTCCTTTCCTCCCCTGCTTTATTTTCCTGTCTTATTCTTCCTCCATTCTTCTAGCCCTCCTCATTTCAACAGTGTACTCCATTTTATACTTACATTATTATGTATAGTGGAGCACTAATCAAGAGACTAGGCTGGAAATATAACATGGAAATCCCTGATAAGGCAGTCTAGAAAGAGCTTTTGTGTTACATTAGCGTCTTTTGTATTATATAGCAAAAATACCTTATTATTTTGCTAATTTACTACACTGGTCACTAATCCAATGTGCAGGTCATATACACAATGTCTATTTAGCCTTCATTATTGCTTTCTGTATTGTATTGATAACCCTGGTGTTGCCCCAGACTGGTACTTCTCCATTTAGTCTATATTGTAATTGAGGTCATTCTCCCTTTTTTTAATTTAATTGTCTTGTTTAAATGCCAATGAGAGTTAGAGTTTTTTGTTTGGGTTATTTTTTTTCCTCAGATGCCTAACAAGGGTGATTTATTGCAAAGCATTTTCTATCCCATCTCTTATTGTGTTTTCAGGTACTGAAATGTACTGCATCATTCTTCAAGGCTTTTAATACTGCATTTTCAAATTATAAATACAGAGCTAATAACCATGTATTTCAACTGTACAACTGTCTGTGAGGCATTAATTCCAGGACAGTCGGGAATAACAGCTCTCCCAGCCATGTGATCATCTCTAATTTGGAAAGCTGTCTGACATTAAACACATTAAAGACAGAATTCTGACCTAGTTTTATCAGGCTGGAATGATTCAGTGCTCACTATTTCTCTTCCTAATATCAACCCCTCTGGTTATTTTCCATCATGAAAACAATTTCCATGCAAGGAAAAATGCTGAGTTTAAGAAACAGTTAAAGAGCTTGACAGAAACAATTACCCTTAGCCAAATCATATTTTATTCATCATGGGTCCAGTCCTGCTGAAATGCTTGGCATTTAAAGGGAGCTCAGCTCTTAGAAGAAGGTATATATGTATTCTTTATATACAAGTTTGAATACCAAAGCTCTGAGCAAATAATTGTTGCTGTTGAAGTTTAGAAAACTTATCAAAGTCCCTTTTGCCCTTTACTTGTAAATTGCTCTGTTTCTTACAAAAATGCTTTTTTCCAAGTGTCTCTTTTTACTTTAACAGTCCAAGAGGTGGTTGAACTAACTGAGCTTTAAGTTACAAATGTGTGCCTTAGGGCCTGATCCAAAGGCCACTGAAGTCATGGAAAGTCATTCCATTGACATTAATGGGGTTTGGATCAGGCTCATTATTACAGCTGGTAAGGAATTTTTTTTGACATGGTTTCATCTACACCAAAACTTTTTGTAGAAATATATCAGCTTTGATTAAATTGTCATGGGGAAGATTTCTCAGGTAAGGATTGTATTTCTGGTCAAACCAGAACAAAAGCAATACTAACCCAGAATAGCCAAGTAGTTAGGGCACTCCTCTGGGATATGTGTGACCCAGGTTTAAGTCTCTACTTTACCTTATTCAGAGCAGGGACTTGAATGTGCATCTTATAATACAGCTCAGGTGAGCAGCTGAGGCACTAGGCAAATTGCTATGCCAGGAGTGCAGGGTTTCTTTACAATGAAAGGTCTCGTTCTTATCCCAATGTAGAATGAAAGAAAGTGCAAAATTTTTCACAAAATGGAATCCCTGTTTTCTGGCCAACCATATTTGTAACGAATGAAAAAAAATGGTATTTTTGTGCAAGGTGCTGTCTGTCTCCTCATGGAGAGTGAAGCTTCCTGAACTCTCACTGTGTATCCTCAGCTCCTCATTGGGAGCTGAGGATACACAGAACCCCTCAGGAGGTCTCTTGCATCTTGTAGGATCCTGGCCCACTGGACTGATCCAAAGCCCACTGAAGTAGTGGAAAGGCTCCTATAGGCTTCAATGGCCTTTGGATCAGGCCCTAGGTATCTAGCTTTTAAAATGGGACAGACAGGTCTTTCAAAGTCTAATTTAGTGAAAGATGGGGGGAGAGAATCATTAACATTGTGAACATGCATTTCCTTAGTTATATTTTAACCCAAACAAGTCAGGCCAACACATCATTGATAAAGAGTTACTTCCTTTTCACATGGCTGTCTGGATTCATTATGGAGTCCTGCACAGATTCAAATAGAGTGGAACTTGCTTAGAGTGACATCTTCATTTTCACAGAACAAATTCACTATTAACGGTTCAGAGTAACAGTGACTGCAGTTGGCACACTGTAAATGGCATTGAAACTAACCAGAGTTTCAGTATAAATGGAGTTTCATTCTGTTATTGTTTCCAAGTTCATTTAAGTGGATTCTTTCCACTATATTTTTATGGAGAAGTAGCTCTTTATTCCACACTATGATAACTCTAGCACAAAATATGCATTTTATAGAGAGAGAGCCCCCAAACTGACAGAGGTATAATACAGGCTCCTAGACTGCAGGGAGTTTCAGAAAGAAACACTACTGACTTTCTTACAAAATTCCCCTATGCTGTCTTTTTTTCCAGTCCATCTGTTTTTTTAAAAAGATGCTGTTTAAGAGGCAAAACAAAAATTTGACCTTTTCTATATGGACTGCAGCTAATGCTATTGGCTGAACTGTGTGTATGAGATCTACTGCCCTCTACTGGGTGCAATGTCAGTCCCACTCCTGCATGCATGACCTCTATTTACAAGCTCAGCTGCAGCAGCTAATTGGGTAGAATGCTTTGATTTTGAAGACAAATATGAAAAACCTCTGCTGCATTCATTCCAGATCAGAGTGTGTTTTAGATCAGATCAGCACTGTTTTAGCATCTTTATAGCTGCTACTTTAGCCTCATATCATTCGTAAACAATGCAGTGGGGCAAAGCAAGCAGGCAACAGCTTGTCACTGTTGGAAGCTGAAATATTATAATAATCTTCCATTGTTAGAGAGGTTAAGTGGCTACACGGTTATCTCCCACCAAAGTTTCAACCCCAGCAGGTTACATGTGTCTTCAAGGGAGGGCTGTTGACAGGTTCTCCACTGGAGAAGGAGAAAGGATAGGTCCTAACTGTTATGGTCTGACTATGTTATCTTCCATATAGATACAGTTCTTATTCCTCTTCCAAAGATCAGAACTAAAATTTGGGCATTTTCCCCCAAAATTTCCCATGAAAAAAAAACTGACATTTTTTCAACCAACTTGAATATATAAACAAAACCTATATAGGAACAGAAATTTCTCTTACAGGTTGAGAGGGAAGAAATTATTATTGCCATATTATGAAATTATATGGTCCCAATTACTGTAGTATCCAAACATCTTAGAGTTTGATGCTTCACAACGCCCTGTGATGGTGTGTGTGCCTCACAGAGGCTCTGAAAGGGTTAATATGGGACTTAAAGGTCAATTTGTTATTTGGCTGCACAAGGAGAAGGGGCCAGGCTTAAATAAAGATGAGTCTCAGCTGGAGAAGGAGCTGGGTGGTTATTTTAAACAGGGGAAGCTTGGCACAGAGAGGGCTCCTGGGAGAAGAATGAGGATTTCTGCAATCACTCTCTGCAATTAGAGAGTAGAAAGATTGGCAGGGTCAAGGAGGAAGCCCAATGAGAGAATTGGCCCTGGTATCCTCTCCTGAACAGAGAAATCTGACAGCAGACCAGGGGAGGCACAGAACAGCCAGTGCAGTGGAGCCAGCTCTGATGGAAATCCCTGAGAAAAAGGGCAGGAACTGGACCTCCAAGGAGAGAGGCATCCAGACAGGGAACAGAGCAGGGGGAAGTTGAAAGGGAAGTAAGGTCAAAGACGGCAAAATAGGTGTACATGTATATTGAATGGTTTGGGAATTTGTTAGGGGATTCCAGGGAAGGGCCCTAAGAGAAGGTAAACCAAGAGCAGTTGTGGAGAAGAAGTCCTGAGAATGGCTAGGAAAGAATATGTCCAGGAAGGTGGCAGCAGGGAGCCTGGTGTAGTGAACTTTAAAATGCCCTGTTTCTGCATCCCTGGACTGGAACGGGCTAGGTTCCTATACCAGCCACGGGTGATGTAACATGAGGTTGGAGAACGGAACAAGGATGACAAAGTCCTGGAAATACCAATGTGAAGACTCTGGGTCCCAGAGTTGGGGGCTGAAGACCTTTTTGTAAGAACATTGGGGCCTTTATTTGTTGGACTCTTACCTTGAAAGAGATGGGACCAAACCATTACCTGGTCAGAAGGCTGAACTACAGGGAGGAAGATGACTGCAGGGCAAGAGTCAGCAGAAGGCATTAGATAGCGAAACAGTCTGTTACACCGTGCCCACTCTACTCTTCTATATATCCTCAGGAGGTAGGGAAGCTCTACTGCCCCCCATTTTACAGATGTGAAGATGAGGCAGAGAGAGACTAAGTAACTTGTCCAATGTCACACAGGAAGTCTGTGGAAGGACAAGGATCAGAACCCAGACCTGAGTCTCAGACTAGCACTCTAACCACTGGACCACATTCCCCCTCCCTTGCTAACTACTTGAAAAGCACTCTGATAATTTGTGATTGGAGCCGTATATATATCCAGATAGTACCCTGTAACTATTAGACATCCTTACACGTTATTAGGTTATAGACTGAACTACAGAAATAATTCTGCCTTAAATTCTATATTCCAAAGTGTAGAAGCACATCTCTCTTGAAACAATGTTGAGGCAGGCATAGTTTAAAGTAACGGCAAATAACTTATCTGACTCTCCTTCTCTAGAGCGGCCCTTGACAAGATTTTGAAAAATTGAATAAATGAGAGCTTGCTCACCAGGTGGGTTTTTGCAGGCTGCAGAGTGCCACGGGTTCTTATATTCCTCAAAAGAAGCGATAAGCCCTTCTCTTCTGAATGTGAGCACTTTATAGACAGGAGGCTAGACGTCTGAAAAGGAAATCCCTGCAGTGAGGGATTTGTGAGATTTGGCAGAAAATCTGCATCACAATACTGTGCTATTTCCCGCAGGGACAGAGCTCACAGAATCACACAGAAGAAAGATATTACTCCACCATTGCCACTTTACAAGCAGCAGAGAGAAGGCAAAGCAGGCACCTGCCACAAATAAGTATCTCTTTTACGCATCTGCCCCAGCACTGAAAAGTCTGCAAGGTCTTATGTGCCAACTCCACCAACCCCGTTGTACATACTATTTATATGCGGCATAAAAGCATCAGACTACAAACTGGGAGATCCTCAGAAAATCCACAGGGTGAACCAGTCTTGATTGTTTTCAAGACTCTCCACCAGTTTGCCAGACTTTTGGACTTAGCACAAGCCAAGGGAGGCAAGAAAAAAAAAGGGATATCAAAAAGGGATATATTTGGAACTTTTAAATGGATGCCAACATAGTTTAACTATTCAGTTAACTGGGGGTTGTAAGATTTGCTTTGAGAGCACTTGAGTTCTTAATCTGTGCTCCTCTTCTCTGACCCCTGAACAACTTTTAACTTTCATTCCTTATATTCCTCATTCAATAAAAAGGGAAGTATAAGATGGTAAGTTTGTGGCAACACTACTCTGCTACCATAAGCAGTTGTAGTAGGTTGTGAGAGCAGCAATAAAGCAGCAAATTACAACGATCGGTCTCACACAAAGTGAAACATACAGTTGCAACTCACTTGTTTGGAAGAACCACCCTGGTTTGGAAATAAACAGAGCTCTTTTTTATTATTATTATTATTCAATCTGACTAGTAGAGAGAATAGAATGTCTTCATATCAAAGGTTGTATAAAAAAGTATATTCAGGGGCAAGGAAGACCTTCTTTCATTTTGACTGGCCATCAAAAGGCCTTGTTAAGGTTGCCAACCCTCTGGGATTGGCCTATAGTCTCTTAAATTAAAGATTTAATCTTTAATTTCTGCATTGTCACGTGATGAAATCTCCAGACATACATCCAACAAAAACTGGCATCCCCATGCCCTGTCCTCAGAGGAGAACTGAGCCAATGGGAATCATGTTTATACCCAGCACAAGCTACTGCCACTTGTTGTACCTGGATTTGAACGTAGCTACTGCACAAAAGCTACAACTGGTGCAACCTGCCTCCTAATAATGAAGGCAAATGAAAACACCACTCTGGAGCTCTGTGTGACACGGGCAGACCAGAACCTGGCTCATGCCAAGGCCCCTATACTGCACTGAACACTGACAACTGCATATTTGGAAACCATATTGGCTTGCCTGTGTATTAGTATTGTTAAAATAGGTATTACGTTCATAAAGATGTGCTTAGACTTTATTAAATGCTTAGGAGTTGTTGTATGCATTAATCTCACTTATAATATCAGTATCCCATGTCATCAGGTGTAGGCCTTGCAGGAGACAGGCATAACTAAGGGTGTGAACAAAAGGCTGTGAACTAGGGTTACATTATCTGATTAAAACATGACCATGTAGATCGGAGTGGGCAAACTTTTTGGCCCGAGGGCCACACTGGGTTGCAAAATTGCGGGGGGGTGCGGGTAGGGAAGGCTGTGCCTCCCCAAACAGCCTGGCCCTGCCCTCATCCGACCCCCTTCCACTTCCCTCCCCCTGACTGCCCCCCTCAGAACTCCCGACCCATCTAACCCCCGCCCCGGCTCTTTGTCCCCTGATCACCCTCTCTGGAGACCCCCCACACTCTGCCCTCCCAGGACCCCACCTCCTGCTCTTTGTCCCAACTGCCCCCACCCTACCAACTGCCCCAAGACTCTACCCCCTATCTAAGCCCCCTATTCCCGTCCCCTGACCACTCCCTCCAGAGACCCCCCACCGCATCCTAATCACCTCCTATCCAGCCCCCCCGCTCCCTGTCTGCCCCAACCCCTAGCCACACCCACGCCCCCTGAGACTCCCACACCCTATCCAACACCTCCTTCCCTTTTCCTCTGACCACCACCCCCCGCCAAGATTCTCTGGCCCTTATTCAAACCCCCACCCCCAGCCCCTTTACCACACAGCTCAGCACAGCATGTTTGGCCCAGAGCCAAACATGCTGCCACGATGATCCCCTGGAGCGTGCAGCATGTCTGGCCCAGAGCCAGACGTGCCATTGTGCAGCCCTGCCCTCAAGAACACTGCTTGTGCTGAGGCTGTGGGGGAGGGGCCGAAGAGCCTCCTCAGGTGGAGCTCAGAGGCCAGTTTGGAGGAGCTCGTGGGCCGAATCTGGCCCATGGGCCGTAGTTTGCCCACCCCCAATGTATATCATCGTTGCCATCTTTGTTCTATAATTGCATCAAATATTGTACAAAGGTTTTCAAATAAGGTGTCTATGGACAGGTTATGATTTGCTGAATATGATTATGCTATTTGTATGCGTGTACATTTTTGTATTGAAGTTATAAACATTGGCTCTATACCCGTATTCAGATGTGTTTTCTTTGTGGTAACGCCCACAAGATATTTAGCCTGCACATCATGAAAGGGCTACTCAAGTTACGAACACTTAGCTCACAGTGGAAGAAGCCCATCTACACTGAATGGACTTTCCCATGAAGGTTCCATCTGAAGTATAGGTAATGGCTGCTGCTGTGCTAAGAAAAATGATGCATGGGCATGAGACTTGCCCATGTGACTCCAAACACCATCCTGTCAGCTATGATTTTCTACTAGCTGATTTCTCTCCACAAGACAGAAGCTATAAAAGGTGCTGGCTACATTTTTTGCAACCCCAAGCGCAGCAGGCAGGCGGCTTTCGGCAGCACGTCTGCAGATGGTCTGCTGGTCCCGCCAATTCAGCGGTGTTTCTGCGGGAGGTCCGCCGGTCCCTTGTCTTCGAGTGTATCTGGCACCAAAATGCCGCCGAATCTGCAAGACCAACGGACCTGCAACAGGCATACCGCCGAAGGCCACCTGACTGCTGCCCTGACAGCGATCAGCAGGCTTGCTGCCCCAGGCACACGCTTGCTGCACTGATGCCTGGAGTTGCCCCTGGCTGGAAACATCTCCATTTTGCCTTTTTTCTGCTCAAGCCTCTTTCCTTCTCAAGACTAGAACAGGAGTTGGCAACCTTTCAGAAGCGATCTGCTGAGTCTTCATTTATTCACTCTAATTTAAGGTTTCATGTGCCAGTAATACATTTTAACATTTTTAGACAGCCTCTTCCAATAAGTCTATAGTATATAACTAAACTATGGTTAGTTTATAGTAAAGTAAATGTTTAAGAAGCTTCATTTAAAATTAACTTAAAATTAAATTAAAATGCAGAGCCCTCCAGATCAGTGGCCAGGACACAGGCAGTGTGAGTGCCACTGAAAATCAACTTGTGTGCCTCCTTTGGCACCCGTGCCATAGGTTGCCTACCCCTGCTCTAGACTATTGACTTATACTAATGGGAGTATCCTAACCCAGGGACCGAGGACCTTCCAATGATTTGGAAGCAACCAGAGACTAAAGCCAGCAGTTTATTCCATCACTGCTACAAGCCTGAACCAAGAACTTTGCAATTTTTGTAGGTATTTGATTCCTTTAGCCAATTTTAATTCTCACCTCTTTCTTTTTATAAATAAACCTTTAGATTTTAGACACTAAAGGATTGGCAACAGCATGATCATTAGGTAATATCTGAATTATATATTGACCTGGGGATGTGGCTGGTTCTTTGGGATCAGAAGAACCTTTTATTTGATTAAATTGGTTTTAAAGAACCACTCATCTTTAAGTCTAGTGTCTGGGTATTGAATTAAGGACTGGTATGCCTAAGGAAACTGCTTTTCTGACTTCTTGTTAGCCAGTGTGGTGAAAGAGAAGTTTACTTTGGTTGCTAGTTTGGTACATCTTATGAACATCACCACCAGTTTGGGGGAAGAGGGGGTATCTACCCTATTTCTCAGCAGTTTGTCCTGAATTTTGTATTCAGTTGTGACCTGTTGAGGCACGGTTGCACCAAGCAAGCACATTCCTGACTGGAGACGATGGTACAAGAACATCCAGAGTTCTCAAGTAACTAGATAAATAAATTCTTAAGAGATTGTACGAGAACACAGCAACCTTTCTTAAAGTAAAGATGGGATGTCAGGTTAATGGATGAGGAAGTTTTGTTTTAATTAGCAGATACAAGGGTAGTAACTAACAACATCTGGAGTGTAATATGTAACTTGTTGATATTGATGTATAAAAGGAGAAGTCATAGGAGGGACATCTGTGTATTGGCTGAGAGGACAGCATCTTGTTGACTGATCCTATACTTTGTCTCAGTCATATACATGTTAGTGTCCCTGTGACCCATTGGTCAGAGTGCTAGTACCATTCTTTGCTGACAATAAAACTGGATGAACCTAGCCTGTGGTCTCTCTCTATAAAATAACCTCGAGGTCTGCTGAATCAATCTGCTGCAATCTCTGCCAGTACAGCTAACACTGGAGCTCCGAGAGTAGCAGCACTAGCAGCATTTTAAAACTCTGCAGCACAAGCAATGCCCAAGCAGCACTAACAAAATCAGATAGTATTTAGGTGTTTGCCTTAAAACTGTAAACTCCCACACCCAGCAAGTAGTATTATCAATGGTGAAATGCTAGTTTTCCACAAGAGGTGTCATCTCCTGCCCAACAGAAGAAGACCCATAGGTATGACAGGCCATTGTGGAACATCAGAAGACAAAACACTTGGAGTACCCATTTTGAAGCTTTCTGGCCCTTTTATATAAAAACCTCTCCACGTCCTTTGATGCTGTTTTAAACTTATTTAACTAGCCCACTCTGCAGCAGTACAAGTTATTTGAGTCATCTGTTCTCCAACAGCCTTAGGGCTTGGCTACCCTGACATTTTATAGCACTCTAACTTGCTAGCTCAGGGGGATGAAAAATCACCCCCCCGAACACAGCAAGTATGAATGCTTTAAAGCACTAGTGTGGACAGGCTGGAAGCAGGGTTCTGAGTGTTCTGAGCTAATTCCCTCGTGAAGGTGGATTACCCGGAATGTTGGGAGAGCTCTCTCCCAGTGCTCACGCACAACACACTCGCACTGCCAAGCGCTGCTGCAGGAGCGTTCCCACCACAGCGCTTTGAAGTTTCAAATGTAGCCATGCCCTTACCTGGGATCAACACCAGCTGGATTAAACAACTATATAGATATTTAATGCCTATGGCCAGATTTTAATCCCTTCACTCATGCTGAATAGCACCTTACTCCACAAGTAGCCCCATTGACTTCAGTCAGACTACTTGTGGGAAAAGGTGCGACTCAGCGTGAGTAAGGTGATCAGTATCTGGACCTCAGTCTTGTTCGGCTCACTCTTTCTTCATTTATGAAGTTTGAATCACTTGAATGTGTTTCTGTGTATTTCTAAATAAGCATTTAATAAACCTTGTAGCTACTCAGTTGTATATGACACTTTGAACTAAGGGAACATAGGAATTGCCATACTGGATCAGAGATGAGGTACATTTAGTCCACGATAGTGTCCCCTACCACAGTAAAAGCCCCAAGGAAGGCAGATATGAGATAGTCAGCCTCTGACATTAAATTTCATTCTAATCTTTAATAGATAGAGTTGGCTTGAACCCTGAAACATAAGGTTTAATATCCCTTCCAACTGTTTTCAGCACTACCTATTACAAATCTATATATTGGACTCTTGGGTTCTGCAACTTAGAGTGCTTTGAAGGCCTTTGCCTTATGCTGGCATCTTAAAATTTCTATTTAAGATATCCCCTGGTCTTTAGAAAAATAGAAATATCTTTACAAAATCATGGTTCACAAGGTGATATCTTTTATTGAACAAACTTCTGTTGGTGAGAGAGAAGCTTTTGAGCTTATGCAGAACTCGTCTTTAGGTCTGGGCGTGAAGAAGAGCTCTACATAAGCTCAAAAGTTTACCTCTCTCACCAACAGAAGTTAGTCCAATAGAATATATTACCTCACCCACCTTCTCTCTCTAATATCCAGGGACCAATATCACTGCAACACTGCACCGCCAATGAGAGATACCTTTGACATCTTTGTCTGTTAAGCATATTCTTTTTCAACATTTCTTATTGAAAATAAAAAAAAATACATTATCCTGGAACTTTTTCAGTTATGGTCTTCTAGAAATTTTATGAGGAAAACCTATTACACTTGGTCTTTCAAAGGGTCCATGTTTGCAATACATTTGATATAGTAGCACTGAAATTTTTAATCAACTCATTTCTTCACATAAATTTATTAAGAGTTTAATTTATTTCCTCAATCCTGGCTATAGAAATATATGTGAAAACTGTGACCCCAGGCGTCCCCCATTTATTGTAACTCATGACAGGCCTGACACACATTGTCCCAACACACCATTTTCATAATATACATCCCAAAGGAGTCATGTGAGGTATCAGATGTAAACTGGTGACTAACTGGTCCCAGAAATCTTTACATGATGTATGTACAGATCTTGCACAATGAGTTTATAGACGTGTGCTGGAAATGTGTTTGGAGGCTGACCGTTAAAATCAGCCTGCCCTAGACAAAGGAAAATATTTACTAGTGTGACCAGCTTGGTTACAAGCAGAGAACAATGAAAGTATATTTATTTGCATATGAGGTAAATGAAGCTATCAAGCTAAACAAAAAGAGGAGACGACCATTTAACAATCATGCCAGAGGACAGAATCTGCACTCCAGGAAGCCTTCCGAGCTCTTAAGTCAGAGAGAATGGATTTTGAGTAACATAAGGTACAGAAAAAAAAAATACATTTTAGTTTTCCATCACTGAGGGGGCACAGGGAACAGCACCCTTTAAGCCTATGAAAGTTGGATCCCTAGTCATGATGCTGACATAAAGAAAACATCTTAGGCAAAGGTTGTAACTTACTAAGATTAAGTTTTAGTCACTAGAAAGCATGGGGTTTTGTTTTTATTAGTAACCACACTTTGCTTTTTTCTTGTTTAGTATTACTTAAATCTCCGCTCTTTGTCAAACATTCTTGTTTTATTAAAAATCTCAGTGCTGTGTATTAACAGTGGAGAATGCATCCTCCACTAACGTAACAGGCTGGTGCGTACTGTCTCTTTGGAGGCAGCAAACTTACTAACTTCAGTGACTGTCCGATGAAGGGAGACATTTCTGGGAACTTGGAAATTTTCACTGACTGTTACCTGCAAGGTAAAGTTAGGACTGGCAAGTCCTGCAGAGTTTGCTAGCAAGACAGACAGACAATCTGGTGTGTCAGAACTGATACATGGCTTAGTGGCAGAAAAGTTCACTCCAGCTGAGGCAGAGTGGTAACACAGCAGCTCACAGTTCTGGCTGTGTCCTCTTGTTCAGGACACCCAGATCACAAAAAGGGAAGTTCATTTTTCACAAACACAACAATTTATTATTTAGTAGTAGTAGGATGATGGTAATGCCTAAGGGCCCCAGCCATGGATCAGAATCTCAGTGTGCTAGACACCATATAGACACAAAACAAAAAAAAGAGTCCCTGGCACAAACTGCTTACAATGCAAGGATTCAGAGTTTATATTTGGTAAATCAGCTCTCTCAATCCGTCAAGCACAGAATGCAGCTTTAATTTGCTTATTCAGGGGTTCACCTTGCTCAGGCGATGCCTGGGAGAGGCAAGAAGGGTCACAATCCCCTTCCCAGACATCTGTTAAAGAAGTATGGGCAGGATGAATGGACTATGCAGTAGATAGAAAGCTGGCTAAATCATTGGGCTCAGTGGGTAGTGATCAATGGCTCCATGTCTAGTCGGCAGCCAGTATCAAGTGGAGTGCCCCAAGTGTTGGTCCTGGGGCTGGTATTATTCAATATCTTCATTAATGATCTGGAGGATGGCGTGGACTGCATCCTCAGCAAGTTTGCAGATGACACTAAACTGGAAGGAGCGGTAGATATGCTGGAGGGTAGGAATAGGATACAGAGGGACCTAGATAAGTTAAAGGAGTGGACCAAAAGAAATCTGATGAGGTTCAACAAGGACAAGTGCAGAGTCCTGCACTGAGGATGAAAGAATCCCATGCACTGCTGTAGACTAGGGACCGAATGGCTAGGAAGCAGTTCTGCAGAAAAGGGGTGCCAGTGGATGAGATGCTGGATATGAGTCAGTGTGCCCTTGTTGCCAAGAAGGCTAACGGCATTTTGGGATGTATAAGTAGGGGCATTGCCAGCAGATCGAGGGATGTGATCGTTCCCCTCTATTTGGCATTGGTGAGGTCTCATCTGGAGTAGTGTCCAGTTTTGGGCCCCACACTACAAGAAGGATGTGGAAAAATTGAAAAGAGTCCAGCAGAGGGTAACAAAAATGAGTAGGGGGCTGGAGCACATGACTTGTGAGGAGATGCTGAAGGAACTGGGATTATTTAGTCTATGGAAGAGAAGAATTAGCGGGGATTTGATAGCTGCTTTTAACTATCCGAAAGGGGATTCCAAAGAGGATGGATCTAGACTGTTCTCAGTGGTACCAGATGTCAGAACACAGAGTAATGGTCTCAGGTTGCAGTGGGTGAGGTTTAGGTTGGATATTAGGAAAAACTTTCACTAGGAGGGTGGTGAAGCACTGGAATGGGTTACCTAGGGAGGTGCTGGAATCTCCTTCCTTGGAAGTTAAGGTCAGGCTTGACAAAACCCTGGCTGGGATGATTTAGTTGGGGATTGGTCCTGCTTTGAGCAGGGGTTTGAACTATGAGACCTCCTTAGGTCCCTTCCAACCCTTATATTCTAGGATTCTAAGTAATATGAGTGGCAAGTATTCAGAGGTGCAGGCAAAGATAAGAGCGCAATGTTTTGGTTGATTACGTATCATGTGCTGCACACTCACTCAGCCTTGTTGGCCAGCCTGCCTTGGATTGTTGTGTTGACGCAGTTTCTTTTTTTGTCTTGGATTTGTCAAAGAGCTGTACATTTTTTTTTCTGCATCAATCAGTCCAAGAATCATCCAAAGAGATTCACTACCAAATGGATACCCAGTGCCCAAATGACTTGCTGCCCACATGTCTCGCAAGGACATGGTGGAGTGCCAATGCTGAAGCTGTGAATGAAGTTGTTCTTGGATACCACAACATCCTTGAGTGCTAGAGAGCATCAGGGATGATGAATCTCAAAAATCAGCAACAAGAAAAGATGTGAAGATCCTGAATAATGCACCGTCTTCTCATTCAGTCATCCACCATCACTCAGAGCATCTCAGTGCTTTGTTCCTCTTGAGCATTGAGAATGAAATTGTCAGGTCTTTGAATTATGACATCATTCATGACTTTGTCACAGCTAAAGCTAGGGGGAAAAATTTGTTTGTTTGAAGAACTGAGTGTAGTAAGAGTAGAATAAACTTGTTAATTTTACACAAGTAACTATGTATGTAGATAAGTGTTTGACTTAATTTTTTTTTTGGCAATATGTAATTCATCCTTGGGCCCTTTCCTCCCATTAGCCTTAGACGAAGCTTTATTTTTCTAGTTTTTGAATTATCAGACAAAAATTGCAATTTTGAGCAACATGCGACTCCCGAAGGCAGAGAATACAACTGGAATGTCCATCACTGACCAGGATTGTCTCCTGGCATGACAAACAGCTATTGAAGCCAGGAGAATCAGGCATCACCTTCCAGACAGAAAAATGTCCATCTAAATAGTACGTAGACAAGAGAAAAAAATTAGTAAGAAAAACTAGAAGAAAGATGACTGGGCTATAGAAAAATGCTAATATTATTCTATTTTTTTCTCCTGCTGATAATGGCCCATCCAACTTAAACAGCCTCTTAGAATTGGTATGCTAATATACAACTTTTTTTTTTTTGTTTTCTGTGTATATAATTACATCTTACTTCTCTTCCATTCTATGCATCCGATGAAGTGGGCTATAGCCCACAAAAGCTTATGCTGAAATAAACTGGTTAGTCTCTAAGGTGCTACAAAGTCTTCGTCTTATTTATGGATACAGACTAACACGGCTGCTAATCTTAAACCTGCTAATATTAACACTACTATAGTTAGCTATCAGCAAGAGAAATTAGAGTTGTGGAGAATCAGTGAGGTAGCCATGAAGCATAAGCTTTTGTGGGCTAATACCCACTTCATCAGAAGCATGCATCTGATGAAGTGGGTATTAGCCCACAAAAGCTTATGCGTCAATACTTTAGTTAGTCTTTAAGGTGCCACAGGACTCTGTCACTTCTAGAGTTGTGGAGAGTTTCTCTAGAGACTGCTAGAGTTTCTTCTCAGGACGAGGTGGTTGAGAAGGAGCTGAAGGTGGTTCGCCCATGCGGTACTATATAACAATGGTATGGGGTATGAAATTTACTAACGTACATGAACAGGCCAAACAGATACTACTATGAGAAGTCTCCAATCAAAGACACAGGGGGCACTAACACACCTGAAGTGGAGCACCCATAGGGATGCTACTCAAAGAGGAACTATTACTTTCTACAAAAACTTCCTGCCAGCCCTTAAGAGCAAGTAGCAACAGATTTATTCTTCTGACAAGGACACACATACATTATTGCAGTCAGTCACTTCTCCAGCAATATTAACTTGGCTATACTTATATAGTTCTCATTGGCACAGGCCATCCAGCAACTAAAGTTAATATTGCAAAACATGGAGTTCCTGATGTCCTCAGATCTGATAATGGGCCTCACTTCACTTATGAAACATTCCTAGCATTTGCACTGGACTTTGATTTTGAACCAGGAATGACTAGTGATGGCAATCCACAAAAATTGTCCTCATTATTTAGTTGGTCTATTTATACTAGTGATGAGATTTCTCCATCATTAGCATTGATGCAACACTGCGAAAGAGATAAACAGGTGGAGAATGCTGTGGCAAAATGTGAAAAAGGGTCAAAGAAACCACTGGTACTCTTCAGTCTGACAGAATTGCTGTTGAAAAGCAAGCAGCCTGTAACAATCTGAACACTTCCCCACAGAAAACGTTTCTAAATAAGTCTAAATATTCCACTTCCAGTGCTTCCTGAGTACCAGAAGTCAACAGAACCACTGAGAAAAGCAGAAGACAGGATTGGGTGGTAATAACAGAATGGCATAAAATGCTAAAGAAATCATACTGAGTTACTTAAAAAATAATTCTTTGAGCCTCACAATAGCTCCTCTCAATGCATTGCACATACACACAGCACAGAAAGGATTCAATACAGATAGCAAAACATAAGAAAGAGCCTGTAAAGATTCTGCCAAGGAATTTAAAAAAATTGAGTCTTTACCTCAGTGTGGACTAAAATTCCAGTTCCACTAATGCATCTCATTGTAAATTAAGGTTTTAAACGGGTGTTCTGTATTTGTGTAACATAGTGCCCGATGACTCCACTTCCCCTTGTTGGTTTCACTTTGGGCTATATTTTTGCAGTCTGTGGTACAATCTGGCTGTGCGTAATATTACATAGATATGTTTAGCGTATTTGTTACTGAGTATTTTTAATGGCTTAACATCGTTTTGTAATAAGGGTCCCTACTTGGGGTTATGAAGTAGACTCATGTTTATTTTGTTTTGTCTTTTTGCACAATCATTCTACCTGACTTAGTCATTTTTATATCTTTTGAGTGAGCAGAGTGGCTGCTTTGTTTCTTCAAGACCCATTCTCATTTTGTCCCCTGTTCACTCATAATCCCTGTATTCAGAAGTGAATCTTTGGCGGACATATGTTGATGAACTGTGTTCTGTCGTTAGGGTCTTTGCTATTCTCTAGTAGTGTTTTCTATTATCGTTGGAGAGTCATTTATCTCTGTGTTGGCATATATGGTTGTTTTATTGAAAAACTGATCAACAGGCCAGTTTGTCAAGGGGAAAAAATTAAAACGTTGTAGATTTATCATAGCAAATACAAAAGTCAGAATTTTAGTCTGAAAAAATAATGGGGCACACTTTTTGTTGAAATTATATTAAATCATCATTTTAAAATGCACCAAGACTTAATTGAAATAAGAAAAATCCATTATGCCTACTGAATATAAACATAATTCTGATAAAATAATTCTAAGTCTTATTTGGGTAAAGCAGTTCAAAATTACGCATTTTTATAGATCTTCTGTCATCTCTTTATACAAAGAAAAGGAATGCTCTACAGAAGCACTATTTATTGGTAGAATCTTGGAAGCCACAGTTAATCAGCTACTGTTGGTTCACATTTGGAAAATTATCTTCTCATCATTAAGGGACAATACAAGTATTTTTAACTGAAAATGAAAGGAGCTCCTCAGAGGACTACTGAATATATGTATACATATATCTCTTTCAGAATTTTTCAAGATGCATGGCACACACAGTATGACAAACAGCCTGAAATATTGCACTCATTATGGACATCTCCTAGTATAATATGTTTACCTGCAGTACGTTATCCAGCCACTTGATGTCTCTGGGTGCTGCACAGAGTTCCAGTCAGGCAGTATTTGTTGGTAGACAAAGCCCTGGTCTACACTGATGGGAGGGATTGACCTAACATACACAACTTCAGTTAAGTGCATAGAGTAGCCGAAGTCAACGTATTCAAGTCGACTTACCTCAGCGTCTTCACGGCACTGAGTTGACTGCTCCTGCTCCCCCGTCGACTCTGCCTGTACCTCTTACTGCACTGGAATTAATTTATCACATCTAGACGAGACACAATAAATCAATCCCCGAAAGATCAATCTCTACCTGCCAATCCAGCGGGTAGTGTAGGCCTGGCCAAAGAAGACAAAGCTAAAACTCAAAGTAAGTGGAAGTCTGCTTGTCTTGTATCAGTTTGTAGTTGGCTTGTTTAAACACATCAGTTTAAGAACTAATGTGATTCTATATATCACGCCTTCTGAAACCTGTCGGGGATTTCTACTGTAAACCTTCCGCCAGGTGGAGTCAGCAGCAACAAGGGCCAGGTTCACTATCTAAGAGTTCCTCTTAACACCACAAAACAGAACTGGCTCAGGCCCCCACTCAGTAATTTGGAAAACCTTGCCACCACCCCTGGGAGCCTCTAACAGGCAGTACTTCCCCTCTCGCAAGCACTGAGTTTGTGTACAACAAAACAAAACTTATTAAAAGGGAAACCAGTACAACTATGATTCAAAAGCATGTGATCATAGGCAGACACTCACCCCACAATGCATGAGGCAGTGTCTTCTGCCTCAATTTCTCACTTTACAGTGTGAATGTCCAAACTAATGTCCTTTACCACATCACTTTTCTCCTTCTGTTGCACCCCCATCACAGTTGGTGGTCCTTGATTAGTGAAGACCCAGAGTTCAGACGTGTATTCACGGGGTTCACCTCTCAATTTGGAGGGGAGGGCATCAAGCAATATCTCTGCTGCCGCCTTTGCAACTGGCCCACAGCTGCTACTGTTTCTCTGCTGCAGTCACTTGCCCCTGGCCATTGTCTTTCTGCTGCCACCAGCTGCCTCTGCTTGCTGCTCCTATGACCTCACATACTAAGGTTCTACACTTAACCCATCTGTCAGCAATTTCAGCAAGTTCTGGGGAACCTAAGAGCCACTGCAGTCTGTTGTCTTTCACTGTCACCACAGAGTAAGGTGTAGCTCCTAGACTTGCTCAATAGTGATGTCAGCTCTAGGAGTCCTCAACTAGAAACCAGGAATGTCAATGGAGTCTAATCAGCTCTGTCATTAAATGCTGGAGGGGAGCACCTTGGTGTAGAGGACTCTTTGGGTAGAGTCCACACCACCAGTTAACAACACCTATCCCCACGGACTCATTTTTACCGGGATTTGGCATCCCTACCCTGGCTTAGCAAAGTGAGGTTCAGTTTACGGTGACTCCCTCAATCAGGGTATGCAAAGCACAGTTCTGCAGCCTGTTACTCTTATAACCATGCAAACATTTTATTACCCCTACATTCAAACACTAGAGTGATTTGCAACCAAAACCAGACAAAAAATGATCATTTTGCAAAGCAACTCCATCTGCTGAGCACCTAGCATTTCTATGCCAATGTGGTCTGCTCCTAACATGTTTTCCCCCAGCTCATCACTAGATGTCAGAGGAGAGCTCATTCAGAACCTCTTTACACTCCTATATGGCCACATACAGCTGGCAAGCCCTTCCCGTAGGGATACACTGAAGCCACTACCCTCTTCTCCAAATCCCCCTTCAAGACTCATTCCTCCTGTGATGCCTACCAGAAATCTTGATGATTAGCTTGAGGGGTAATCAGAAAGAGCTGACAGTATTATTGTATTTAGATTTAAACAATAAGAACTTCCCAGGCAAAAAGCTCTACGCATCCCAACAATGTATTAAATTTAACATAATGATCACCTCGCAGCAGCCTTAAATATGCTTACATGGGTAACTAACTGAGCCAGCCTGCAGCATTAAATATTCATGTATCTAACTAAAACTGACAATAAAATCCAATAACCATACATAGGTGACAAAATAAGTCTTCCAGTCAATAAATTGAGCAATTTAAAAATCCCTTTCTCCACCTTCAGGAACGTATCCTCATCCTTACCCCAAAAATACTTTCAAATTCATTAATGTATTTTTTAAAAAACTTTCAAAAGTTATGGAACCATCCAGGTGTACACTAGCTAGTCTGTGTGAACATGTGATTTTGTCGCTGTTAGGTTTAGGCTTTCTCCCTCTTGTTATATTGCTTTGTTTTGCCTTGTTTCAGTTTGGCTTGTGAACAGATCTCAGCCAGGACTGTTTCCTGTTATACATTTAGGCCTTCTGGGTTCTATCATAATGCAAATAAATAATTCACACCTATTGTAATTAAGATAAATTCTATTAAAGTCAAGGGAGTTGCAGCCACTTGTATTCAGTGTTAATGTGGCTATAAATGTGAGTAAAGATAGAGAAAAGGAATCATAAGGGTCTGAAATTTTTTTAAAAAAAACGTAACAGCCAAATGATGCAGTCTTCCCCAGGCAAAACTCCCACTGGACGAATGAGAGTTTTATCTCAATAGATACTGTAGAAGTTACCCTATATTAATAAAAACTTTGCTTCTTTTGTAGTTATTAGTATTATTATTTCTTATTTCTATTGCAGGAGCATCTAGGAGTCAACCCATTGTACTAGGCACTGTGTAAACACAGTAAAAAGGCCACCTTTCCCCACCCAAGGAGCTTACAATCTAAGTTCTTTCCAGGGTGTGTTCCTTCTTCCTCATCATTTATTTTTATAAATATATTCAGAATGCTGCTTTCTGCAGTGGGGTTCAATGCATGAGGGTCTCCACCACCACTCAGGGTTTCTTTAAGAGGCACACTTTTTAAAACTAAGGGCCAGATCATCAGTGTAAATGCAGCTTCATCAGGCCCAAGGATCCTGAGCCTTAATCTGTGGTAGGGTGCAGTGAGTGCCATCTTCATCTGGTAGGCCCTTGCACTCCTGAAAAAATGGATTTCAGAGAGTAGTAAACATCTAAATCTTCATCCTAATCTATGATGCTGCAGTGTCAAGTATCTTAGGAAAGACCATTGTACATCAGACCAAAACTCAATCTTTACTTTGAGTTTTCTGTAAAACTTGGCCAGGAGCTAAGCCAAGTGAATTTTAGTTTCACAAAGAAAACTAGACTGAAAACCCTGGAAACCAAAGGCTCCTAGTTCTCCATAGAACATAGACTGAGTACTGGGGAGGCAACACCTGTGAAATATCCTCCACACCATCTCTCCAATGAACTTCAGGCTTGAAGAGCAATCTAATCTATTGAACTAAGAGCATAGTTCAGTTCTTCTGCTCTTTTAACCTATGGCATCTACACTAAAGCTGAAGAAAGTGCCACTATTGCTGGGTGTTGCATGAATTAGTGCCACTGATGCTGGGTTTTGCCATGTGGACACTCATCCACCAGCAAATGGGCTGAGTTCATTGCTCTATATATGGTCAACCTAAAACCCAGCTATTTCATTTGTATTAAAAACCTCTCAAAAGAAATTACATGCAGAACCCCAGGTATCCCCATGCCTTTATTTGCAATGAATGGTTCATGACTCATCTTGACACTGGTCTAAATTAATCCCTTCATCTACTAAAGCTATTTACAATTGCAAAAACTCAAAGCAGCCTGCACCATAATAGGAATATACAGATATTTAACGGAGATAAAAATGCTCACTTCCTTTCTTTTTTTTTTTTTTACTGTTGCTGGTGCGGGGGTTTTGGTGGGGATTTGTGTGTGTGTGTGTGTGTATGTGTTTTTGCTTCAGCAACTTTCCCTCCTGATTTGTAGGGGCTTGCAGAGACTTTGCTGCCTCAAGAGAAGCTGGAACCAGAGGTAAAGCTATTTTAAACTGTCTGGCCACTAGTAAAACAACCTGGGCAGTGAAGCTGAAACAGTACCAGATTTTCTCTGCTCTCCATAACCACCTAAATTGGAGGTATACAGACACTGCTCTGAAACAAAAACACAGAGGGTAGAGAATGCATTTTGACAAGAGTCTGACTAGAGAGTTCACAAGGCCAACATCAAAAAGCTGTAAAAAGCTACACACTTTAATCTTGGTTCTGGGGAGTTGCTGTTGTTATCGGTGCTCTTTTTGTTTTGAGTGTACAGACCAAGGGTCACATTCAGATATCTTTACTCAGCAAAATTTAATGAGGCTACTCAAGGAGTCAGGTGCTACCCAGGATGAGTCAAGGTGGCCAAATCTTGCTTAGTTATTTAGCTCACGACTCCTGATATGACAGGAAGAAAGGCAGGCTTTTCCCTGCATAGCAGAATGAAACTGATCTATTCAACCATTTATTCAGCGTTATTCTGCTTCTGTGCAATACAGTCAGTGATACAAACCCTGGGAGTGGCCCTTGAGTGGGTTCGCCAGGTGGGGGAACCTCACTATTCTTGCATACCTGGGAAGGGACCATTCATTGTGATCACCTTTGCGCTCCATCAAGCTTGAGGACTCATACTTGTGCAAGACTGCCTGAAAGGCCAGAGACTCACTCCACCTCCGCCGGCTGGTGGGGCTGTCTTCGTGCAGGGGGAGCACTCTGCACTAGCTCAGGTGTGATACCAGTGTCCTACTCACCCTCTGCTGCTCAAGGCATTATGGTTCGGAGAAGCACAATATCCCCAGGAGCTGCCTTGCTCTGTGTCAACACCTAACCAGAGGTCCAGCGTTCAGGAACCATACAGCCCTACTGGAAAATCCCAAAGCTCCTATGCTGGAGTAACATTATGGGCCATAATGTGCCATCCTTAGTCACACTGATGAGCACTCACTCCCATAAGCACTCCTATTTGAAGACGTGTGGAAGTGTTCACTGACATTGGTAAAGGCTTCACAGCCTGCCTGTAAGAGTTTATTTGACCCAAATGATCAGTTTCAAAGCTAGCTTCTTACAGTGAGCATTGCTCTGCCTCTTTCCGCAGCAACATTAAAGCAGAGCGCCGAACGACAGCAGCACACACCGTATGAACAGAATACAAAATGCTGTGTGCATGTAGCTAAACTTACATTAAGAGGGTCTGTGCTGGAAAGACAACTTAGCTACATGGCCTTAGTGGTATAGCAGCTTAGAAGAAAAAACAAACAAACACTTTTCTATTGATCATACGTCACTGTGACCAGGGTCCTGGGGCAGTGGGTAGGGGGAGGGCATGCTGATATTACTCAATTAGGGCAAATGGTAAAGAATGGGGCAAACAATCCCCAATGTTGGTGGTTATTCCAATGCTTACATTCACCAAGCTCAAAACAGCCTCTACAATACCTTACTAGTTACACAGAAGCCAAAATATGATTCCCTCAAAAATAACCCAGCCTTTGGTCTCCCTCCCAGACAGAGAAGTCAAATATCAAGGTTCTACCAGTCCCAAAGGATCGGACACATTACCTCCCAGCCTAATGAATATTTCAGATCTTACCCCAAATACACGCTTACAGCCAATTCTTATTAACTAAAAGTTTAGTTAAAAAAGAGTATGTTAAAAGATCATTACATATAGACAGACACGAATACGGTTCTGAGATCAGTTTCACAGTAGGTAGGAGGAGCTTTGAAGTTGCAAAGAATTCTTAGAATGAGTCCATACGTTTAATCCAATGTTCCATACTCACTCAGTGATCCAGATGGGACTGGAGTGGTGGTCAGGGGACAAGGAGCAGGGGGGGTTGGATGGGTCAGGAGTTCTGAGGGGGGTAGTCAGGGGTCAGGAAGTGGGAGGGAGTAGATAGGGGGCAAGGGCTAGGCTGTTTAGGGAGGCACAGCCGTCTCTACCTGGCCCTCCATACAGTTTCGCAACCCCGATGTGGCCCTAGGGCCAAAAAGTTTGCCCACCCCTGCTCTAACAAGATTAGGTAAACAGACTACTACAATCATTATTTTCTACAAATTCTTTAACAATATAAGTTTACATTTTAAAGTTTAACATATTTAACATTGAATGGCCCTAATTACTATTTACACACTTTTTATAATGTCTCTAAAAGTTGACTCTGGGTCATTTAGCCTGCTTAACCCTGTCTGGCCACCTGTCAGTCATACTGGCAAATGTTATCTAATTATATATTGAAAGACTCATCTATAAAATGCATATGAGCAAAGGGACAGAGTTAACATTGCTACGATAAACCTAAACAAATTTGCTGACTTTTCTGCAATTAAAGCCTAAAACTTAATTTGCATTAGTGTAATTCTTTCTAGTTAATTCCCTTTTTTTAAAAAGTAAAATATGACAGAAATGTATTTTGGTATGTATTTTTGCCATTAAACAATTTTATTCAGTGAAAACAAGGGGACAAAATTTTATCCTATGTTTTCAACATAGTTACCACTGGCTGACAGTGACAGAAATTGTAGCCCCTAAAGTAATTGTTTTTGTAAGTTAGAAGCCACCAAAAACAGATGCTTCAAATGAAAGCATCTTTTAAGATATTACATGAATAAAAAGAGCTACTGCATAAATGCATTGTGGCAAGAATAAATGAAAAACTGCAAACATACTATGTGGACATGGTACAGCACAAAGAAATTCAAGCAGGACACAAAATGAAAGATTCTTTATTTGGGAGGCATCAGTTCCAGCAAGAAACTGACACTCAATACTCAGAAAAACAATAGGGTTCCATATTGAACTATAGGACTGTGTCAGTAGCAAATCCTGTTTGAAGTTTATCAGAAGCCGTCAAGTGCATAAAAGATATTGTGGTTCCACACTACTCCTTTTTCCTGTGGAGATCTTGAATCTAAGTATTGATCAGGTCCAGAACTGCTTTACTTTCAAAGCACACTGAGACCAGGCACAAGGAGTGCCATTTCAGCACCGTGCTCTGACGCATACAGGTACTGTATTTTCCAGGTTAAATTGTTTAATCTTTACTCGCCCTGCTGAGCCCCATTAAAGTCAGTTGATGCTGCTGGAGCTTTAGGAAAGTCTCCAAGCCTGGGGCAAGGTGGGGATGCTGTGAGGTCTTTCCAGATTGGGGTGGGCAGAGAGTGAGATCAGTACGAAGAGAGTCACACTGCAAAGTGGTGCTGGGGGTACAACTGCACCTATGTTGTTTCAAAGCCAAATTTCTTCAAACACCACAATATACACACTCTTCTGAAGGACTCGGTACACATCAGGGTTGATGTTTTTAAACAAGACTGAGCTATCCAGGCATGAAATAACTGAAACAATTTTCTTAACAGCTGAAAAACACTTGGCTAACTCAGAAATAGCTGAACCAATTTTCTTCAAACTTTCCAGTGTTGTACACCTCTGGGCTAATACCCCCAAATGCTTCTCTCTCTCTTTTTTTTTTTTTTATAAGGCAGAGTAATAAAAACAAAATAAGGATTAAAGGCCCAATCCTGCAAACAGTTAAGCCTGTGATTGACTTCACTTGTGAGTAACATTACTCACATGAGTAATAGTTGAAGGGCCAGCCCCTTGCCGTAGTTGTATCTTTTCAACGTTATAGCTCTGCTACAACACTCTAGTTCATGAAAATGGAATAAGCTAAAGTCCAGTATATTTTATAAGGCTGTAATTTCTGAGAGGGTGTTGATAATTTGGTACATAACATCCTACAGCAAATCTAGCTGGCTAAACTTGCAGCTATTGTCTTTTGCACCTGCCCTTAATTCCCATTTCACATGCAGCTGTGCATGCAAATTGGAAATGTTTTCATAAGAGCAAATCAAGTGACAAGTATAAATCAAAATGGGAAACATTTCTGTATGCAATCATGCAGTGAAATGAACAAAACAGGTTCACATACAAACTACTGCCAGGTTTTTCTGAAAGTCAAGAAAAAGTTTTAATACACAGCTTGCCAGTCCCTCTGGTTCATCAACATAGATAATATGCCCATTTTGTGCACTTACCTGTGATATTTGAACTGTGCGCTGTGCTCTTTCCTTTCACTCTAAAAAGAGTGTACGAGAATCAACCATTATTCTCTGACTACTTTTTGCTACTCCAGTGACAAAGCATGTGTACAGCCAGGCATGCTGGGGAATCTAGCTCAGTTTTTTAAATGAACCAGAGGAAAAAACTTATTCTACTGATGTGAATAAAATAAGGCAAATTACCAGAAGATTTAAACGTGAATAATGTTATTTTGTCTCTCCAATTCCCCATCAGCTCCTCCCAGGTTTTAAAAATTATGCAAGTTAATTCAGTGGTCTTGAAAGTAATGAATGTATATCAGTGCTGGAAAACACCTATGGAAGCATCCCAATGCATATCAGTCCTGACTTGAAACCTTGCTCTTATCCCTGTTCTGAGCCCCTATTAAGCTCAGAATGCTTGCCACACCTGATTATATGTTGGTTATAGGATATGCATGAGTACAGTATACGATAAGACCACCAAAACTCACTTGTAACTTAAAGTGCAATCTATGCTGACTTTACAAAGGAGTTTGGCACAAAAGCCTGCATGAAACTTCTCCTTTGTTTAAAAGTAGACCAGATCCTTAATATGGTAGACTAGATACACAGCTAGCATAAATTGGTGTAACTCCAGTGTGGCCAGTTGTGTTGTACCATCATTTGACCAACCATTGGGAATGGGCTCAGACTGTGCCAAAACCACTGCCACCAGGATTTATTCAAGTTTCAACATCATTCTTGGCGCATACCACAGCTGGACACATTATTCCAATAGCCCTTGGACCAGTGCCAAAGACAGACATAATTCAACCTATTTCTGCTCATTGTTTATACATCCCAGGATTGCAGTATTTCCCATAAAGCTACTTATTCTGACACTGCCACCAGTTTATTTTGTCTGCTTTATATATCTACATAGGCAAGCCCATATAGAGTTATAAGACTCCTATTGCCGCTTAAATATTTAACAAAGGTCAAGTCTCTAAATAAGTCTTCCACAATGTGTGTTTGATACCAACACCAAAAAATTAACAAGGTAGGATGTTTTATATTATTGCTTATTTTAATTCTGGATTAGACCAAAATCTGCACAACCATATTATGTTTACCTGAAAGCATAATTTTATACATGTTGTGCAATGAAAGCTAATAATTTTTAGCTAAAATAGACAATTGTACATCCCAGTGGTTTTATTTCAAATATACAGTGTTTCATTCTTACAGTGCAGATGTTTAAAAGATTGTGTATCTTGCAAAAAAATTTCTCTTACCAGCCATGTAGTCAATTTAACCTCCTTAATATTTACTGGATCTGTTTGGTGCATGCATTCAGTTCTTCCTAACTTGTTTCTCCTATGAGAGAGGCACCCAGATCTATTAATTGAATTTACATACTGTGACGGAGTCAGACCAGAAGGATATAGGAGAGTGCTGGAAGGCAGGTATATTAGTCTGAGGATGTGCAGGTCCTTGTTTCCTGGATAGCCAAACAAAGGCTACTCCAGGCCAATCAAGACACCTGGGGCCAATTAAGAACCTTCTAGAAAGGAGTAGAAACAGCTAGCCTAATTGGGACACCTGTAGCCAATCAGGGACTGGCTGAAACCAGATAAAAACCTCCCAGTTAGTCAGGTGGGCTGTGGGTGTCAGGAGCTGTGGAAGGAAGTTATGCTGTTGGTGAGACTGAGTGTAGGACAACATACCATACTGAAGGAAGGAGGCCCTGAGGTAAGGGTGAAGTGGAGTTTGAAGAAGCTGGGACTGCTGTGGGGAAGTAGCCCAGGGAATTGTATTGTGTTTTGTGGATAAAAGGTCAGCCATCTTAGCTGATACTATTAGGGTCCCTGGGCTGGAGCCCGGAGTAGAGGGTGGGCCTGGGCTCCCCCCCTTTTTCCACCTTCCATACTGGCCTGTGATGAAGGTAACTCACTAGGTGGTGACTCTTGCCAATTATACTGAGAAAGGGAGGTCACTCTGGGGCCTAGATGAGTTTCTGAGGCCCCTAAATCTGCCAGGAAGCGCAGGACCCACAAGTACAGACTTGGAGCTTTGTCACAATACCTTTTTCAATTGTCCTGCAAAGTGCTCCTCAAAGAGAAGAGTTAATCTCCTCTGCAAGGGCAAATGTAATATTTGTTTGCACACTAAACTGAAATACAGATCATGGTCTGCTAGAACTGAATGAAATTCACTCTTTATAGGTTGCAAAATTCCACACAATACCTTTCACCATTTAATTTCACATAAGTCTGTATCACCTACTTTCTTGTAGTGCCAAAAATGGCTGATTTAGCATAAAAATCCACAAACTTTTCAGTGTGAAAGCCATCTTCAAACAAACACTGGATCTATTTTTGTTCATAAACAGGCCAATTTCTTCTAAAAATACACAGCCATTTTAACAGAATTCTCTACAGCAATGGATCAGTTTTCAAGTTAATAACAAAATGAGGGAGAAACCTTGAGTTCTGAGTGGTATAGTTGATCATTTCACACAACTCTGTCATCCGTTATAACTTTCAGTGTAGTTTGCTATTTTTAGGAATTATATTTCTCAACAGTAAAACTTAAACCAATGACCTTTTCTTTACTAATGTTATAACGCTCACTGATACCACAGTAGTTGACTAGACTTAAATGTTCTGTTACAAACAGAAATGTTCATTTTGATAGAAAAGCCTTTTTCATCTAAAAAATATTTCAAATGAAAAATTGCAATCAGCTCTATTAATGTGTTCCACTTGCCTAGTCTAACAGTGCCTTTCAGCTAATACAGCCTGGAAGCCAAAGTTAGGGTTACCTAGGCACACACAGGTGGGCTGGACATCAAAAAAATCCCAAATAATTTCAAGCATTGAGAAGAATCATAAGAACATCCTGTGAGGTGTTACGTGTCTGTGTTTCTGAATACTCTGTGCAAAGAAGCAAACTTTGATGAAGAATATCTGAAAGCAGATCTTGTATGACGGTGAATGATTGTTGTATTCATTATTAGGCTGAAATGACTTGAAATAAGTCATGCTTTTGAACAAAGCAAAAAGAATAGGAAAAAGAAATGAATGATTCAGTATATTATCTCTTTAGGCTCTCAAAGAGAGAGCTGGCTGCTTAATTTTCACAAGCACTTTAATTTCAAGAGACAAAGGTCTCATTTCATTTCCAATACAATTGTTCTACTCAATGAAATTTGCATTTTAACCTAAAAAAAATCTTTGTCGAGGGGCACACCACTCATCACTGGTCTCACGTCACCTCCTGGTCACTCTGGGGATTAGACTTTGAAGTTGACCCCCCGCTTCTGCAGCTTGTACACCATCATTCTGTCTCTCTCACAGGTCTGCAGCTCCTCTCTGACCCCAGAACCGCAACAGCCTCTTTGATGCTCAGACCTCTGGCTGGGTCACTCAGTGTTCCCCTTCAGGGGTAGCAAAGTCCCTTCTCCCTAGCAGTCCTAGGCAGTCTTTCCTTTCTTTGCCCCATGGTGCCGTTCCCTCAGTGGCTGGTAGGGGAACCCAGGCCCACATTCTACTCCAGGTTCCAGTTCAGGAACACTCAACTCAGCAGTTCTCTCTCAGCCCTCACTGCTCCTTCCATGGACTGCTTCCTACCACTCCTGGTTCCTCTTCTCCCTCTGGATGTAACAGCTCCAAAACCTTCTTTCCAAAGTGGTGACTGCCTTCCTGCAGCCTTTCCCAAAAGCCCCTGGCTGTAGTCAGGTACATAGCATTATACAGGCCCTGCCTGTTCCTGAACAGCTGAGCCTGCTCTCAATTAGCAGGTGCAGCCTGTGGAGTTAATTGGCCTGCCTGGGCACCTTAACCCATTCAGTCCTGTGCGGAGTGGTCTCTCCCTCACACCCTTTATGCCATACTATCTTCTTCTTCTCTTCCCCTCCCTCCTCCCGTCCCCTGCCCCCTGCACTCCAAATAATTTTGATTACCTTGATTTTCTTTGACCCAGATTCTGATAGTCTTCCTCCCATTGAGTAGCACCTTTTCTATAAGTGGTTTATCCTGATTTCAAGAAGACCACTTGTGGAGTCAGGCACTACTCAGCAGGAGTGCTAGTATCTTCAAATCTGGCCCTTAGTTTGCATTACGTCTGAGAATTTGAATAAGGGGACACATAGAAGAGGCCCCATAACTCTTAGGAATTTCATGGTGGGAATGTGTGCAGTAGTGCTGGGACACCAGGTATATTCAGAGAAGGGATGATAATTTGGAGGTTACAGATGGGGATCTTAGCCACTCTTGGATAGGGTGTTAAGTGCAGGATGGGGTTCCAGCTGAGCTTTTCACTTTCTCCTATCATTCTCAGAATAACCTTACCCAGCTGAGTGGAGAAGAGGAGGCTGAGGGGGATATGAAAACAGTTTACAAGTACATAAAAGGATGGGGGAAAGGAGGGAATTATAAGGCAGGGGGAGGAAACTGTTCTTGTTAATCGCTGGGGACAGGACAAGAAGCAATGGGCTTAAATTGCAGCAAGGGCGGTTTTAATTGGACATTAGGAAAAACTACCTAACTGTCAGGGTAGTTAAGCACTGGAATAAATTCCTTAGGGAGGTTGTAGAATCTCCTTCATTGGAGGTTTTTAAAAGCAGGCTCGACAAACACCTGTCAGGAATGGTCTAGTTATTACGTAGTCCTGCCTTGAGTGCAGAGGACTGGAGTAGATGACCTCTCGAGGCCCCTTCCAATCCTACACTTCTGATTCTATGGCCTCTAAAGAATAAATTAATTCTATGTCCGCTAAAGTTTCCTGTGCTGACTCTTTTCTTATGTCCGTCATGTAGAACCAGATTGTTCCATGTGCTGTACATTTCAGATTCCCCAGAATTCAGTGGGAGCAGTGAGACCGCCTACCATCTGAAAGCAGAACTGGGCCTGTTAGATCATCTCACACAACATTACCATCAAGAGAGCTGTGATAATGTTGGCCAGGAAAAAGGAGGTCACACTCCCTTGGGAATACATCCAATGGGCAGTTTAAAATGATGGGACTGCAGTAAGGGATGTGACCCTGGAATTTTAGCACTGAGGTGGGGGAAAGCACCCCAAATTTTAAGATGGGGCTCATATGCATGTGCAAGACACCAATCTGCACTGGGGGAAGAGCAAACATGCCCTGTCTCAGAGGCAGCTCCAAGAGGAACTCTGCCCTAATGAGGAAAAATTCCCCCTTGATCTCTCTAAGGAGAACACATCAGCTTCTACCAATGCACTTGAGGTGTGGCAAGGTTACTGCCATAGCTCTTCCCACCCCTCACAACTCTCTCTGGGGAGTCATGTACTACAGGAGACACATGAGGGGAGTAGTATGTGTATTTCCCCAGACACCTAGAATTTAACTCTGTCCCACAGTCATGCATAACTGTAGAGGGAGGTCTGCAAAGGAACAGGGTGCAGGGCACAATCTGGCCAGTGGCTAAGCCAGCAACAGCTAATGGAAATGGTTCTGAACTTGAACCCTACAACCAATTAACCCTGAACTTTGGGGTGATTTGAAATTTATGTCTGGATCTGAGTTCAGTGTTATGGGGTAATAATTCCTAATAATCTGGTATAGTTCTGTTACATAATTAGCCATTCCACTTTCTTTGTGGCCCAAACACAGGGTGGATATCAACAGACTACAAATATTTCTGATGTTAATTCAATCCCTCTTCAATTTCCAGTACCATCTCTGTGCCTTTCAGGGATCAAAGGAGCCATATTGAGAAATATGAACCCGCTCCAATAGAAGTCTTGCATTTAAAAGAAGTAATAGGGCATAAAATCCTTGCTGTTCATCCTAACCAGTTTATAGAACATTGTGTTTACTTTGTATGCATTTGTGATAACAGAACTGTGATACAGAAAGGGAAGATGAGTTTACTAAGTACAGTATATTCATATTCAAGAAGTTTGCATTATTTATAACAACTGGCCTATTGATACTGTGTACAAATCTATTTTGCTTTGGGTTTCTTCACGGCAACTCCTGTATGTTGCTTTGAAACATTTCCCCTAGATGTCTGCAACAATTTCAATACACTAAATTAAGAAAATGTCTACACAGGCCCCATGTTTTCAGATAGTGAGCTGTATGTTTGAATGGTGCCTAGCCCTAGTATAATGGGGTCACTACTGCAATACAAATAATGCATATTAATAATAATAATAACAACAGGTCATGGTTCTCAGTGATTTCGGCAGGAAGCTGCTGGGTGCTCAGCACATTTGAAAAACCAGCCTGCATTTATTTCAGTGCCTAAATATGGATTTCGTTTCCTACATATCCAAATTATGGTCTCAGAGCATATACAGTTAATGACTCAGTTACGGTTGGGATTCTCAAAGGACTCTAAGGGAGTTTTGCATGCTCAGGTGCCTGGTGGATCTGATGCAGGAAAGGCAGCCTGAGCACAGACTGCTGCTGCAGCCCCTCTTTAATCGCCTGCCCTCCTCCCAGAGTTCCATATCCACCTCACCCAGATGCCCAACAATGCGGGGGCAGGGGAGGGGAAGGCTCGGGCACCTAGCCACTCCACTTCAAGGATTACCCAAGCAGCAGAAGGCTGGTAAACCCTAAGTTCTGATTTTATAGTGTGGTCTTGTCCTTCCCTCCTCCCTCTCCCTATCTGGGTTACGTGGTGAGTTCTCTCTCTATTTTTTTAATCAATTAATAAAGAATGCATGGTTTTGAAACAATAGTGACTTATTTCCTTTGCAAGCTGTGATCGAAGAGGGAGGGCTGTTGACTTACAAGGAATTAGAGTCAACCACAGGGACGGGTTTGCAACAAGAACAACAAATACAAATGTCACACTGTAGCCTGGCCAATCATGAAACTGGTTTCCAAAGCTTCTCTGATGTGCAGCACACCCAGCTGTGCTCTTCTAATCGCCCTGGTGTCTGGCTGTGCAAAATCAGCCACCAAGCAATTTGCCTCAACCTCCCACCCAGCCATAAACATCTCCCCCTTACTCTCACAGATATTGTGGAGCACACAGCAAGCAGCAATTACAATGGGAATATTGATTTTGCTGAGGTCTAACCTAGTCAGCAAACAGCGCCAACAAGCTTTTAAATGCCCAGATGCACATTCTTCCACCATTCTTCACTTACTCAGCCTATAGTTCAACTGCTCCTTACCAGGCTGCCTGTGTACGGCTTAATGAGCCATGGCATTAAGGGGTTGGCTGGGTCTCCAAGGATAACTATAGGCATTTCAACATCCCCAACAGTAATTTTCTGGTCTGGGAAGTAAGTCCCTTCCTGCAGCTGTTCAAACCGCTCCTGAAGATGCAAGCGTCATTCACCTTTACTGGCCATCCCACACTGATGTCGGTGAAACATCCCTTATGATCCACCAGTGCTTGCAGCATCATTGAAAAGTACCCCTTGTAGTTTATGTACTGGCTGCCAAGGTGGTCCAGTCCCAAGATAGGGATATACGTTCCATCTATCACCCCACGACAGTTAGGGAACCCCGTTGCAGCAAAGCTATCCAGTATGACCTACACATTTCCCAGAGTCACTACCCTTGATAGCGGCAGGTCAGTGATTTCACTGGCTACTTGGATCACAGCAGCCCCCACAGTAGATTTGCCTGCTCCAAACTGATTCCCTGCTGACCAGTAGCAGTCAGGCGTTGCAAGCTTCCAGAGGGCTATCGCCACTTGCTTCTCAACTGGCTGGGCTGCTCTCATCTTGGTATTCTTGTGCTTCAGGGCAGGGGAAAGCAAGTCACAAAGTTCAAGGAAAATGACCTTATGCATGTGAAAGTTTCACAGCCACTGGGAATCATCCCATACCTGAAACACAATGCAGTCCCACCAGTCTTTGTTTGTTTCCTGGGCCCTGAATCAGCGTTCCACGGCATGAACCTGTCTCAATGCCACAATGATGTCCAAATTGCCACATTCCCTGCTTTGAGGGAAGTCTGTGTCCACGTCTTCATCACTACAGTCATCGCGCTGTCATCGTCTCCTTGCCCGGTTCTGCAAATACAGCAGGATAATGAGCGAGGTGTTTACAATGCTCACAACTGCAGCGCTGAGCTGAACGGGATCCATGCTTGCTGTGCTCTGGCATATGCACAGGTAATCCAGGAAAAAGGGTGAGAAACGCCTTGCTTTCACAGAGGGAGGGAGGAAGGAAGGGGAGACTGATGACATGTACCCAAAACCACCTGCAACAATGTTTTCGTCCCATGAGGCATTGGGGGCTTAGCTCAGAATTCCAATGGGCAGCAGAGAATGTGGGAACTGTGGAATAGCTACCCACAGTGCACTGCTCTGAGAGTCGATGCTAGCCACAGTACTGTGGACGCACTCCACTGATAATGCGTTTAGTGGGGAGACACACAATCGACTGTATAAAATTGGTTCTGAAAAATTGACTTCTACAAAATTGACCTAATTTCATAGTATAGACATACCCTTATTAGCATTTTGTAGAATCAGATTCCTAATATATTGATTCATATTCTTTAGCGCTCTGGGCATCGTTACAAATAAATCCTTTCACCAAAAGCCTTATTTCTTCCTGGCTTTTAATTTTTTTTTCAAAGAAGATAAACCTAAAAATATGAACTAGGACATAACTTAGCTTCTTTTCTTTTTACCTGGCCTTTGGCAAGATGACTAAGGGAAACACTGATAACATGGTAAAGCAATAATTTTTAAGACCATCCACATAACAAGTAACTGCTACTGTGCAAAAGCAGCAATACAGCTTTGTTCTAATAGTACTAAAAGCAATTGACTATCAAAATTCTACATAAATCTTGTACCGGAAAAAGAATTGTTTTGGTAAACAAGGTATGCATAAAAAATGCTGATCCTGTGTGTATGTAAGTCCACAGCAAAATTTAAAGATCAAATGCATCTCTGTTTTGAAGAATCCGATTTCAATATTTCAACTGAGAAAAAAAGCTGCTTCAAATTATTAGAGTCACTCAAAAATATTAATCAAGGAGCTTTTGCATCCTTGTTTCACAGTGATGGGGTTTGGGTTTAATTTGGGTTGGTTTTTTTTCATGTGCACCATTGGAGTTAGTGTCTGCCTATATCACAGTAGTAACATAAAAAATCACAGCTCCATAAAGTCCCCAAAAACATCAGTTTATGAGCCAGGGAATGGGCTGGGCAAAGATTAACAGGGAGCATTCCAAAAGCACAAAGGGGTGCTAATTACATATCTCCCTTTGTGCCTTGGAAAATCTTTCTCCCTGCTTTCATTTGTGAGATTATTCCTCGGCTCTAGAGTAAAAGAAGAAAATACGCTAGTGAAAAATTAGTCTGTCCATATTGTAGGAAGCAAAAGTTAATCAAAGCAAGGAGTTTCATGCAGCTGTTGAAACTGTAGTGGAATTAAGGGGAAATTGCTGTTTTGCTTTTGGAAGATGTTGGACTTTATAAATAATCTCCATAGTGAGTGAAAACATTTTCGTCTATAAGGTAAAACTCCCTAGTAGAGAATGATTCCTGATGTTATGTCTTTATTCTCAAGGCATCAAAATCAATAGAGGCCAACGTATATATGATCAGTCTTCTCAGCTATGTATTGTCCTTTAGACATCTCTTTACAGAGGCTTGTACTTTGCCTTGTTTTCCTAAAGTTCCTTCCTCCTTTTTGCTCAGCGCTGTTATCATTGTTCACACGTTCTCCTTGTGACTCTGATTTTCCATTCCATCCTCAGATGTCAAAGGAAATGAAGTCATCAGCATGGCTGTTCTTCCGGCCCATGTGGACATCTTAAAGGGACAATATTGTGCTTCCACAAAAGCAGTATAATATATTGCCAGATTACTTGAACTGTTGCTAGAGTTAGTGTTTTTGTGCTGCGGTATGCAGCCCAGTGATAGTGTGACTGTTTCAGTAATATCATATTTAAATGCTCTTTCCCAGTCTTGCCAATCTGAGATGTGCATTATAGTGGTCTGCCATGATGTTGTTTTCTCACTGCTTGGGGTGAAATGGTGATGTTTTAGTTTTAAGGAGAAGGGGGCTTATAACATTTATTTCTCCCTCTGAATTAGTAATGGGATAAATGATGAAGGCTCTGTATTGGAGTGTGTGCTCAGGCAGCATGCCTGGCACTCCATTTGGCATTCAGATGTTTGGTAGGAAAACATCTCAGAGGGAAAGTGGCATTTACCTAGACCATACCATGGCAGAGAGTCTGGCAATGATTGGGCCTGCCTAATTTCTTGTTCTAAAATGGCGTAGGTTATTTTTTTAGGTGGATACATACTTTTTTCATGTTCTATTCACGTCAGACTTTTCTTCACTCCTGATCTACCCCACACATTAACCTATACATACACCCACAATACAAAAACCAAGATTTGAAAGCAGCCTATAGGATTTGGACAGATAATTGAAGTCAGTGGAACCACTCAAGCACAATGACCAGAAGCCCCGATTTTGTAGGCACAGTCCCAATTTTGGGGTGTTTTTCTCACATAGGCACCTATTACTCCCCATCTGCTGTCCCGATTTTTGACACTTGCTATCTGATCAGCCTACACTCAAGAGCTCAAAGCTAAACACATGTGCAAACATTTGGAGGATCGGGGGCCTTCAGTTCTATTGTATCGCCTTCTTGTCTTTTGTTTCTAGTAGAAACATGTGCAGCTCACAAAACCACGGGTAGAAATGGCCCTGATCACTAACATTATTGGCAGCCTCAGCAGAGAGAACAAGGCCTGAAAGGGCAAAGAGACTAAATTAGTTTCTCACTGTGAGTGATAGTCCTCCCAGGACAGGGCTGAATCACATTGGGGGGACAGTGTGCGAGAAACTTGCACTATCATTGCCCAGGCTAATAGCTGCTATGAAGATAAACAGAGCTTTAGTCACTAGAGCTTTTACATTAGCACCTTTAAAGAGCAATAAATTCACTTAGAAAACTGTAAAAAGGAAAAAAAATAAGGCTGGATGTCCATAAATACATCAGAAGGAAAATGAGGACTAGCATCCTAAAGCCCTGAACCAGCATTGCACTTAGAAAAAATATAATTTTACATGGGTGTATAATCCCATTAGTTTCAATGGGACTACTCACATGCTTAAGAGCTATGTTGGATAGAGGCCTTAGTCTCTATTTATATTAAATAGAGACAGGAGATTAGTGTATTTCAGAGAGTTCTCGACTTCAAGGCCTAAGAGCCACGACATTTGATGCCTCATCTACGGCCAGGTCTGCACTAGCGGGAGGGTAGGGGGAGTCGACCTAAGATATGCAACTTCTGCTACGTGAATAGCGTAGCTGAAGTCGACGCATCTTAGGTCAACTTACTTGGCGTCCTCACGGTGGCAGCAGGCTTTCCCGTCGACTCCGCTTGTGCCTCTCGGCGAGCTGGAATACTGGAGTCAATGGGGAGCGCCTTTGGGGATCGATTTATCGCATCTAGATGAGACGCGATAAATCAATCCCCAAGAGATCAATGAGTACCCGCCAATCCGGCGGGTAGTGAAGACCTAGATGTCATAAACTGCCCTTCCTAATCTGTGCTTCCCTAAAGGAACTAGCACAGTCAGGTGTTTTATTACTTACAATTTTTCAAATGCAGAATAGGATTATAATAGGAATAACTGCTGTTTTGTTATTTCTGTTCCTGGACTGACTAGTTAAAAGTTGGATGAGATGACCTGTTCTTTTTCTGCATGTGAATTCTGACTTTGTAAAAGATGCCATAGGCACCGACCTGTTCCTATTCCTACAACTTGTTATCACTGGGAGAAGCCACTATGGTATGTGTTGTCTGAAACTGAGGCCTGGTCTACACTACAGACATAGGTCAACAAGAAGTCATGTTAAGTCAATTTAATAATGTCTGTGTCTATGCTACCAAGTCCTCAGCTGACATAAGTGGCTTGTAAAGTCGACATCTCTACTCCACAAGATGTAGAGCTTGATTCAACATCCATGGTTTGATGTGGGGATAGTGTAGACACTGTGTTGCGTAATTCAAATGAATTGGCTCCAGGAGGTGTCCAACAGTGCTCCACTGTAAACTCTCTGGATAGCACTTTCAATTCCACTGCACGTCAGCCAGGTACACAGGAAACAGCTGCTCCCTTGTTAAAGTCTCACGAACTTTTGAATTTTCATTTCCTGTTTTGATCAGCATGGAGAACTCACCAGCACAGCTGATCATGGAGACTCAAGGCCACAAACACGCTCCAGCATGAAGTACCCAGGAGGTGGTGGATCTTATTGCTGTGTGAGGAGTAGAGTTTGTGCAGGCAGAGCTCTGATCCAGCAGCAGAAACACTGACATCTATGCCAAGATCGCTCAGGGTTTGGGGGACAGAGGCTACACCAGTGATACACAGAGGTGCCATGTGAAAATAAAGGAATTTCGGCAAGTGTACCGGAAGACAAGGGAGGTGAACAGTTGTTCTGATTCTGTCCCACAGACATGCCACTTTTATGAGGAGCATGCGATTCTTGGTGGCAACCCCACCACTATTCCAGTGTGCTCCATGGATACTTCCCAGGAGCCCCAGGTGACCTCGAGCAACAACGAGGAGGACATTGTTCATGAGACAGAGGAGGAGAACATGAGGCAGGCAAGCGGAGGATCCATTCTCCCAGTAGCCAAGAACAGTTTTTAACACTGGAGCCCCTCCCTTCACAGGACCAGTTAGTGGTGCAGTGTGATGCTGGGGGAGGCACTTCTGGTGAGTACACATTTCCAATCAAACTATAGGGGTTACTTGTGTAACCCTTCTGCCCATCAGAGTTGGCAGCAACAAGGGCCGGGTTCAGTATCCAGGGGTTCCATTCCAATAGCACAATACAAAAACCGGCTCGAGCCCCCACCCAGTGACCTGGGACAACCATATACCACCCCTCTGGGCATCTGTAAGAGACAATACTTCCCCTCTCGCAAGCACAGAGTCTGAGTGCACCAAAGCCTTTTAATAACAGGGAGAAACAATGTGGCATTATATTGGGGAAACACCACAAACAAGGTTAATAAACCAAACCATGAACCAGAAGCCCCCCTCCCAGCAAATAGGCCGTGGCCTTCCCTTTGGCTCTTGAGTTCCACAACCCCCAAAATTCACTCAATAGTCCCAAAAGTCCAGAAGCCCAAGAGTCTCTGTTCTGGGTCAGTGCAGAGTTCAAAAATCAATTGGCAGAGTCTTACCTCCCAGCCTGGGTGGAAATGGAGGGTAGGGCACGGGGCACCTTACGTGGTCCGAGGCCGACTGCACTGCCTCTCTGTGGGGTTCTCTGCAGCCCTCACCGCAATCTGCTCTGCTTTGCTCTGCTTGCCGACACTCGAACTGCTCTGCAGCGCCAGTCACTCCGCTAGCTGTCCTGCTAGCCAACACACGGACAGCTCTGCGGTGCCAGTCACTCCGTCAGCAGCACAAACAGCTCCGCTAGTCAACACACGGACTGCTCTGCTGTGCCAGCCACACAAACTGCACCCAGGAACTGCTCGGCTGAGTCCGCTGCCAGTCGCACAAACTGCACCCAAGAACCGCTCGGCTGAGTCCGCTGCCAGTCGCACAAACTGCACCCAGGAACCACTCGGCTGAGTCCGCTGCCGGTCGCACAAACTGCACCCAGGAACCACTCGGCTGAGTCCGCTGCTTTGCTCTGCTAGCTGCACAAATTGCTTGGTGCCACCAACATGCCTTTAGGCCTGCCCTCACTTAACACAGTGCTCAGTGGTTTCAGCTCTTAAGTGATTTCAGCTCTTAGCTGGTGGGGGGGGGGCAGTCAGCGCCTTGGCACATATACACCGGCAGACTCAAAGTGAATTCAGCTTAGCAGGCTGAACCAAGACTCCTAAGGGAATCAAAATTAGCTTTAACATTCCACAGTGGAGAAAGACAGGGTGCAATAGACCTGGGGGGCCCTTAGACAAGTCCCTCACCAAAAGGTATAGAGACCTACCCATAGTCTCTCTCAATCTCAGAGCACTCTGAAGCACGTGGCCCTTGACCAGTGAGTGCTACTTAGATGATGGCGAATCCCTCCATCATAACAAGGGCCAAGTACACGTCCATAGTCCTTCATTCACACGATCAGGGTAACATCACTTTATCATTCCTGCCCCAGTAACATAGAAACTGGGGCTCCCACATCAGCCGAAGTGGCCATGTGGGCTGCTGTGAGCTCAGGCTAGGCGCAGTGGGTGTGTCTATGCAAATTGATCAGCCCCAAAGTTATTTTCCAAAACTCACTGCAATTCCCATAGTTCGCCACCAGCTGTCAGAATATATCTCATTCCTGACACTGCTTACACATGCTATTATTTTTTTATGTTTAATCTGAACAAAAGAGTAGGTGTCAGTGGTCTCTCCATCTACAGAGAGGATGCTCTCTGAAAAAGACCGTTTATGTGCATGAGGATGGCCCAGGAATTCTCCACGGCGATCTCCAGGAAGCTTTCGTGGAGGTCCTCTGCAATCCTTTGCGGACAGTTTCTGGGAAGGACTGCCTTCTTTCGTCCACAACATTAGGACACTTTCCTGCGCCACTCCAGCATTAACTCTGCTGGCATCATTGTAGCACACAGAATTGCAGCACAAGGACCAGGTCTATATCCGGACACTTGCAGCATCCACTCCCTTTCCACATCTGTTACCCTCAGGAGAGTGATATCGCATACGGTCACCTAGGGAAAACGGAGGACATTTTCAATACTAGCCCTTAAACCGCAAACAGTTCAACACCCTTGTTTGGCGAAATATGGGTCGCACAACCAAGCTTTCTCAAACATGACATGGTTGTGGTTGGAAAGGATCACTGTGTATTGCAAGCAACATTAAAAAGGGGGCAGGGAGGGACAGCTTTCTGTTCGTTTCATTTCCCACACACACACACCCATCCGGTGCTGCTTCTGTAAAACAAACCAAACTATTCCGGGAGCTTTACAGTGGTGCCTGCCCTCAAGCACCATCCAGGTTGCTAGGGGAAAAGGTTCTTTTCTCAAGTTCCAACTTGTGATCCCAATGATGTCTTCACAAAAGCAGCAGCACAAGACCTCTCACCCATGCCTTGTGCCCTTACTCACCATGGCTGGAGCAGCAAACCAACTGTTGCAATAGTCAGCAGTTGTGGTTATGTTGTGGCTTGCAGTGAAGTGTATTGAGGAGTGGCGTTTTTATAAAAAAAAGTTAACCATGCATCAGAAACAATGTATGCACTGTCAATGCTACCCTTGCGCTTTGCATTCCTTGCAGGTGAATTCTTGTCCACTGGCAAATTCTCCACATGGGACAGAGATTTTCCCAGATTAGAAGGTGGGAAAAGAATGAGTTCAATGAGTTAATGCGCACCTCCGAGAGTGACAAGATGGAGCTCAGAGCATGGAGCATTACACTGTCCATGAACCTGGATATGGACAGGGAGGACAGGAGAGCATGCAGGGAACAAGAGTGTGCCACCTAGGAAGAGATGCTGCAGATTATGAAGGAGCAATCAGACATGTTGAGACATCTGACTGAGATTCAAGGAAGGCAATTGGATGCTAGAGTCCTTCTGCAGCCTATGCTGAACCTGCTGCCATCATTGCCCAGTTCCACATCCTCCTCCCTCAAACATCCTATGAGGCAGGGGTGGGGAGGAGTTTGGTATCCCTTGCAGTCAAGGGTACAAGGACCAGAAGGAGCCCATTCCCATACCTTTGAATGTTATTGCAGTGCATCTGTAAGCAAACTTTCCTTATTTCTCCCCCCACAGGTTAGCAGCTCTTTTACCCCAGTTTATCTTACTTTTCTTTGCTGTCTCTGTGTGTTTGTGTGCATAATAAAATTTAATGGATTGAGGAGAAAAAGCTCTTTATTAATTCAACATATGGTGGTTGGTGGGGGTGGAGATTACATGGGAGAAAATGCAGTGGAGGGGACAGTTTGGTAAGGAACAAAACAGATAAGTGTCACATTACTCTGGCTCATTGCTGAAACCAGTTTTCAAAGCCTCACGGAGACGCAGAGCCCCTCAATGTGCTCTTCTTACTGCTCTGGTGTCTGGCTGCGCAAAATTGGCTACCAGATGATCTGCTTCAGCCCTCCCACCATAGTGGAAACTTTTCTCCCTTTGTTTCACAGATATTATAGAGCACACAGCAGGCAGCAATAACAATGGGGATATTGCATAACAACCTAATAAGCAAACAGCACCAGTGACCTTTTAAATATCCAAAGGCACTTTCCACCACCATTCTGCACTTACTCAGCCTATGGCTGAACTGCAACTTACTGCTGTCTAGGCTGCCTGTGAATGGCTTCATGAGCCATGGGAGCAAGGGGTAGGTTGGGTCTCCCAGGATCATGACTGGCATTTCAAAATCACCAATGATTATTTTGCAGGAAAGTCCCCGCTTGCAGCTTTCTGAACAGAGCTGTATTCCTAAAGATGCACGTGTCATGTACCTTTCCCAACCATGCCACTTTGATGTTGGTGAAATGGCCCATGTGATCCACCTTGCATCACCATTGAGAAGTATCCCTTACGGTTAATGTACTGTTTGAAAAGGTGGTCTGGTGCCAAGACAGGGATACACATTCCATCTACCACTCCACCATCGTAGCAAAACCATCCAGTATGTCCTGTATGTTGCCCAGAGTCACTTCCCTGCTTAGCAGAAGTCTGTTAAGAGCCCTGCAAAGTTGGATCACGACAGATCCCATCGTAGATTTACCAACTCTAAACTGATGCTCCACTGACCAGTGGCAGTCTGGCGTTGCAAACTTCCACAGAGCTATTCACCACTCACTTCTCCTCTGTCAGAAGAGCTCTCATTTTATTATTGCTGAACTTCAGGGCTGGGAAAGCTCTTCACACAGTTTCTGGAAAGTGGTGTTACTCATTCAAAAGTTTTGCAGCCACTGCTCGTCATCCCACAGCTGAATAATGATGCGGTCACACCAGTCAGTGCTTTTCTCCAAGGCCCAGAAACAGTGCTCAGCCACGTCAAGGTGATGCATGACTGTAACCAATAACTGCAAATTGCTCCGCTCTATGTCTTCCAGCACGGCTGCTTGCGTGGCATCACATTGTTCTACACAGCGGCTCTTGTATGGCTGTGTAAATACTGCAGGATAAGGCGTGAGGTGTTTGTAACACTCACAACAACAGTGTACAGCTGAGCGGGGTCCATGTTTATGCTATGGTGTCCACAGGGTTAATCCAGGTTTATGAAAAAAGGCATGAAAAAGACTTGGTTTGTTTGCCATTGATTTTAGGGAGGGAGAAGGAAGGGAGGTAAGTTCATCATGGGAGGCTAACGCCATCTTTCCACACCCACACATGCCAATGTTTTGGTACCATAAGGCAGTGCAAGCCCAACCCATAATTTCACTCAGTGACATGCCCTGTGGGATAGCTATCCACAGTGCAGCACTCCGTGCATTGATGCAAGCCCCGATAGTGAGGATGTGCTCCGCCATCGCAATAAGCGTAGTGTGGACACATGCTTAAACTGGAGGCTCATTGTTGACTTAAATGAAGTTGACTTAACTTTGCAGTATAGACATGGCCTGATTCTCCAGTCTCTTGAAAGAGTTAACTAAAAAAACGCCAGGGTTTCAAAGACAGGGCTTGAGGCCTTTGAAGTTATTCCGGGCTTTAGAGCATCTATTTTTATCAGTTATGTCAATGTAATGTCTGTGTATGTGCACTTATGAAGTCCAGTGTGGTGTTCTGAAGTCTGTGTGATTATTCATTAATGTGCTGTATACTGTGATCTTAGATTGCATCATCCCTCTCGTGGTAAGGGGTGAGGGTCTGGCACATGGGACAGCCATTAAAGGGCCATTAACCACCGAATAACCTTGCCCTAGCAGGAAACAGAGCCACCTCTGAACTCTGGGTCTTTGCTGACTCAGGACAACCAACTGGAGGAGGGGCGCAGCAGAGGAAGAGAGTAATAGCATGTTATGAGGGACATTCATTAATCATACTTTCAAACCACAAGGTGGGAAACTGAGGCAAAGGACTGTGGGTGGGTGTTTGTGCTTTTGAATTATAGTTGTGGTATTTTCCCAAATTAATACTATGTTCCCGCTCTCTGTTAATGAATGTTCTCTTGTTATACACGGACTCAGTGCTTGCGAGAGAGAAAGTAATGCCTCTCAGAGGCATCTTAATGTGGTGGTTAATTTTCCCAAGTTGCTGAGTGGGAACTCAATCCATGAGCACACCTGAAATTCTAATAGCTACTCAGAAAATATTCTATTGGCTCATCATATTTCTGCTGTCATCAAGCAGAATGTCACAGGCAAAATGCTCTGAATGTGTAATAATTCACTGGTTGGAGCAATGATTAGGAAAGTGAGAAAAAAAAGTTTCAGGGTAAATGAGAATTCAAGATTATAACTGTGCCTAATTCTTTCACATACAATTTACCAAAATTCTCATCATAACACTACTAATTCAAAGGCTTTGTAAATAACTTGACATCTGGAAGAGATGAACAACAAGAGGAAAATGGCCTTTTCACTTTAATGTTCAGTGAAGTAATTATGGTTGAGAAAAAGAAGTTGAGTTCTCGCTGGCAGTTGAAGTCAAATAATTACTATGAGTACGATAGGTGAAAGAGGGTCACTGAAACAAAGAATAGGAAATTGCACAAACAGATAAGTTCAGATTTCAGGTTCAATAAGGAAGAAAAGACAATTTATTCATTTGGAAAATGATTCAGATGATGTTTTGAATATATGTAGCTGAAATCTAGTCTTTTAAAATAAGAATTGGAGAATTTAGTATTTGCTAAATGAAACAGACCTCCTACATTATGATCACCAAAGGTAAGAACAGTACCACAGTAGGGAGACACTATTGTTTGATTCCTGAAACTATTAGCTAGCTCAAAAATTGTAATTACTGTTTAAATAAGCTTCAGGGCTTTGGGGTGCCAGGAAAGAAGGAAGCTTTTCTGATTGGCTGTGTTTTTTCAAGGCTGGCTCTTCAGCAGAAAACAGAATACACCAGTGGAAAACCTGTATACATATATACATGGAGTAAAGAATACATGATGATAGTCTGGTATTTGGAGCCTAGTCTAAAGGCCACTGAAATCAAAGGGAACCTTTCCACTGACTTCAGTGGGAGTTATCTCTAGCTCTAAGGTTATGTCTACACTGCAAAGAAGTCCTCAGAGACTTCAGAGTTCACTCTGTTGACTCAGGCTATCGAGGCTAAAAATAGCGGAGTAGATGTTCCAACTCTGGCGGGAGCCCAGACTCTGAGACCTTCCCCACTCTCCAGGTGTCAGATTCCAGGCTCCAGCCCAAGCAGCAAAGTCCACACTGCTATTTCTAGTCCAGCAGCCTGAGCCTGGAGTGTCCAAGTCAATCAAACAGAGCCCTGAGAATTTTTCATTGCAATGTAGCCCTGCCCTTCATGGTCTAATTAAATGATTTGGCAATGGCTGAATTATTTGCAAGCAATGAAACAATTGCTCGTGCATTCTACAGTTCTACAGATCATCTGATCTGATGGACCATCATCATCTATCTAAATCTGAGTTTGGACAAAATCTTTATTCCAGTCCTCCAAACCAACAGACATTCTGAATATGCTACACATTATATGGGGGGCGGGGAATATTTTAGGCACATTTTGGAGAATTTTTCAGAAATTCTGTTTTTTTATATCTTCCTGTAAAGCAAGGTTGTCTGTATACTTGTTTAAACTTTTGCAAAATAAAATGATAATAAGGAAAGGTTTGATTCCTCCACACCCCAGCTCATCTTAGACACTGTCATTATACTCAAATGGCTGACCTATTTTTCTTTCAGGAATCTTTCCAAATATCACCATGGGGGAGTCTGGAAAATATTAACCTAATAGGTGACCATGTCTGAAGAATAGGAACATCTTGAAAGAGGGGGTTATCTTTGCATAATCTTAACTATAGCTGTCATCAGGGCCGGATTACCAATTAGGCCCATTAGGCACATGCCTAGGGGCACCACTGCTCTAGGGGGTACCTAAAAGTTAAAAGTGGGTTGTGTGATTGTTTTAATTGCATGTATATTTTGATATTATATTGAATAAATATTTAAATTATCATTTATATTTATTTTCATTTCATATTTTTTATGGAAAATGTGAAGGTCAGCTGTAAGCAAGGGGGGTGCTGAAGATACTGTGCCTAGGGGGTGCATAAGTGTAAATCCAGCCATCGCTGTCATACTCCTCCAGTGGACAGAAGAAATGGGTGGCCAAGAAGACATGAGTCAAACTCTGCACTTAATTACCTCCAGCTCATTTACTCCAGCTGCATGGAAGTGAAAGCCAGTCAACACAGAATTTGCTGCATAGAGAAAACAGTGATACTACATATTATTTTATTTTGTATACTTCAAAGGTAACTATGAAAGGATTTGGAACCTGAACCCAATGTGCTCTTCAATTAATTTCAATGAGTTTTCTGCACACAGACTACTTACAGGATCAGCCCTTTGGTAGGTCAGGTATAATAGATTGTAGTTTGATATGTTTTGATTGTTTATGTGAACAAAAGGCAATTATATAAACAAAAGGCTCTTCAAAGCCATCTTTATTGTTGGAATTTAAACCTCTGACTGCTGTTGGATTTCCCAACATAGAGGAGTTCAGATCTTCATGAAAGGGAATCTATTGTTTCTTCTTTGACATTTTCCCATAAGATTTTATTTATTTAATTTATTTATTGGCATTTTCATATCAGTCCCTTTTTCATTTTTGCACTACCAGCATTCATTACTTTGTTTAAAAAAAGCTACTGCCACTCTTGCATCACCTGGTATAGATACCAATAACTGTATTGGCTGAAGACTTAAAATTTCTGCTATTGCGGGCACTTACTTCAAAAGCTACATTCCAAAGTTTATTATTTCATATATTTCATATGTAAATGAATGTAAATGGGTCAAGTTGGTACCAGATGATTTCTGTCCGGTAGTCTATGTCAAGGAAATTTACTGGTCTCAGTCCAAGCCCCGGTGGGCAAATGTCATGAAATACAAAACCCAGCAACTATAGCTGGCTCATATTGCCCATTTACTCTCTACCACACTGGCAGTCAGGAGAGAGGAAAAGATCATAATAGACATGGAGAATAAACTACTCTCTCACCCTCAGAGGCAATCCCTTCATGTCAGAGTTGAGCTACGTTATCTGTGCAGTATTGTATTGTCACTGACTATGTTGTGCCCATTTCATGGATCTACAGAAGTCTGTAAAGACTGTGGTGAAATTCTGTCCCCCTTGAAGTCAGTAGGAGTTTTGCCATTGACTTAAATGGAGCCAGGAAGTCAATCCTAGGTCTTCAGATGGAGTAAATTGGCTAAGAATCTTGGCCCTGTGTCAAGTCACACACAAACTGGCCTAGAGGATAGTGCGGAAAGATGTAGATATGGTATATTTTGATTTTAATAAGGCTTTTGAGACAGCCCCACACGACATTCTTGTAAGCAAACTAGGGAAATAGCCTAGATGAAATTACTGTAAGCTGAGTACATAAGATGGGGTGGCCAACCTGTGGCTCCAGAGCCACAAGCGGCTCTTCAGAAGTTAATATACGGTTCCTTGTATAGGCACCGACTCCGGGGCTGGAGCTACAGACACCAACTTTCCAATGTGCCAGGGGGTGCTCACTGCTCAACCCCTGACTCTGCCACAGGCCCTGCTGCCACTCCACCCCTTCCTGCTCCCTCTCCTGAGTTTGCCGTTCCCTCACTCCTCATCCTCAAGCCTCCTGCATGCCAGAAACAGCTGATTGGGAGGTCTGAGGAGGCACTGATCGGCGGGGCTGCCGGTGGGCGGGAGGCACTGGGAACAGGGAAAGAAAGGGAACAGATGTTAGGAGTTATATCAAGGCAAAGAGAAAGAGGAGTGAGTGCAATGGAGTGCAGCAAGAGTTATTTATTGCTAGGGGCCAGGCACCAGGAAATGCCACTTTGCCCAGGAGGCAGCCAAGATAGTAGAAAACTATATCAGGGACTCATCACACTTTCTTTTCCCACCCATAGCAGGCAATGACTGGTGTTAAAGACTTTATATTCTTTCCCAACAAGCACAGGCAGTGGGAGCCAAACATCATCGTGGCCTAGAGTTTCTGGCACACCTTCTCTCTTGCCCTCCGAGCTTGAAATAGCTTGAAGAAGGTTGTGGCCACAAACCTTGTAGAAATTAGAACAAAAGCTGACAAAAAATATCCCAATTTGAACACTGGGGCTGATGAAAACTCTGTGGGGTGTGAATAGGGCAGGAGCTGATGGGAGGAATATGAGGTTTCCAGCTTATTTGAATACAAAGCAGAGATGTGTAAATCCATGAGGACTAAAAGATAAAATACAATCAAAGTTTAACGCAGATTCCCCAGGAAGCAAAACCACTGCATTTCACACAGCCCTAGATGGATCCCGCACAACGATGTGTTTCGAATCTTTACATTTCATTCTACATTATCTTCTGCAGCCCTACTGAAAATGGCATAACAGGGCATGACAGAGTGTAACATATTATAATGCAACACTTCAGCATACAGCAGAATACATCAAAACCATATAAAATACCATTTCTGCTTACAGAACGATTTCTGAATTGTCTATGAACATTTCTGATCTGTGGATAATTCCCAACCACAACTTAAGTTTAATCAACCTCATAACTTCTTCAGTTTTATTCCACACAGGCAACACAATGCATAAACATAAAGCGCCTCCTCCTGCTTTTCCCCCTCAAGGATATCTTTATATGTGAACAGACATTACATGCTCAGCTCCATGAAAAGTACTAGAATTAGATTTCTACAATACTTTTTATGGCTGAAGCCTGCCCATGCATCCTGAAAGGCTCTGTGCTTTTACTTTTTTCAGTGCAGAAGAAGCTTGTGGCATTGGCCATATAACTTCAATTTAGTTCCCCATCACCTTTCTCCATAGTGATGATTCTTGTGTAACGGAGATCACTGATTTTTAATTGATTACATGCGTACTCTTAACTTATGTGTGTGTAGTTGGCTAACTCATTTGCAACTGCTCCTCAAAATCAAAAATTAAATCATCAATGGCAGAAGCATAAAATGTTGTTATATAGCTCTATGTTTCAGATTAATGTGAAAGCCAGGAGATGTATGTGCATTGTGCTAAACAACAACTATTTATTTATTTTGGTTTATTTCATGCAAGAAAACTAATAATAATAATAAGTGCCATTTATACAGTGCCTTTCATCCAAAGAACCTAGGACACTTGACAAATTTGACATGTCAATTATATTCCATCCTCAATTTTTGTGCAAATTTCCCATTCTTTAGTGGAGATTCTGCATGTGGTACATGATAGCCTAAATATACAGTATACAGATCATTTCAATCACTGACAGGCAGCCACCTCTGGAGTGGGATATGCAACCACTGAAAAACACACAGCAATAGCTAACCATGCAGGGAGCACGTTCGGCAGAGTGAAGACATTCTACAATACATCTTCATTTGATGTTGAATCTGTCATAATAACCTCTACCCCAAACCGCTTAAGGCAACACTACCTTTTATCAAATTCATGTCAAGCTACCCAATTTGCTCTATCCTTGACTTTTTCCCCAGAAAAGACTAGGAAGTAGATGGGAACGTCTCAAGAAAGTGTTTCTCTTCCATTTGGTTTCATGCCTCCTAAATGTTTCCCCAGCCAATGCACCTCCTTATTATCCACTAATGCCTCAATGAATGCAGTCTTGTCATGGCAGAACATAGAAGCTTTCCATGGCTAATCATTGCTCTTGGGAAGAATGCAGACTGAATAAATGTTCCAAAACCAATTAAAATATCTGGAAATCCCACGGCACTTAATACAAACGGTATATGGAATGACTTTGGTCATATTATCCAGCTGCCTGGAAAGTAGATCATATACTATTGGTCTAACCTGTTCTACTGTCAGGAAGTATCGTGTTTAAAATACAATATTCATCTGTCATCCCTAGTTTAAGAATTTATGGTGTGGACTCTTTCCCTAATGACCTTACTTCACCTCCTCAGTCTAACCAAAACAGCAGCTAGAGAAGGTAACTACACAATTTCTTGCAATCTGTACTGCAGGGAGCTATCAATGACACTCTAACTCTGCCTATGCTATTAGGAGTCTGACACTGGAAAAGATCTGTAATGGCAGAGTGTACGTTAACACTGTGACATATGTGCATTCTATTGTGGGTAAGCTTCCATGTTGTTTATAGCTAGTATTTTGTATCTCTATGTACAGGGCTTACTGAGTAAAAAGTTGTCTAACCTTTTTATTTTCTCCTTTTAAGGGTTTTGGGGTTTTTTCCCCTTTTTTCAACTTCAGCTTCTCAATTTTCTGTTTCTAACTTCTTAATGTTTTGAGGTCTATCTGACCCCAACAGGCACAAAAATGTAAATAAAACTTTTGGTGCCAAACCCATGCCTCTTCATACACCAAATGTTCTTAGCCTAGGGGGTGAGGTCAATTTTTCCATGATGGTTTTATCATCTGACTTGTTGTGGTTTTTGTGTAGCAAAAAAGAGTCATTAAAAAGGTAATGGGATTGGTTAGACCACACAGTGTAAGTCAATGGGGAAAATGAAAGTACTACACTTCCAAAGTGTTTGAGGATTTCCTGGACTCCAAACAGGTACAAATGTTTAAATAAAATATGATAGGGACACCATTGCCTTTTCTTTCTTCAAGGATTCTGAAACTTAGATAATAACAACTAGTTAGCCCTGGTTTTGTCTGCATATCTCTTTTGGTTTTACTGTAATGAAAAAAGTTACTCAAAATGTATTTGGGACAATTATACCCCAAATTAATTCTGCAGGTGTTCCAGCATCAGCTTATTTTTATTTTGTGGCTGCAGTTATGGTATGAGTATATGAATCGTTCAGCATTGTTTTTATTGTCATAGTTTCTGTGGTTTTTATTTTAAAAAAAATGCACCAACAGGATCGGGGAGGGGAAGGTCTGTGAGACCGTAGATAACAGTGGCCTCATGTATCATCACAATTATCCAGCAAATTGTGTTTCTGTGAAGAGAGCACTGTCAACCTGATTTTCTGGAAAAACTACTCTTGTTGGGGAAGAGTTTCTGGGGAATTTTCAGATACATTTTCTGGCAAGCCACACTCGATAGATGCTGTTGCTGAGGCAAAGACTCACTGCACATGCACATCACGCATATGAATGCATATATTTGGATTTTGTTGAATTGCACATGGCACAATAAATCTCTGAGTAAGAGACAGACGTTTCTCAGGGGCCTGGGTACAGAAATGGTGAGAAGCATTAGTGCAGGAAAGGAACATTGCAGGCTTGCCTCAGGCTTCCAGGGAAGCAGTGTCTTGTGGGATAGGTAGTGATCCAGAATGGGGAAGATGCTACTTCTACTCCAGAGAATAAGACAGAAAAATCCTTCAAAAATGTGCCAAGGATAAAAACTTAGTACATTCAGAACATATATCACCTATTTGCTACATTTGTTCCAAATAATAGACCGCTTACTGTCACTTTGTTGTGTTTGAGCCTTTTACAGTGTTGATGTTACTATCTGTTTTCAATGTCTAAACATGGAGTGATTTAGACCCCTGACACCTGTACAGTATATAGCCTTTTTTAAAATGTGTTTGATCATTGGTTACGTTAGATGCCAACATAGCGTGCTTTTGAATCTAGAATCTGAATTCACTGGTTTATAGTTCACTGGTTACAATAAAGTCAGTTTTAAATGCAGCCCAGGTGTTTTGGTTTTTTTCCCCAATTCTGACATATTAGAGGCCTCTAAGTCCTCAGTTTGGAAATGGTTGGGTGATTTTTGGTCCAACATGAGAGTTAAATATAGGATTTCAGATTTCTCTGTGATCAGCTCAAATCTTTAACATCTTAAAATGGAATGGTGCTTTTATTCCCAGCCCTGAAACAGTGTACAAAATGTGTGGCAGAAGAGAAGCAGCTAAGAGCCTCTCCCACTAAACCCCAAGCTTGGGGCAGACCGTCTTGTAACTCCTTGAGCTCCTCTCCTCCAGGTTCATACCAGACTGATAGTATCCCCTTCCCCACACCACTCAAGTGTTTGTGTGGTGAGGTAGGGCTGGCCCCATTTACCATGGATGATCTTCTGAGTTATGCTGTCATGCAGTGCCTGAGAATCTGTAATTCCATGGCCACAGAATTTGTCACACTTTGTTGCAGAACTGAATTCAAGACTCTAGGCTGTTTTACATTGTGTTTGCGAAAACCTGAAGAAGTGAACTGTGCGTGACCGATTCATTGATATCTGCCTCCTTGTGCAGGCAGCCTGAGAAGATAGCTGAGAGAGGTACGGACGTCCCCTTTCACAGAGAGATGGACTTTTTTGAAACCCACCAGCCACAATTTAAAAGTTAACTATTTCACTGCTGATCATTGAAGCAGACACATCCTGCTAATATGCTCATGCCACAATCCCAGACAGTTGCACGTGATTCCACATGCCTTCCAATAGCTGCTACAATGCTGTTAGACACTGTAAGTCCAAATATCTTTAGCATATGAAAACCTGAAAATGGGGAGAATAAAATAAATCAAATGTTAATATCACAGCTTGACACACTTTATGACTGGATTAATCATGTTCAATTCACTGTAAACCCTTGTTTTTTAATTCAGCCAAGCCTGCCACAGAATTTCCACAAGACCGTGGCAAAATCCGGGGCCTCTGCTGCAGACTTGAGGTCCAGCTGGCCCGCGAGTACAGGGCACCTTGCTTCCATGTCTACATTGTCAGTAACTTCCCTCCCTTCTTGTGGGTGCAATCTGTATCCCTGTGTTTAACACCTGCAACCAACTGCAGGCACAAGCTCTGTCATTTAGCCATCTGTGCATCTCATTTGCACCCATGTCTAATCTGGGCTAACGGACAGTTAGGGCTTGATTCTAAAAGTTTAGTGTAAAAGAGAACTGGGTCCTTAGATTCTCCTACTAGCAAATATATTATTTATCATGACATTTTTTGACGTGGAAAATATCTCATAAAAACCTTTAAGTTAATGCTTTGCTGGAGCCCATCACTTGCCTGTTAATCAAATGCTCACTGATGTTAACAAACAGCTGCAGAGGAGTAGAGAAGAGGAAATGGTGGGGGGGGATCTTTCTTCACAAAAATGTATTTTTAAATGTTCTGAGGATAACAGCTCTTTCAATTAGTGTTAGTTCCATACTGCATGTGCGAGCACAAAGTCATAATGCACCTTCATTCAGCATGTTTGCTTTGGCTATGGCTATCCAACAGTTTGCATAGACATAAATTTATGTCACTCAGGGGTGTGAATTATTCACCCCTCTGAGTACCATAATTTATGCCGATTTAAGCATCAGTATGGACAGTGCTAAGTTGGCGGGAAAGATTCTCCTGCCGATGTAGCTACAGCTGTTCACAGGGGCTAGCGTAATTAGCATTTCTCCCATCAGAGCAGCTCCATTAGAGAACTTACAGCAGCGCAGCTGTATAGGTGCAGCTGCAGCACTGTAAACTCTCTAGTGTTGCCTTAGCTTTAGTGTATTAAAGCTTAGGCGTGCTATTCAGAATTCAATCCCTGGTGGGCAGCAGGGGTTGAGAGCATAACGCAGGCAATCGACACTGGTTTAACTGTGCTTTGGAGAACCTGTTGAATAGGTAATCTATGGACAAGCACGGATACCCTTTGCTGTCACAGGCACTCATACTCCTTTCAATGGTGCTGTAAGAGGCTGCTTAAGAGGAGGGGCTGGTGTTAAAGGGGAGAAACTTAGTGATCAAGAGGGTGCTGCTAACTCAATGAATTTGCATAGAGTGACATTACATTTTTGAATGATGGCTGTGGGAAGGTGAGAGTGCTCCCAGGTACAATATGCAAGAAACTGCCAGTCATTCTGACTGCTCTCTTCCTACTCCCACTCCATCTCTTACAGGAGAGCTCAGTCCCATTAACAAAAGGGGACCTAAATACAATGAATGAAGTGAGTTTCCTTAAACCGCTGAAACAGAAGCAAAATCTTCAAGGCTGGATATCAGTTCCTAATCTCCCCTCCCACAGTCTCCTATCAGAGAAGGAGATCTGCTCCTCCTCATGCCCAGACATGTCTGAGCCAGCATTTCTACAGCCACCATTTGTGAACTCGCTCCTAAGACCCTGACCTTGCAAGTCTGAGTGATACACAAAATGGTGTCTCATACCGTGCAGTCTACTGAAAGTAAGAGTGAAGGCTACGCGGTGTCCAGGACAGAGTAACAGCTGGGAGTAGTCTTTGCACTGAGAAGAAGTCAATCTCCAGCCCCTTACATGAACCTGTCCTCTTGTCTACATACAGTCATTGCTCCAGTTTAACTTAAACTGGCTTAGTTGATCTGGTGCAGCTTTATCAGTTTAAAACTGGTTATAATGGGTTAGCTTGTGCTTTTACATTTAGAAGCACAAGTTATATTGGCTGAAACCTGATTTACATCAGTTTAAGAGTGTCCAGACATAAAGTGCAAGGATTTTAATTAAAGCAATATAATTTCACACCTGTGGGGCTTCATCCTGCATCATTAAGGTCAATTGGTGTTTTCCGTTGATTTAGATGGGAGTAGTATTAAGCCCTTAGGGCTAGTCTAGACTGGCAACATTAAAGCGCTGCTGTGGTAGCGCTTTAATGTGACTTGTGTAGTCACGGCAGAGCTCTCCCAGCGCTCTAAAAAACCCACCTCCACGAGGGGAATAGCTCCCAGCACTGGTGCATTGTCTACACTGGCACTTTATAGGGCTGAAACTTCCTGCCCTCGGGGGAAGGGTGTGTTTTTTCACACCACCAAGCAAGAAAGTTGCAGCTCTATAAAGTGCCTGTGTAGACAAGCCCTTATTACATTGCTACCACTTTGTATATTTACCTAGTTTTATTCATAAGGGAACTGTGGGAAAAAGTGGGGAGGGAGGAGAGTGAGTAAAGGAATGTGTCTAATTGAGGAGAACATGGACTTAAGCATGATTCTTGGCATGCTAATGAAGACATTCGTTATTTGGTCCCTCCTTAGTCCTGACTCCTGCTCATAGTCCGAAGCAACTGGGGCTCCCACAAAATCCTTATCCTGGTTATTGCTAAATCACCTGAGCTTGTACATGTATCACTATGCACATGTATTATTATTAATTTAGTGCCCAGGAATACGCCTAATATAAGTCAAAATAGATTGCGATCGGGGTAGTGGATAGTCTAGTGGTTTATTCACTAAACTCAGCCTAAATATATATTTTAACTAATTAGTTTATGTATTCTTCCCATCAGCCTCACTGAAATCAATGGGTTTAAGACTGACATTTAATCCTCCTTCTTCAAAACAAAAGGTATTACCAGAATTTCCACTACACCCTGAAGTTTTATACCACAATATCTGCACCTTATATATAACATTGCAATTACACACATTCTATTCTAAACTCCTCTTTTTGATAACTAAAAGGGTTTTTTCCTTAAGAGAAAATACCTTGGGCTTGAAATTTCTCATACTTGGTCTCAATATACTAAATATACTAAATGTATTTTGATTGTGTGTATGGGGCACTGGGATTTTGGACAAGATCCACCCAGCCATGTTTTAGTTGTACAAACATTGAAAAAAAATACTTACTCCTAATCGTTGTTCTCTGAAGATAATTGATCCAAACTCTTGGATTATAGTCCTATGCCCTGAGCTATTGCAGTTGGGTAGCAAATTCAAATAATTTATAACTCATGGACTACTCCTATTCATGTGACCCCAAAATGGGAAGGACTATGAAGTATTCCAATCTAGCACCATCCTTTTCTACAAAAGAAAATAAATGGATGCATGCTGCAGGGCATGGTGTATGAGCATGAATTGATTAGAGATTTGTCCTCAGAAAACATCTACAAGGAAAATAATGCTCTTCTCCGAAGGTACCAGTTTTAATAAAACCCCACTGTTAAAAACTAAAATCTTGAAAGATGTCGCCATCTGTAATAAGAAATTACACACAATGCTTCAAACTGAAAAATCATAGGTTCAGGAAGCTAGAAGACATCTGAATGAGCATAAAAACTTTAAAGAGTAAGCAAGACCCTTTATATGGATATGAATAGTCTGCAAAAAGGGAAAGGAAAATATTCTGAGCCACTCTCAGTATGAACAGTGTTAAAGATAACTCCTGCATATAACATGCACAATTGGCTAGGAATCACCAGTGCAGATAAATAATGGAGATTTATTACCTGACTCATAATTCAAGTAGAGTAAACTGAATTACAGAGTAAATGTCTCACAGGACAGTTTTTCAGCATACTCTTGGAAATTCAGAACATGTACACCAAGCCATAAAACCCCATTTATGGTTGACAGAATATGGCTTACAGCTTTTAAGGTATGAGAAACTGAATATAGTGGAAATGTAATTTTCTATACTCCGAAAAAACAACTAGGTGGAATAAACAGTCATAGCAAAACATTCATATATCCCCTGAGATGAGAATACTGATCACATTAAGACAAATGTTATGGAAGATATAACTTACAGGACAACAGAGGTGGTTGAAAATGAATCAGTCCTTGAGTATTTATGTTTTGAAGAACTAAAGAGTTACTACACTATACTTTCTACAGGTTGAGAGTAC
>ML677333.1:4024577-4234426 GCA_007922305.1 Dermatemys mawii | reverse complement strand
AGACAGCTGAAAGTAGAGCTCATTTTACCCTCTTGTAGGAATCCTTACCCCTCCTGTACCCAGATAATTATTTTCCCAAATAGCTAGAGGGACTATGGTAGGACCCAAAAGCTTCAACTATCTGTTCATAAACCTAGGCTTTGATCAACAGGGCAAAGGGAATTCATCATTAGTCCCTTAAATCATGATGAGGTTCACAAGCCAGGTTTTTCCTCACTCACATTAGCTTTTAAACTGGTGTGACTCCATTTTCTTCAGAGAAGTGACTCCAGGTTTACTTCAGTGTAACTGGGCAAAGAAAAGTGAAGCAATACTTGCATTCCTCAGGATTAGATACTTCCATCGCCACTGAAGAATGCCCCAGGTAAAGATGCATTATGAGACTATGAGTAAAATTTTCAAAAGGGCCTGAGAATTAGGAGTTTACATCCAATTTTCAAATATGCCAAGGCCAAGATGTAGGTGGCCAGGTCTCCTGGTTAGAGCCAGAGCTAGAATCAGAGAGTCAAATCAAAGGTTAGAGCCATAGCCGGACAGTCAGGCCAAATGTCAGAGCTGGAGCTGGAGCTGGAGAGTTAAGCCAAGGATCAGAGCTGAAGCTAGAGCTCAGGGTCAAAGATCAGGAACAAGGCAGGAAAGCTGGAACTAGGAACAGGTCAATGAACCAGAAGTCAGGCAAGAAGGGAAGATCCAATCTAGCAGTTATGCAGATGGCATCTTGTCTCTTTCTTTGGATTTAGATAAGAAACCCTGACCAATCAGAGTTCTTAGTGTTCCTCCACTGAGGCCCAGGAAAGCCCTCCTGGATGTGTCATCAGGTTTCATGATTGCTCCTGTTCTGTTAGTTAGCAGCAAGCCACTGGGTGGGAGCAAGACAGTAACAGCTGAGAAGGACCCCTGAAAACTCAGGTTCAAGACCTGGGGGGTCATGACAGTGCCCCTTCCACAAGAGATGTCCTGGTGGAACCTATAGATTGCAAAGAAAGGGATTTGTCTTGTGGAAGCATGATCTGAACTCTTGTATGTGAATTCTGCATATGGTAACAGTGAGGATCAATCATCTTGATGAAAGTTGGTTTAGTAATGTAGGTACAGCTCCAAGATTTGGTGTACTCTCTCCATTTGGCTATTGGTCTGAGGATACAGAGGAGAGGCGTGTGGACCCCAGAATTTAGAGTGCCTCCTACCAGAATCGAGAGACAAATTTTGGGCTATGATCAGAGATACTGTGATTTAGGAGAACATGGAGATGGACAACATGGATTTATCCATAACTGGGCTGTTTTTTTGGATAAGGATAGGTGGGCACAGGGAACAAAATGGGCATTTTTGCAAGGTGGTCTGTGACTGTCAGGATTGGTATAAACCCATTGGTCTCACAATTTTACAATAAAAATCTAATGCTATACTTGCCCAAGGCGTAGGTCAAGTTTCCAGTGGTTGAAGGAGGCTGAAGGATTTACCATGTGATGTCCTGGTATGAGCACCCGTATTATAGGAAGCAACAAACAACTGTGTTGTAGAATGCATTCAGAGCTGCCAGAAGAAACAGGATACAAATGTTGGGTTTTGAACTGCCCTAGATGTCCCTCTAGTGGAAAGTCATGGCATAGTTGTAAGGCTGCCAGGTACAGAGGAGCAGGAGGATTTTAGATACAATCCTTCAAACATGACTCCAGAATGTCATGTGGTTCTTTGTGTATCGCACTTACCTCTTTGGAAGTTTTCCAAAGCAGAGGCAGAATGGATTAAAGAAAATAAATCCTGGCAGATGGTGCCATTCAGGAAATTACAAGGTTTAAGTGTATGAGGGGGAGATGGAGATAGGAGACAGATTTGTTGAAAGTCTCTAGGTAAGGATAAAAGGGGTAAAACAACAAGGGTGATGTCATGGTTGGAGTCTACTACAGATCACCTAATCAGGAAGAATAAGTGGATGAGACTTTTTTAAACAACTAACAAAACCATCCAAAGCACAGGATTGGTGGTGATGGGGGACTTCAACTACCCAGACATCTGTTGGGAAAATAACATAGCAGGGCACAGATTATCCAAGTTCTTGGATAACTGGAAACCATATTTTTATTTCAGAAAGTGAAGAAAGCTACTAGGGAAGAGGCTGTTCTATAATTGATATTGATAAATAGGGAGGAACTGGTTGACAATTTGAAAGTGGAAGGCAGTTTTGGGTGAAAGTCATCATGAAATGGTAGAGTTCATGATTCTAAGGAATGGTAGGGAGGGAAAACAGCACAATAAAGACAATGGATTTCAAGAAGGCAGATCTTAGCAAACTCGGGGAGTTGGTAGGTAAGATCCCATAGGAAGCAAGTCTAAGGAGAAAAACAGTTCAAGAGAGTTGACAGTTTTTCAAAGAGACATTATTAAGGGCACAAGAGAAAATTATCCCACTGCCCAAAGAGGATAGGAAGTATGACTTTAGTAAACACAAGGAGTTCGTAGGTAACGTCCCATGGTAAGCAAATCTATATCCTCTTATTTTTTTTAAAGTGAATTTTGTAATATGGTATTACACCACCATGGGTTTGGCTCCAGTTTCAAGATCAACAGAGCAAAAATCACCTCTGCTACTTGTTTCAGATTTAGAGTCTCTAAGAACACATAAAGACCAAGAATAGTGGCTAGAGAGACATGTACAAGTACAAGGTGTAGTCTGCTTTACAAGTTTTATTAAAGTTACAGTAAATCAGGATTACCCAAGCATATAGAAATTCTGTAAAGACCTATGTACAAGTTACAAATATAGTCATACTCATATCTTCTTGGATAGTGTTAGGGTCTGAGGTGTCTCTCATAGACTGATCATCAGTAGAGGGATGATTCCTGTGGAGTTTCCCATAGGGAGCTCAATTGTCCGAATCTGGGAGCCCTCTTTTTATAATGTGATTCTGAGTCTACCTCATTAGGATTTACACACATAGTGCATCCACCACTTAGGGCATGTGTTAGAAAAATGTGACTTCTGGGCAGCTTGAAAAGAAAAAATTACTCTTACTGTTAATTTTTTGCAATATTGCCCATTGGTACATCTTTTCCTGCAATCTTGTAGCATAGGATCATTCTTTGGTCACTTACTTATGTCAAGTGCTTTTTAAACCTATGGCCTAGTATACTTAAGCTAAAATTTTAGAGGCCTCAGACTGTAGGCCTTGTGTTTCAGCCCTACTTTCTTAGAGACCTAATACATAAATATCCCTTCTAACTACTGATAAATCTTATACTTCTATAATCCTACAATGTAACTCTTTTTAGCATACACTGATTAATTAACATGTTATGTCATATATAATCATAACATCACACAATAAACTAAAATCATTGACAACTAGTCTAAAGAGAAGAACAGGAGAGTTGGCAGTTTTTCAAAGAGGCATTGGTAGGGGCACAAGAGCAAACTATCTCTCTGTATAGGAAGTATGACACCCTGGCTTCACCAGATCTTCAATGATCTGAAAATGATTTTAAAAAAAAAAGAGTCTTACAAAAGTGGAAACTAGGTCAAATTATAAAAGATGAATATAAACATATAACACATGCATGTAGGGACAAAATTAAAAAGGCCAAGGCACAAAATGAAATTAAACAAGTTAGAGACATAAAGCATAACAAGAAAATATTCTATAAATACATTAGAAGCTAGAGGAAGACCAAGGATAGAGTTGGCCTGTTACTCAAAGTGGGAGGGAAGGGGAATGGAGAATAACAGAAAATGTCAAAATGGCAAAAATGCTAAATGACTTTTTTGTTTCAGTTTTCACCAAAAAGCTAAGTAGCAATTGGACATCTAGCTTAATGAATAGCAGTGAAAATGAGGTAGGATCAGAGACTAAAATAGGGAAAGAACAAGTTAAAATTTACTTATACAAGTTAGATGTCTTCATGTCACTAGGACCTGATGAAATACAACCTAGAATACTCCAGGAGCTGACAGGAGATATCTGATCCATTAGCAACTATTTTCAAAAAGTCACGGAGGAAGGGAGAAATTCCAGAAGACTGGAAAAAGGCAAATAAAGTGCCAATCTATAAAAAAGCGGAATAAGGACAACCAAGTAAATTACAGTACAGACCCGTTTAAGCACAACCCGTTTACGCGCGAATCTGCTTAATGCAAGGTAGCGCCATGCCTCCCAGTGCTACCTATTTAACATGCAAGACTCATTAACATGCAGTACAGCAGTGGTTCTCAAACTTGAGAAAACCGCGACCCATTTTTTAGCCGTGGCTTCTCGGCGTGACCCACATGTGACCACCGAAAAGCCGTCTAATTGATTATTTCCACATTCCGCGGCTTTTAAAGGGACATGCCGAGCGCTCCCGACTGAGTGCTTGGTATGTCTGCTGAAAAGCCGCCGAATACGGAAATAATTAATTCGGCAGCTTCTCAGCGGCGGCAGGGGCCTGCAACCCCTCGGGAGGCGCCCAGCGACCCCCCGAGGGGTCGCAACCCCCACTTTGAGAAGCGCTGCGGTACAGGAACTTGCTATGTAGTGCTACAGATTTGCTCACTAACTCACTGACAGAGAAATCGACAGGAAGGGCGGAGCAGAAACATGTTGTAGGCCTACCGGCGTTTCCTCTTCCTTTTGATCGCCGATATTGGTAAAGACGTATCATGCATGCTTAGTTATTGTCACACTAGAGAGATATATTTGCTCAGGAAAGGCTGAAAGGAATGCCGCTAAGTGGGCCAATTCTTCAAGCCCAAGCAACAAAATTTGGAAATTCAACAGGGGATGAATCATTCCAAGCCAGTTTATAAGTCATTTTTAAAAGTGTCATGGAATAGTGCAGGTATCTATTTCTGGAGAAAGTCGATCAGCCGATGAATCGGCCACAAACGCGTTTCGCACCGAGTTAAAATCCTGCAGTATTTGGGACACTGAATACGTACGTAATCCTAGATAATTATACATGTACTGTATATATAGATATCTTAAGATATTTCAGCATGACCCTCTTAACCTGTGGCCCATTAACACGCGGCCGTGACAGATTGACTCCCGACATCCGCACGTAAACAGGTCTGTACAGGATTGTATAGACCAGTCAGTTTAACTTCAGTACCTGGAAAGATAATGGAGCAAATAATTAAGCAATCAATTTGCAAACACCTAAAAGATAATAAGGTGATAAGTAACACACAGTATGGATTTGTCAAGAATGAAATCATATCAAGCCAGCCTAATAGCTTTTTTTTTTTTTTTTTTTGGACAGAGTAACAAGCCTTGTGGATAGGAGGGAAGCAATAGATATGGTATATCTTGAATTCAGTAAGGCTTTTGTTACTATCTCACATGACCTTCTCATAAACAAACTAGAGAAATACAATCTAGATGGAGCTAATATATGATGGGTGCATAACTGGTTGGAAAACCATTCCCAGAGAATAGTTAGCCTAGAGAACAGAAGATTGAGGGGAAGACATGATAACAGTTTCCAAGTACATAAAAAGTTGTTACCACTGAGAATAGGACACAAAATAATGAGCTCAAATTGCAACAAGGGTGGTCTAGGTTGAACATTAAAAAAATTCCTAATTTTCAGGGTGGCTAAGCACTGGAATAAATTGCCTAGGGAGATTGTGGAATCTCAATCATTAGAGATTTTTAAGAGCAGGTTAGACAAATACCTGTCAGGGATGGTCTAGACCAGGTATCTCAAACTGGTGGACTCAACTGAGCAAGAGAGCCACATGAAGACTAATGCACTGGCATGAGGGCCGCATCACTGACACTTCTTCCCCGCTACCTCCGCGCCTGCTCCCATGCCACCCCTTCCATGAGGCCACGCCCCTGCCCTGCCTCTTCCCACCCCTGCCCCACCTCTTCTCCATCTCCTCCCCTGAGCACGCAGCTCCCTGCTCTTCCCCTCTCCCTCTGGAAAGTGCTAAGCACCACCAAACAGGCATCAGTAAGCGCCTGGAAGTAGGTAGAGGAGCAGGGATGCGGTGCACTGTGGGGGAGGGGAGCTTGGCAGCCGCCAGAAATAACTGGGGGTGGGGGTGATGCAGGGAGCTTGGCGGCCACAGGATATAACTTGTTTGAGACCCCTGGTCTAGGTAATACTTACTCTTGCCATGAGTGCAGGGGACTGGACTAGATGACCTCTCAACATCCCTTCCATTACTATGATTTTCAATTTTCAGCAAAACTATGAACTAATAAAAGTCTCAGCTGTTTCCCCTTCTTTCTGACACCTGTTGTGATAATCGTGCTTACAAATTTACCTTAATTGTGAGCACAACTGTTAAAAGTCAGTGAAGTTCATTAAGTGTTACAGCAGCCTATAATAATAAATATTCCTGGGGAAAGTTGCAAAAGGTAGACAGACTAAATTAGTACAAACAAAAAGGCCTCCTGATATAACTGAAGGACTGTTAAGATTGTGCCTGGTAAACAAGAACAATGTGAGACTGAACGTTTTAGAACAAATTAGTGTGTCATAAATTAGGCCTAACTGGTGTATAAAATAATGAGGGGATAGACTGTTCTATCAGTTCCCTTTGGGGTCCTCAAAAAGGATCTTTGAAAGGAAAATTGATGGACAAATGGTTGGAAAAGGGGTTCCAAAGAAGATGGAGACTCTACACTGTTCTCAGTGGTACCAGATGACAGAACAAGGAGTAATGATCTCAAGTTGCAGTGGGGAAGGTTTAGGTTGGATATTAGGAAAATCTTTTTCACTAGGAGGGTGGTGAAGCCCTGGAATGGGTTACCTAGGGAGGTGGTAGAATGACAAAGCCCTGGCTGGGAGGATTTAGCTGGGGTTAGTCCTGCTTTAAGCAGGGGGTTGGACTAGATGACCTCTTCAGGTCCCTTCCAACCCTGATATTCTATGATTCTATGATTCTGTGGATGCTACTATGACACTGGTGGACTAAAATGTAGGAGAAGAGGAAGAAGCAAGCTTCACCATCATGGCTGCCACCCCCAATGTCTCTTTGTCATCCTGATCCTGAGAGATGTCCTGACCAGAGCAGAGCAGAGAGAGGGACCCACGTGACATCACTACCTCTACCAGCTATGATTCAATGTTCTAGCTTTGTACACTGAAACATGGAGGGAGAAGGCTGGCAGTTACTAAAAGATATAATACTAGAGCTCAACATCAAGCTATTCCGATGCAGAGGAAAGATTAAAGAACCACAGGAAGCCAACATGACAAGGAGCTTTATAGTTATCTAAAAACCAAAAGGAACTGTGATAGAGCAGGCTTGCCCTGCATTAATCCAGCAGGGATTAACTCCATTCTGTGAGCCAAGGAGACCATGCCCCCTTGGCCCTGACAGGAATGCTCCTGTTGGAACCCAGGTATAACAGGCAGCTACTCAGCTCAGGAGCCACCAAGTCTCCAGACAGTGAAAATCAGGCATGCGGAGACCCAGGCAAACACCAAGACAACAGAGGATGGCCAAGCGGGGTTGGAGCCATTGGGAGCTGCACAAGCCACAGAATCCTGAGACATTGAAGACATATAGACCACCACACTGGGAGACAGGACAGGAAGTGGCCCAGGGACACTAGCCTTTGGGCTATGCACAGTCAGCATGTTTTGGTTGGATCCCTGCTGACCCAATGGCAGAACACTCTGCCACTGTTAGGGCCCTGGGCTAAGACCTGATGGAGCAGGGTCAGCCCAGATCTTCCTACCCCTGAGAACCACACCTCTGGTGTGACCACTTCCCTACCTTAGACTCAGCGGCCTGTGTTTGTCTGCCATCCACTCGAACTGGGACATCAGGCAATAGGCTCTTTGTTTGTGGCTCTGCTCTGCCTGAGGACCTCAGCCACTATACTCATTGGGGCTCTCCCCTGCCAAGGGACAAGGCAGCCATATTGACTCTGGCCACTAGGCCAGAGAGCCCTGAGGGGAAGGGCCATTATGTTGACTCTAGCCATGGGACCACAAAGCCCTGAGAATGCCGCCACATTGACTTTGACCACTAGGCCGCACCGTCCTGAGACTACAGGTAGTCAGATGGATTCAGCTGCAGGGCTATAGCAACCGTTACCCCACGCCAAAATGGGATGGAGTGTTGCCCCGTGACAGGGACATGTACAGGAAATGGAAGGAGGGGCATGTCACATAAGAAGTATAGATGAGAATAGCACCAGTGTATAGGGACAAAATCAGGAAAGCCAACTCACAGAATGAGTTACAGCTGGCCAAGAACATTAGACAACAAGAAAGGGTTCTTCAAATGTGTCAGACAAAAGAGTAAAAGCAGGGATGGTGTGGGTCTCTTGCTTGATGGAGAAGGTGAGCTGGTAACAAAAGATGATATGAAGGCAGAGCTGCTCAATGCCTACTTTGTTTCAGTCTTTTCACAAAAAACCACATGTGATTGGATGATTAGCAAAGTTACCATAGACAAACTTCCACAGAGACTGTCTCTTGGATTATGGGTCCTAGGACAGGGGAAAGTCATCAACAGTCTTGATCAGATGGCCTTAAGCTGTAGGGAGATTTGCAGTGGGCAGGCTGCCACAATTCTATAAAGTTGTCAGCACCCCCATAATAGATCAGGGCCTGCTGTGTTGGGATTCACAGGACCTCTCCAAGGATACGCAGCTGAATTGATACTGGCATGTGAGAGTCCTTCTTAGGAAGTTGGGTTCCCATGCCAGTCAGAATTGAGGTTCAAAGCTAAGGGGCTTCTTTTGATTTGACGTCCAGGCTGATCTGCCTTACTGTGGCTGGATCAGTTCATCTCCTGAGTTCTTTGAGATTCATATGTGACAATCGGATATAGTATGACCAGATTTGCCACAAACACAAACATAGGTTGCATTTTCAGCACCATTGCTTCTCTTTGCAGGCCGCCTGCCTGAGGGCTAGGTCTAGCTGCGTTGGTAAGCATGGCACGCATTGATGGACCTGCATAGGGACCAGACGGCTGGCGGGATCCCTTTTTTCCTGTCTTCATTCTCGTAATTGGCCATCAATTTGGACTGCAATGTCAATGAAATCATCCAGGCCTGCACAATCGTCTACCCAGGCCAACTCATCTTTAATTTCTTCCTGCAAGCCCCATTGGAATTTGTATCATTCTGCTGCCTCATTCCATTCAGTGTCCACAATAAGCTTCCAGAAGTGTGCCATGTAAGAGGTGATGGCGCCCCGTCCTTTCTGAAGCTTCATTAAAGCAGCTTCTGCCAAGCGGGCACAATGAAGGCCATCATAAATTGATTATATTCACTGAAAATTTTCCCAATTTGACAATACCAGGATATTCCAGCAAAGGAGAGATCCAGTTCAAAGCTTATCCAGACAATAGACAAGTTACTGGGCCTACCTTGGCCTAGTTAAAAGCTTAGGGCTGGGGATGGAATAAAAACTGGGGGGGCAGCACTGATTCATAAACCCTCAGAACCTCCTCTGACAATTACTATTAAATTGTTCCAGCAGGGGTATTGAGAAACTCTGCTCCAGGGCACATACCATGGCTTGTGGCAGCAGCATTGTGTTCTCAGTGTGGAATTGGCTCATCTACTCCTGCAGCAGTTGATTCTCGCTGGTCAGTTTTGCATTTCAAGCCTGTAATGCTTGGTTCTCTTCATGGAGGCAGGTGGCCCACTCAGGCAAGCCTGGATCTTCTCAGAGCTGAGGGTGACCAATTGGCTCCGTTCTCATACCTTTCTTGGGCACACCTCTTGGGGTAGTGGTCCACACAAACTGATGAGGCTGAGAGGTAGTCAGGTCTAGTGGTTGGACCAGGAATTTAAGACAAAGGGCAAAGCTGAAATCAGAATCCACAAGTCAACCTAAGGGTCAGAACTGGATTCAGAGACCAGAGACAAGGATCAGGAACAAAGCAGGAAGTCAGGAGCCAGGAACAGGTCAGGAAAGTAGGAACCAGGGGCAAGGCAGGGAAGTAGGTTTCAGAAGTCAGGTCCAACACAGCAGCCAAGAAGAGCCCAGCTGGGCAGACAACCTCCTGTGCCTCTTTTGGCATTAAATAGGAAGCCCTGACCAGAGCTCCCCATGTTCCTCCAGTCAGGCCCAGGGAAGCCCTCCCTGATGTATGTCCTGGTTTCATACTCTCTCCTGCACAGCTGACAAGTTGCAAGCCACTGACTGGGAGCAGGGAGACAGCAATAAACTAGAAACCCTGCAGTCCCTTGTTCAAGACCTATGGGGTCATGTCACAATATGTTTTAGGAGGTTAAATCCTGCTGATTTTCAATGAGATATTGGTTCCTAAGTTTCTTTGTCAGTTTTGGAAATGGGACGTAAGTTCCTAAGTCATGTGGGAACTTTTGAAAATTTTATCGAATGTCTGATAACACACTTATAATGTTAACTTAGCAAGAGACAAATATTTGCCATGTCTTTCCCTTTATGTAAACTATGGGACAAGCAACTCTATGGAACAGGTAAATTTCTCTCTCCCAAATTAATTCAAATCTAGGAAAAGTCTATTGGCTCTAAATCCAAGGGTATATACTAACAGACACATTACTTAAAACTCAGCAGCCAAGGTGACGCTTTAGCCAGCAGCCACCTGATATGAGTCAGTTTCCTAATAAATCCCCCATGTCTGCCCCTTGGTTAGGTGGCAATGAATGCTTATAAAGTGTAATTTTTCAACACTGCTAGAATGCAGTCAAGGGCAGCTCTCAAGCTACCAGAGAATAAGAGTCTATTTCTGGAAAAAGCCAAACCCTTAAGAGTGTATGGACTTCCCTAGGAAGTTCATTTAAGTGAATACATTAGTGTCACTGCATGCTGGTGTGCCACAGAAAACCACTGAACATGAGGCAAGCAGATGAGAACTTGTGCTTTCCACTGCATAGAGTCTCCCCTGACTGCAGAAAGTGTGATCAGGGAGTGGATCTGACGTATGTAACTGAAAAGGCTAAGTTCTTCAGTCAATAAGCAAAAAGGAAAAGCGCAATCAGTCTGTGACTCATTTACCAGCAGGTGGTAAGCTGCTGTCCAATGTTTCTCAACTGTGTAGAGAAGATATTGCCAGATTCCTCCATAGGTCTGTGATCACATTCATGGTGGCCAAATTCCTATCTCTTACACCAGTTTAAATCCTAAGGAATTCATTGACTTCAGTGGATCTGCTCCAGATTTACACCAGTCCGGTGAGCATAATGTTGCACATTTACTATATCCAAAAACACTTGACATATCAATTAAAGAAATTGAGTTGAATCACACACCTGGCTGTGCTGATGTACAGCAAGACATGGATGGCCCAAATATCAGAAAATACATCCCAGACTTTACCAGGTTGTTGCTATTCAATGTTCAATAGACATTAATAGGAGAATACATATATCCTCTTATTGGTTTTAAATGATAATTATTGCCCTTAATGAACATCTGGAATCTAAACCTCATTATCCTTAAATATCTGGATTCAATACACACTGACATCAATGAAAACTCCTCCACTGACTCCAGTGAGTATTGGATCAGGCTCTAAAAGTGGGGAAATCTTCCACAAATTCAGTCTTTCAAGGCACCATTTAGAAACCAACTAGTTCCACCCACTCAAATCTTCTGTTTTTTCTCCAGAGCTCATACACCCTCTCATACTCTGAAATCATTATTAGCTGGAAGCACATTCTTTATTCTTACCATTCCAGATGAGAATGGCAAGTCATTTCCAAGGGAATTTGGGCCATCATATTTCCCCAGACTGCATTTTGAGTGTCCCTTTCACTGACATTTGAGTAGGGCTTAAACAACTTTGCAGTTAAGGGATATTAGGGGCCACTTTGCCACCACAGGTGATATGTTCACTGCAGAAATTTTCATGAATCCTCTTTACCCCTGAAAGCTGTCTGAGCACAGTAAAAAGGTATTTACAAACTCTCATTTAAATAAAAGCTGATTTTGCTTGACAGTATTTTATTTGCTTTCCACAAGAAGCAAGATTTTGCTCACAAGAATGTTTGCAGAGACAGCGAGTCACATGAATACCTTGGCAAATATATATTCTCCCCACTGGAAGTTCTGACAATATGTATTGGAGCCACAAAGGACCTATTCCAGCTCTCCTTCTGTTTCTAAAAGTTTCATTTATCTAAATAGGAAGTAGAAACCATGCCACGTCATTTAGGTTGTCAGGCAGAATCTGTATTAGGAATGGCAGCTACTTGAAGACATAGCAGAAGTGAACAGTCCAAGCAAATAGATATGATGAAATTTCCTCACAAGAAAAATCCATTGACTATTTTCAATTGATGTACAAAATCATAAAAAATAGTCTAAGCCTCTTCACAAATAATTTACAAATAAAAAAAAGCACTAACTTTGTTCAATACATTATTTTCTGTTAATTGCTCTATCAGCTTTATCAGCCATTTAAGGTGTGTGAAACTACCATTTGGTTCTGCTCCACAGTAAAGTCCATATAACATGGGAAAAAATACCACTTGATTTAAGTGAATCAGTAAATTGATAGTCATTCTGAGCATATCTGTAGTGGCACTTTAAGCATTTAAAGTGCTGTAATGACTTAATCCTCACACTCCCACATGGTAAATATCAGTCATCACATTTTGTACATAGGGCAACCTGAAGGAGAGGTGAAGTGTCTTGCCCAGGGCCAAAAACATGACAGTGCCTGAGTCAGGATTAGAATTCACAACCTGATGGGTGAAATCCTGGTTCCCTTGCAGTCAGTGACAAAACTCCCATTGATTTCAAAAGGGCTAGGATTTCAATCCCTGAATCTCAACCCTGTAATCTACCCTCAAACAATGCTGCTCTGCTGTCTTTATAAGTAACCTCCTTTGTACGTATTATAAGTTAGCCTTTGCACTGGACCTGCAGAGGCTATGAATCTGCTATAAATGTCAACTAGGGGAGTTAGTCCTCTAATTTAAGCAGTAGGAGCTCATTCTTTAGCTCTTGAATTCCCAGGTGCAGTTCCCAGAGACATAAATTGTGCCCCCATGCTGAATTAAGCACTCTATGGAGAAATCACTGCCTCCCCAAGCAAAGATTCAAATGCAAACCAAAAAAGGTATGCACTTGAAAGAACATTACATACTTTTCCCACGTGAATGAGGAACACAACTCATAGGCACATTATTTAATAGGGTATTTTAATGAGTCCTGTGGCAGCTATTTTAGGACAAAAAAAAATCCTATTGTATTTTCCAATAAGGTCACTGTACATGCAAGTTCCCAAATTAATTCATAGGCCTCCCTTGAAGAGCAATTCTTAATGCTCTCTATGAAATTAAATCTCTTTGGTTTGAGAGAATGAATTTACTTAGTTGTAAGAAACTAAGAATATCACCAATCACTTTTTGTTACATCTCCACTCCAGCAACACTGGGTTATGCAGTGACTGACAACTGAGACTTCTGCTGTAGCTGAGAACTTAATAAAATTGACTTTTACAAAAAGAAAGTTATTATATCCAAGAACAGGGTTGATAATGAGATTTTTAGCTAGCCACCTTTCACTTGACAAATTATGAAGAGATCAATTTCCTCTTCCCCCCTCCCAGCCCCATTAGCCTCTTCTTCATTAATGATTCAGTGAAGTCAACTACCCTTCACTTGTAGTTAATGGTACACAATCTTTGTCTTCTGTCAGACTTTGACAAAGAAAAATGTGTAACAGAAGAAAATCGATGGCGCCTATTCAAAGTTCACAGGGAAATATTTTGGTTTAAATTAAAAACTACTCTCGCTTAAATGACACATAAGGAATATATTTCAGTGAGTGGGCATTAGTCTAAAACAATGACAGTTCAATGCAGAATTTGAAGGCCAAAACCTCAGTGTTGAGGTTGAGGTGTTGAGCACCTGAAAATTCCTGGGCATGGCCCGATGAAGTCAATGAGAGTTTTGCCATGAGTGTCAATGAGCTCAGGATTCCAGCCTTGGACTTTCAAAGGGAAAGCAGGTACTCAGCCACTGCGTGTTAACAGAACATTACAGACAGCAAGATACAGTTCCAAAAGTCAGAAAATTCAAAATTATGATATATCAGGAAGTACCCGATCTCCTTGGATTTATTTAGTGGTCTATTTGTATTGCTGCATAAGGTGTTGAATGTGCATTTTGACATCACACCCATGTTCTTTATGGAAATATGTTTACGATATGGATATGGCATTATTGAGATATATTTTATGCAAGATGGGTCTTGTAAGGTATCATTGGATAGGTTGTAATTTACTGAATATGATTATGCAATTTGTATGCATGTATCATTTCTAAAGCTAGGAATATTGACTATGTAACCATTACAACTGTGTGTGTATTTGGGACACACCCATCAGACAACAGGCCATCAGTCTTGATGGGCCATTGGAAGAAACAATAAGACTTTGAAGATACTAATTTCTCTCCTTCCTGCGATGTGTCCTGGGACATAGCTGTGATACCACTAGATCAGGTGCTCCTGTCACCTGGTACAAAACACTATTTTGGACTTCTAGTAATTTTCCACTAAAGGGAGGGGGAAGTCGAGACTGGGAAAAAAAGGTCCCTGCCTTGAGTAAATCTTATTTAATGCTGATGAGTACATCAAACAGGTGTCTTCTCCATTGCTTTCCTGCTCAAAAAGAAAGGCTGATGAAAGTACCTGAAGAGACAAAGGAACTGAGTGATGGAAAAGGCAAGGGCTGAGTCCAGACTAAGACAAGAGTCTAATCTGTAAAGAGAAATAACTAGAACTCTAAGCTACAGTAAAGAGAAATAGCTAGAACTCTAAGCTACAGAAACTCTGCAACTTGCCTAAAACATTTCGAGTGAGAATTTGCTTCTTGAAACCAGTCTCCTTAAGATCTTAAGCTTAGTATGCAGGTTTTGTTTTATTTGCTTGGTAATCTGCTTTGTTCTGTTTGCTATCCCTTAAAATCTGCCTTTTATAGTTAATAAACTTGTTTTGATTATTATTAAACCCAGATTGTGCAATTTCTAACTGGGGAGGCAAGAAGTTGAGCATATCATCCTCCACATTGAGGGAGGGGGCAAATTTATCAGCTTACTACGTATAGATTTCTCTGCAGCACAAGACAACATTATTTTGGGTGTACTTTCCAGAGGGGACCTGCATTTAAGTGCTGGGCAATTTCCTAGTTGAGTCTTCTCATAGAGAGCTGTTTGCAGACTCTGTGAGATTCTACAGCTGGTGCATCGCTACCTGTGTGTGTGCATGTGTTGTGGCAAAGTGCCTTCTCTGATTCACCAGGCTCCAGTCCTTTAAGCTCTGGTGAGGCAAGGGCTGCCCAGGCAAGCCGCCTAGAAAGCCCAAGGGCAGTCTTTTCCCTTCCCCCAGTCATTCCTTCTTGGCTGGATCTTTTACCCTCTGTCCAGGAAAAGCAGTCTCCCAGCTTGGAGAGGCTCCCTGTCCTGCTGCCCCCAACCTGCTGGCAGCCTCACTCCCTCTATCTCACCCCTTCCTAGCTGGGGGAGGAAGGTTTTAAAAGGTCTCTGTCAGGGCTTAATTGGTATCAGCTGATCTTGCCTGAGTCTCTGGCAACCTCTACTCAGCTGAGCCCAATTGACCTGTGGTTACTTCCCTTACCACCACCCCCTCTGATATCTGCCTGCTCTGGGTTTACCACAGTGTGTGTAAGATGCCAGAGAACCTAATTCAGCGAACCAGGGAGAGAGACCACAGACTGATGAGGCAGGAAGGCTCAGTGAAATCCCAGTATCTCCGGTGGCATTCCAGAAGTGGGATCCAACCCTTCACATGCATTTAAAACCCAATCCTGCTACTCACATTCATTTTAGGAGTGAAGAACTGGCCCTTCTAATATGAGTGTATATGTGCAACCTAAGGCTAAATATTACATAGTGCTTGGGACTATGAATAGTCCCATTGTCTGTCCATCTCTGTATCTGATATATCTAAAGCACCTATCACCTTGGCATGTAAACAGAGAAATAAGTTATGGGGAAACATCATGAAAGTCCATTAACAGAAGTTTTCCTCTCTCCATTTTCCCGAGGGGGATAAAGGGGCTGCATATTTACATGGTCTTTGCTGTTTGACCTAAGAGTTGTTCCTAAACAGCCACCTATTTTGGTTATTGTAAATCTCCTCCCTACTCTTTGTTGTGTTCACTCATTGTGTGATGTCTAAATGGGACTGAAACCGCTCAGTGCTCAGCCATATCTATTATTAATTATTATTATGCCCATAAGCCCAGTGGTTGACCAAGGCCTCATTATGCTTGGAATTGTACAACCCATAACCAAAAAGACAGTCCCTGCCCCTAAAGAGCTTACTTGTTGTCAAAAGTACACTCCAGCATTGTATAGAATAGATAATAATCCTGATAATACATAAAAAGACAGATGCCATGAGGAATGCTCCTCATACCTGAATGTAGCATGTATGTCCCAAATTTGTGATCTTGTCTCTGTTTTATACCAATCCAGGATATCAGATTAAACTTCCCCAGTCCCAAATATTGCCAATATTAATACCAGGTCCTGTAAAAATAGTGACAGATACTATATCTCCTTTTAATGGGCTAAAAGCAAAATTAAATACTTAGGGATTCATTTAACCTCAGATGGTCAGTACATGTATAAAGCAAATTTTGTGGAGATAATTCATCAGCTTCAAAGTGAAGCTTGCATACAGATACCTTTATATTCATTAGCTGGCTGGAGAGAGCCAATGAAGCATGAACTGACTACTTCAAATACATTATCTTTGCTAGACTCTGCCAGCTCTGGTTCCTTCTTCCTTTTTGTAGTACCCGAAATAGGCTCATGACATCTGTTATTTGGACTAGAAAGACGCTAAGTTTGCAAAACTCAATAATAGCCAAACGATTGGCTAGGTCGGGGTGGGCAAACTACGGCCCGCAGGCCACATCTGGCCCACGGGCCCTTCCTGACCGGCCCCTGAGCTCCCAGCTGGGAAGGCTGTTCCAGCCCCTCCCTCGCTCCCCCCTCTCCCCCCGGAGCCTCAGCGCACCACCAGCAGCTACAGCCAGGCAGCACTTGAGCTCCTGCCGCTCTGAGTAGCGTGGTAAGGGGCGAGGCTGCAAGCTCCTGTGGAGCAGCGCGTCTTGCTCTGGGGGGCCTGAGATGCGTGGTAAGGGGGTCAGGGCCATGCCAGGCTGGGCCGGGCCTTAGATAAGGGGCAGGGAGTCTCAGAGGTTTGTCAGGGCAGTGGATAGGGTGTGGGAGTCCCGGGGGTCTGTCAGGAGGCGGGGGTGTGGATAGGGGTTGGGGCAGTCAGAGGGACAGGAAGCAGGAGTTCTGGGGGGTCAGTTAGGGTGAGGGGTTTCAGGAGGGGGCGGTCAGGGGACAAGGAGCAGGGAAGCTTAGACAGGAGCGTGGTCCCGGGGGATGGGTAGGGGCACAGGGGTCTCAAGAGCGGGTGGTCATGGGACAGGGAGCAGGTGGGGTTGGATGGGTTGAGAGTTCTGAGGGGGGTGGGAAGTGGGAAGGGGTCAGATAGGGGATGGGGCCAGGCTTTCCTACTCTACCCAGTGCTCTGTGCAATTTTTAACTTCGATGTGGCCCTCGGGCTGGGCTAGGTCCTGGTCTTCAAAATTATTATGAAATCCAGTTCAGAGCTAATTTTTCCTTGGAGATTTGAGCTGATATGACACTGGATTTGCCCTAGGTAATAAGAGCAGGTGTGGGATAGAAAACCTTAAAGCACGGAAAAGTCTGCTCAGAAACTATTTGATTCATCTCCCCACCCCAACAATTGCAACAACCCTAAATATATGGGAAAACATTTGCAATAAATTTACAACCAGATCATTCAGACATTCATATGACTCAGTATGCATTACCAAGTTGCCAGTTTAGAGCTATGGGATAAAAAATATGGAACTGAAAGGTTTTATACATTTATTTCCAGGCTATGATGAGATGACTTCTTGTCCCTCAGTGAGAATAGGATCAAATGGAGAACACCAGATTTTCTAGCAATTACATTTCTCCCTAGAGGCACACTCCTCTTTGAAACAGTTCTCACTGGGCCTGATCTAAAGTCCACTGTAGTCAGCAGCCACCTTTCTATTGACTTCAATGGGATATGGGTCAAACCCCTGTATTTTGACTGGCATGAGAGCCTCTCAACAAACTTATATAGAGTACTCATCCAGAATGACAAATTTATAATAAAAAGTAGGTTATTTTTAACACACTTCAGCTAGTTTAAAAAATTGGGATGGTTCTTTCTTAGTGCCCATCTATGCGGCCTCTGCATTTTAGCCGATAACAGTATTGCTATAAATGAATTATCCTGTCCTATAGAGACTAGTTGCCTTTTCAATATTTACTTTGCATAGCTAGATAATGTTACTTCAGTATTTGTACTGTTCTCTACACTGTTTCCATAGTACTCTGTGCTAACCTAGAAGCATGAAAGAAATTCATTTGGATCGTAATTTCAACCCATGAAATGGCTTAAAACAAGTTTTGGGTAGTTATTTTTTAAATGTCATTTTATACCAAAAAAAGTTCATTCAATTTTCATTTCATTTTCTTACCACTTCTTTCCTGCGTTAAGTTAGCAGCTCCAGATTCCACATGCTTCACTGTAGGTATTTCACAAATTAAATACAATTGTAAGATGAACATCTTTTATTTCAGGAGGAAAGGAATATATAATTTAGGTGTTTCAGTGTTTTCGGGTGGTTTGTTATTCATTTTTAAGAATAATTAGGAAAATTAATATCTTATTTCATTTTCAATTCAGTCTCCATTCCATATTTATTCTTTTGTTGCATTTTAGGCTAGAAGAGATAATCCAAGATGACTGTGCTGTTTTCCCAAGCCACAGCCTGTCAGATTTTTGAATTAACAGTGCCTACTCAAGCAGCATAGTAGAAACAGATCTCATATGCCAATTTCCCCCTACTTGGTAACCATTTTCCAGTCACTGGAGGAAAGAGCCACGGCCATTTGTTCTCTTCAGCCATGGAAGTGAGATGAAATCTGGTGTATAGCAGATATCCAGGGGCAACAGGTGGTCCAACAAATTATAACATAGCCACCAATAAATTATGTGCTATTCTGGAATCTGTTAGCCATCTGCCTTGTTATAAATAACAGCTTAAATTATTTTTTAAATAATTTTCACTCAACCCCAAAACTTTTTAAGAAAATCAACTCTCTCCCTCTCTTGGTATTGACACCTCTTCATCAATTATTGGGAGTTGACCATATCCAACTTGATTGAATTAGCCCTGTCAACACAGGTTCTGCACTTGTGAGGTAACTCCCTTCTCTTCATGTGTCAGTATAATAATGCCTGCATCTGTAATTTTCAATCTATGCATCTGAAGTGAGTTTTTTACCCACAAAAGCTTATGCCCAAATATATTTGTTAGTCTTTAAGGTGCCACCAGACTCCTAATTGTTTTTTAGTGTGCACATACACACACACACACACACACACACACACACAGAGTGTGATTGGTGCGTGCTGTTTGTGAGTAGGAAGGTTGGGAGCTACAATATCAAAGCATCATGAGGCACCCAAAATACAGGTGGTGACACAGCCCTTCACTGGTCTGGATTTGCACCCCAAATCAATCAGACTAGGACGTACAGTCAGACAGCTCCTAATGAATCAGAAAACAAATGAGCAAAGCAAAGAGATAGAGCTTTAGGATGCTTTTCTTGCATAACTTAAGCTTTATGTATCTTAGTGTACTCTAAACGTGAAGATTACAGATCTCTGACCATTCATATGAAACCATCAACTGACTACTTCAAACCCCCCAGGTTTTGTTCAAGTTCTATAGCAGCATGTTTGTATCGAATAACAGATACAATAAATCTCCTGCTAAAAAGAATGAGTTAAAGTGTGGAAACTGAGTATGTAAATGGCATCTACCTATGTGGCAGATATGCTCCTTATGCATATTAAGAGGCACAGACATTTACTTTTTGGAAAAAATACTTTTCACTCAACTTAGCTGTGTAGGTTCTGCAAAGGTAAGAGAATTAGAGTCTATTTCTACTTGTGCATCATCAGCAGAATAGTTTACAAACTTCCTAATCCACTGAAGGCAATGAAGCTGCACAGATGTCATCAAGGGTAGAATTGGTAGGAGGAGAGAGAGGAGAGAAGTCAGATTCTCAGTTCTCTTGGACCTTGTCTACCATGTACGCCTGTGCAAAGTGGGAGTAATAGGCTCCCAGTGTGAGAATTGTCCATCCACATACACAGGTGGTAACATTTTACACCCACTTTGCACAGGTATTTATACTGCGTAAGGCACAAGACAGTGGAGAATGAAGTGTATTGTTATTGTATAATTTGCCCTATGGAGCCATTATGGCTGTTGATGTTGCTCAAGAAGCAAGGAAATCATCTTTGTTCTGAAAACTCAGGCTGAGTTTGCAGCACTGGTATTTAGGAAAATAGATTTTATTTTTACTTGAACTCATTGAGGCATGACAAACACTGTGCCCGATATCATTTTTACAGAGTCACTTTCACAGAAAAGCCACACTTTGAGGGCTTAATTATGCTTCTTGAGAGCCTTCAGCACCCAAGAAAGGAGGCTGGAGACATTATGCCTGTATAAGTCATAATGCATACTCAACATTGGGTGGCAGCCCATGCTTCACTCTTAAAAATGGGTATGTGGTTCTCCCCAGTGCTGCTCTGCTGGAGCCTGCAAATGCATAGAGAAAGAGTTATTACTATAACTTCAAGGACAGTGCTAGCTGGCCTTCCTCTGCAGCATATCATAGAATATCAGAGGTAGAAGGGACCTCCAAAGCAGAACCAACCCCCAAATCAAATCCTCTAACAGATTTTTGTCACATACCTCTAAATAGCCCCCTCAAGAATTGAGCTCACAACCCTGAGTTTAACAGGCTAATACTCAAACCACTGAGCTATCTCACCCAGTTCATGCAGTGATAGGATGGGTGGATTGACTATAGGAATGGGAGGGGAGAAGGGGCTACCAGTATCTTGTCCAATCAGACACCTGCATGAAGACTACAGTGACTTAACTGCACTATGCTTTTCCAAATTTTAGAAATGTTTCAAAAAATCTTCATGCCCTGCAGTTAGAGCAACCTGTGAGGAAAGGTATTAAAATACCGGAGGATTGCAAAGGATGCCATTCACACAGGAGGGGATTTTCTTTACCATACTCTTTCAACTGGTGATATAATGCTGTTCAATGATACTGTAGTGGCAATCCAGTTAATAGCAGAAGGGTCTCTTCCATGGCTCTCTGAGCCATGTGATTAATTTTTCACTGTCTATGTAGCAGTAGGTGCACCAGTATTAGGGCCCATTCCAGTACACTGGAATAGGTTAACTAGGGAGATGGTGGAATCTCCTTCCTTAGAGGTTTTTAAGGTCAGACTTGACAAACCCCTGGCTGGGATGATTTAGTTGGGGATTGGTCCTGCTTTAAGCAGGGGGTTGGACTAGATGACCTCCTGAGGTCCCTTCCAATCCTGATATTCTATGATTCTGCCCTTGGATGAATTCATACACTCTCCTATTTACTTCAATCCAAAGGGAGGATTTGGCTGTTACAGTTTTCACTTCTAGCATTTCAGTGAATCACTGCACAGTTTTCACCCATCATCATGGTGTGAGGCCATTGTGTTTTCATCCTAACTTAGAGCAGGATCCTTCAATTACAGTCAATGACAACGCTCCCTTTGACTTCAAATCAATGTAAGCCTTTGCACTGACCTCTTCAATGTATACTGGACCAGTAACATTAGAGACAGATTTTTAAAGGTATTTAGGCACCTACAGATGCAGAAAGGTGCTTAATGGGATATTCAAAAACACTTAGGTGCCATACTCCCAGTGGGAGTTAAACATTTAGCCTTCAATCTGTAACTCTTCACCAAGGGAGCAAAAAGCCTGTCTCTTTATTTGACTAAAAAGCTCTGTTTCCTTCTTGTTGTTCTACATAAACTACAATTAAAACAGATAAAGACATTATGAAAGAAGACCTACATAACAGCAATTTCAAATAAAGTCTCATTCATCACAATACTCTATTTTAAAGCATAAGGCAAAAAAAGTTGCCATGAAACAGGTTGGAGGAGGTTATCTTATTTTGCCACTGAAATATAGGACATTACAAAAGACCAAAACAAGATGCCCTGAACAATGAACTTCTTTTGAAAAGTACACCAAAGCTGGTGGTGGGGTGGGGTGGGGTGGGGTGGGGAGGGGGAAATAGTGCCATACACCATTACAATCACCTAGTGTTAGCTGGAAGAACAGAGCTGAGTGTTTAACAGTATCAGATAAGTGGGGGGGAAGAAAGTAGAGTACCTGCTAAATCATCCTTATCCAGATGTGATCAGACTTCTGCAGAAAATGTGAAGACTGAGTTCAATTAAAACGACTGAAATTGCAGTAATTAAACTTGATAAGGTTGTTGTCATTTAAAAGCTAATAGAATTGTGCAAGAGAGGGGTACCAAGATTTTGCAGTGATGAGTAGATAGATAGATATGAAAGAGAAGGGAAGTTCAATTTAATTAAAGAGGTAAGGTACCCTGAATTTAAGAGAGGTTGTTCTAGACGCTACTATTTTCCATTCTACCAGAGAAAATGAAAAGGGGGGTATTGGAAATAATGTATAATGTTGCTATCTGATGGCAGAGAAAATCAGCTAATGAACCCCAGATGTAAGAAAGTCAATGGACCAATGGTGTCTGTAATCACACTAGTCTGTTCTATTTTGCATTTAGCCTAATTTCATAAGATTCCAGGCCTTATTGTAAACCTGCAAAGGTTTTACTGACTTCAGTGGAATTATTCCTGATTTAAACCAGAGTAAGTGAGATCAGAACCAGGTGCTTTGCACTTATCTGATTAAAAATAGACTTCACAGAGCACCCAGATAGCTTAATTTCACAAAAACACAAAGGAATGGAGTCAACAGTGAAGCTTCTACCTTGCAGGAGAAAAGTACACACACCTGCTACTAATACCTTAATTGCTACTCATTAGGCAGTTCCCTATGTAACAAGAATTAGCACACAGCTATTCTGGAAAGTCTTTATTTCCTGGCTTACTCCAATTAGAGAAACTGCCCATGGGTCAGGGTTACAAAAAGTTATACCCCTATCACATGAACATGGTCAAAATCCACTGATGCCTCTCTTACTGGCCACATTATCACAGAATCATAGACTATCAAGGTTGGAAGTGACCTTAGGAGTCCAACACCCCTTGCTCAAAGCAGGACCAATCCCCAGCTAAAGTATCCCAGCCAGGGCTTTGTTAAGCCTGATCTTAAAAACGTCTAAGGAAGGCGATTCCACCATCTCCCTAGGTTACCCATTCCAGTGCTTCACCACCCTCCTAGTGAAAAAGTTTTTCCTAATAGCCAATCTAAGCCTCACTCACTGCAGCTTGAGACCATTACTCCTTGTTCTATGATCTGATACTTTTTCACAGCAAATGAAATGGCTCCAAAACCATTTCAGTGTCACTGGAAAAAACACTGTTTGCAGTTAAACAAGGAATGGGTGAATCTAACATGGCAGGATGGTAAGATTCAATTGTGTGCCTGTCCTATCCATACACCAGTAGCTGAACCACGATTTTTGACACAATACACTACTTGTGAAGAGCAGGGGATTTCCATGTTTTACACCCATGTCAAACCACAGCAGTTTCTGTAGCTTAGATAGAGCATTGATGTCTGGTTTCTATGAAAGGAAAGCTAAGTAGGAGGTTTTACTTTCAAATGACATTACCAGTACATGACACACAGACATATACAACAAAGTTCTATCTACATCGTCAGGTGACAGCTTTCTCTCTGTAAACTGTACAGAAGCATAGTTTGGTCACAAAAACTGACAGTTGGGAATCTAATACAACTTTTATCCAAATCTGATGTATGAATCCCAACAAACTTTCCAAGCTTTATAGCACTTTTTAACATACAGATGAAGAAATGATTGCCTGACAATACAGGAGTTAGGACACATATACAAATAAATCCGTAGCTAAAGAATATGTCCTTGTCCACGCTATAGCTTAAATCATGCTAGCGAGATCTGTGCTCAGGAACAGTTGTCAGCCCTGGTTCTACAAAACTGGGTTTGATTGATAACATTTCAAAAGTGCCTAAGTGGCTCTCAGTAGTACAGAGCCAAAAGAGTCACTAAAGCACTATTGAAATTTTTACCTGATATCTACTTCCCAACACAGTTGTTCCTAGTACAGATTTCCTGTCTATTGGGGAGAGAGGCTTTGTTTCATTTTTTGAGAACTGAGTTACTTAAATTTTCAGTTCTTTGGGGTCAGAGCTGTCTTTTTGTTTTATGTTTGTTCAGTGCCTAGCACAATGGGGTCCTTGTGCACGACTAGGCCTCCTACTTGCTATGATAATACAATCAATCAATAATAATAATACTCCCAGTCTTGCTATAGACTGGTAGTCGGTAGCATGCTTTCTAATCACAGCTGTAGCATGGTTTTAACCATATCAAATGTGGACATAAAGCTTATTACAATCATATGAAGTACAATGATATTTGAAAATGATTCCAGACGCAGTTAAAAGCCACCCTGTGGACAAGGCATTATATGCACTAACAGAGATGAAAGGTACTAGGAAACAGGACCTTCAGCTCTCCAGCAATACGGCCAGATGAAAGATTATTACACTCATATGATCTAATGTCAGTGCACTAGTACTTCAGACAAAGCTTGCAATAAATTTGAAGAGAGCCCTATAAATCTCAGAAGGTGAAACTGACCCTAGACTGATGATAAATGAACTGAGATTCAACTCTCCAAATGATAATTCAGTGAGGAATAATAATGAGCTATGCCTGAAGATGAGAGGGAGAAATAATTCCTCGGGGACACAGAGGGTTGATCCAGTGTTCTGGTGTCAAAGGATTCAAAAATCTGGTTTGACATTCTAAAGAACCCTTTTTCATTCCTTATTAAAAGAGAAAATATTGTTATCCATGTGACACAATTCCTGTAATAGAGGCTCACTTCTTAACACCTCAGTGCTTCTCTAGAACTCTTAGCTTTTCTCTAGTGCTGCTCATTAAAAAAAAACACCTCCCATATAGATTTATGAATATGAAAGTTTTTGATTACACACCTGGTAAGTCCACTTGACCTTGTGCTTTGATTCTGTTATCCTCAACTTCCCCTCTCCTCTACCTCCGCTATCACGTGTTACACCTACCTGTTGCCTACCTTCCATCCCAGGCTTCAAAGTCCGAATTCCAGTCCAAGCCGCAACTTCAAAACACTGTCTATTCAACTATTTTAGGGCACTAGTATGAGCCCTGCTAGCCCAAGTCTGTTGACCTGGGCTGGAAGGCTTGCTCCTGCTCACTCCAAAATGCTGCATAGACATACTTGTAAGGTCTTTCGACAAAAATTGTTTGCTAATGTAGGTTTATAGAGTGCCTAGCACAATGGGATTTCAGAACTGATGATAGGCTGTAGGCACTATTGTAATACAAATAAGTACAAATAAAATTAACTCTTATAGAGCATGTTATAGTAATTAATTACTCCTCACAACACCATTGTACAAGAAATATTGTTATTCTTCATTAACAGATGGAAAAACCAAGGCACAGAAAGATAAAAAAGATTTTTTTGCTAAAATTGCGTCTACAGACACAATATGCACACACCTCTTCTTCTTTGAAATGTTGGCCATAAAACAACTTGTCTGAGGTCACAGCAGGCCAGCCCCACAGCCAGCATTAGCAGTACAGTCGAGTTAAGAATTATTATTCACGAATATTGTACTGACTTCTACATAGAATTTTACTTCAATCATATTTGTACCCAGTAAGGAATTTTTAGAAGGGTAGAACAAAGACTTGTTTAACAAATCACAGAAAACAAATTTCAGAATCATTTACTAATGAAATTAGAACATCAAATTGTGAATATCAAATACTTTCAGAAATAATGATAGCAAAATATGTTTGCACAAAACATTGTGGAACAAACGCAAGTAGCAAACAAATTTGTAAATATCACCATCTGTTTGTAGACAAATAATAAAAAACAACTAAATATGTGACTAACAAAGTATGCCAGTCATCACCTTGATCATTAATTTGTATGTTATTTCCCTGTCCCTACTCTTTATTTGATCCTGTTTCTTTTAGACTCCACTCTGCAAGGAAGTGGCTTTATGTGTGTGTGTGTGTGTGTGTGTTTTGTACAGCACTCAGCAAAATGGGGATCCAGTTCTGACTGAGAGCTTTTGTACTACCATAATATGAATAATCACAATAGTAGCAACCTGGATGGAACTTGGAGGATAGAGCCAAACTCTGCCCCACCCCCAGAGCGACAACAGAAACAAACAGTGGAAGACTGATTCAAAGACCATCACATCTGAAGGACTTTGAGGCCTAACAGGCTGGCAGTACAGTGGGCTATATACTAGTAAACTCTGGCCCCAACAAGTCAGCAAATGCTGACACAGACAGTAATTGTTAAAAAAAAAAAAAAAAAAAGATGTAACAACCTGCATGGAACTTGGATGAAGGAATACAGGTGGCCGAAGGGAAGTGTTTGGAGGAAGCACCAGGAAGTTAGTCTGCATGTTCATGGCTGGAATACTATCTACTACAGTTGCAGTAACTCTAACCAGTTCTCTTAAGAAAGAGCCAATTTAGTTTTAGGAATACAGAATCCTCACTTGTTATTACCCAGCACACAGTACATGTAACAAAAATAGAACATTTACAAACAGGAAAAGGGGCTAAAGCCATCCAATAACTTATGTGTGGTAAATTGTGCACTTCCGCTCTGTTTAGAAATCTGGAGTTCTTGGCCAACAGCTGCACGCTCAGTCCACCAGATCAAGCTTCCTCCCATTTTAATTATAATGACGGCAAGGATGAAATGTTGGACAGGTACACAAAGCCATTTTGTCATTCCACAGGCCAGTGTCTGTTTGCTCAGTTACAGTTTGAAGAACACTAATTCTATGAGCCACCATCCCCAGGTAAAATACACATTTTGGAGTGCTAAGAATCAAGTTACTTTAAATTTAAAAAAATGTGTTTCACTCTATTACACATTCTTTTTATGCAAATGAAGGTTTATATTTCAAAGGGTGGTCTTCGCATTATCTCAACCCAGCTTCAGACAGATAGGAAGAAACAACATAACTTAGCTAGAGATGGTTTTTTCTCATTATCCTCTATTGCTCTTTATTATTTTGCTTCTCAGCCTATATTTTTTTGTCAGCTGACACTCCCTATTGGGCAATTTACCTCAGAAAAACTGTGTGTATACAGGATCACATATTCAATCCTAAACTCAATCTCATCCCAGTGTTCAATGCTACCATCTATTTGTGATAGGAACTACAAAATATATTATTCTTCAATTAATCAAACAGCTACAGAATCTAGTTTGCCTCCCTACCCTCTTATCCTTCCTACCCTTCTTGAAATATCTGACAACAAATTGAATTGTAAAGGCAGTTGTAGGTAACAATGCTTTGATAATTGTTGGAAAAAACTTAAGTCTATATAAAATAAATATAAAGCTATAGTCCCTCACTGAAATACTAGCAAGAAAAATATTTATCTAACGCTAAGTGAGTTTGCTAGCAACAATACAAATGAAGCATTCCAGCATTCTCTTGCTGTTACTTTGAAGGAGTGCAGGTGGGAATGGAACAGGATTTCCATGATTTTTTATTAACAGATCTGGGTTCATTTTGATATTGTGAGATGGAGATAACAATTTCAAAAGTGTTTAAGTGATTTAGGAGCCTAAGTTTTATTTTCAAAAGAGATGTATGCATTTTGGAGCCCAAGTCTCATTGTGTGTCTCTGAAATTTAGATTGATAAGTGCTTAAGTAACTTTTGAAAATGAGATTTAGGATCCTAAATTACCTAGGACCAGATTTTAAAGGCATTTAGGAACCTAATTCCCTTCTCAATCTTTTTAAAAATCTGAGCCTTAAGCTTTTTTGAAAATTTTACCATACTCTATTGACAAATCATTTACAATAACTTGATCAGCATCTAATGGTATACAACAGTCACCAACCCAACATTCATATAGGTCAAGAATGTGTATCTATTAAGGGCCAAATTAAAAAAAAAAACCAGAAACTCAGCATATTGTGTGCTGAGCTTTTTTGACTGCATGCCTACAGGTGTCAGAGAAGCTTTTGGATCCCAAGCTCATTTGGAAATTGGCCTTTATTTACGTGCCTAAACAGGAGCTGAGATCTTTTGAAAATCTATTTCCATTTTGGTTGCTGAGCATCTGAAAATCTTGTGCTAAAATCATTTGAAGATTTGTCCTCAAGAGTCTACATGTAGAAAGTTTCCTTGTAGTAATGGGAATAGGTGGATGCTACAATGTGGTCAAAATTTTCGCTCTTAGGTGCAGATCTTACATATATGTCCTGATTTTCAGAGACACTCCCATTACCCTTAGCTCTGAAAACTGGGAAGCTGCTTCAGCTGTGTCATCTCCAAGAGAAGGGAAACAAACATCACTTAGCTAGCACAGTGGCACTGGAATATCTGTTCTCAGCTTCGCAATCCAACCTTCCACTAGAAGATGCAATAAGATATTCTTCTCTTTTGCGGAGCATGTTGCTACTGTTCACTGATAAACAACTGCTGTATTTAAATGGATGGATAACTGACCTTCTGTGGTCCACAAGTTTCATAGGGTATGGTTACACTTACAAGATTATAGCGCTATAGGTTATAGCGGTCCCCTTATACAGTAATAGGTATAGCGCTATTGCATGTCCACACTCAGATGCTCCTGCGGTATAGCATGGCCACATTTGGGGCACTTAATAAGGCATTAAGAGCAGCGCATTAGGGCAGGTATCCCAGCATTCAGCTGGGTGCAACGTGCTTTTTAAACGAGGGGGGTGAGGGGGGACGCGTTGTGTGTATGCGGAGGGAGAGAGACAGTGGTTTTTCCGTTTTTCTGAAAGCCTGTCAGTGAGCCTCCGTTCACAGAAGGCTTTGTTTTCACACAGGCTCCCTCCTTAAACATTTGCATTGCTTATTGGCCAAGTTAAGAAAGAAACTCTAAAGAGGTACTTCCGCATTCCTCCAGCCGAGTTCAAAAAGAGACGTCAATTGCCTTAAATGGCTCTAGGCATCTCCAGAGATTACTTGTAGCACAGTGGGTGTCCACATCCTTGCTGTAGCGCTACAGCAGCTGCGCTACAGCCCTTATTCCCCATGTGGAGGTGGATTAACAATAGCGCTATAACTCAGCAGTTATAGCGCTCTACGTGCCTTGCCAGTGTGGACGGGGAGGAGGTTATAGCGCTCGTGGGGGCTTTATAGCGCTATAAAGTGCCAGTGTAACCAAGCCCATAGACTGCACTCCTTACCCATTCCACAAGCAAAACAATGTTTTTTTCCTGTGGAACAACCAGTGGAACAAGTAGGAAAAAACATTGTGAGTTGGCGCTGCAAGTTTTCTTTCTTCCCCAACACTATTCATACTGAGAGACCATCTAGCCTCCAGGCAGTAAACAGAGGCAAAAGACAGAAAGAGAAAGAATGGTATTCAGCTCTGACAATCAGGCAGTCAAATGTAGGTAAAGTTAGCACTAAATCCAATGGGTGCCTCTCCTGACAAAGACTGGAAATCCGTTACCTTTGAATGTAAATATAAATGCCAACCCTGTGTGTGATTGCGACAATGTTCTAAGGCTTTCTTTTACTCATCATTTAAATATGTTAAGAAATTTCCTCAACAAACAATTCATGCATATTAGAGCCTCTGATCATTGTTACTTCAAAGCTGAGAATGTTGAAGCATGTTCCTGACTCTCACCAAAAGAAATCACTCACATAAACTAGAAGGCAAGGTGTCATCATATGGTGCATACTGCTGTATGTATTCAAGTGGATGCTGTACATGTTCCGCTGAAGTACTCTGCACATAAAGTCCATCTCCTGATTGTGGATTTTATATTTCTTACACCTTCCCCAGCTGCAGAGTTGTTAATGTGCATGACCTTTGTATAGGAGAACAGCATGGAAGGATGCAAGGAGTTTCCAGCCTTCCCTGCACAGAGTAGAGGCAACCGGAGTCAATGTATTTAAAGGAAATCAGAGGCTGCCACCTGTTTGTCTCCCAATCCATCTCAATGGGGGTGGTAAGGAAGCTGCTCCTCCGAACCATGCTGAAGAACAGTCTGGGCTGAATTGGGATGGTACAGCCCACACACTCCCACAGCACTTCCACTGCGTTGATGCAGCTCCACACCCTCCCTAATGCAGATCAGCATGTAAATGGTACCAACTGGCTCATACAGGATGGATACACAATGGCCAGAATTGGAACTCTATCAAAATTGTACAATGCTCAGCATCTCTGACGTTCAGGTCACTTATTTGGGTATCTACGTTGGGCTTTAAGAGCATCATATTAGGAAACATGTCGGAATATTTTGGAAGAGGTGTATAGTGGCAGTGACTGCCATAGTTAAAGTTAAATAATGATTTCTGTTCCAGCACTGTGATTTCCAATGCTTCCTTTCTGGGTACCCTAGCAGTTCCACAGCTATGGGACTTCTGCAGGGAAGTTTAAGAAGTTTAGTGGCCCAAGAATCTGAGGACAACAAGAAAAAGGGATGTTGAGAGAGTCAGGTAGCCAGAAAAGTTTGAGGCAGAGAGAGCTTTGGGTGCCGGGAGTGGGATCAGGCTGGACAGAAACCCAATAACATTGAATCTCTTTATGTGAGAAACTTAATGCAAATAAAAATTTCTACATGAACCGAGAAAAGCCTGTAAACTTAATGAGCTGGATAAATACATTTGTCAGCACCCTAGAAAATGGACTGGAAACAGAGGGCTAGAATGCAACTTTCCCTACAGCAGTCACTGCCCGTATATAGACTGGGGGCTTGATCATCATATGATGTATGTAGACCAGCTCCGCTGACTTCAGACATGTTGCTAGATAGCTGTGGGAGATAAGCTTAGACCTGATCAAAATGTGATGCTTGTGTTTCTACAGTCATACAATACTGACAGGCTTACATTGGGGCTGAGTCTGTTGTCATATTGGGAACATTCCTCAAGGAATAAAAGGATCACAGGAAGGAAATGTCACAGGGTGACTCCAACTATAGGTAAAGTTCACGGTGCACAGGTAGATCTTCCATCAAAAAAACCCAGTACCAAAAGGAAAGGAGACTGCCTTATGTGAGAACTGACCCTAGAAGGAGAAATAACCTAAACTATTGTTTATTGAAGCCTTAATATTAGACTCCTGCCCCTCAACTAGGACCCTGCATTGGTTCTGTAGCCTTCATTGGAGACTTAAGATGTAACTTTTCTATTCTCCTAGGTGACGAGAATTTGAATCTGAGGCTGTTCCGTTTAGAGGACAGTATTCCAAGATTGGCTACAGCTGGGTGGATTCTATATCCTCATCCAACACTGCAAGGAGCAAGAAAGAATGATGTTAGAATATCTATCCAAGAAGTCACCAACTCCCAATGTATCAGAGCCAAAAGGAGCCATTTATAACACTATTTCCAGTAGCTCCTTTAAATCAAGAATATATTTAATCCTTGTTATAAGAGTGATCTACATGTCTATATAGGTAAATTGTTAAATAGATATGGTGCCAGTAAATAGTACTTCAAAATATATAGCATAATTTCTAGGTTTTGTAGAGCCAATAAAACTTCTTGTTGACAGCAGATGCCTTCCTCAGGCTGCTCTTTATATCACTTCTTAGCAACCCTGACTGCTACCTCTGATACACTGCAATCCTGGAATATGTCTGGAATATACATGACCTCCTGAAACATGAGGAACTTATCATCAAATTCAAATGCTTATTTAGCTTTTCTTTTTCTTCAGCACCAAATTAGAGAGAATCGATCATGCAAGACACCAATTCTGTCTCAGCCCTGGGAGTGGCATGAGAAGAATCCGTTGCTTTTGATTGTCTCTATCTTCCTGTTAAGGTCTAAGCCTGCTGACAGATATTTTGTAGTTTAGTGTCTATCATCTCACATGGGCCCCAAACTGTGTATAAAGAAGCAACAAAGAGTCCTGTGGCACCTTAAAGACTAACAAAAGTATTGAAGAATAAGCTTTTGTTGCTAATACCCACTTTGTCGGATGCATGCATGCATCCGATGAAGTGGATATTAGCCCCCAAAAGTTTATGATACTGATAAGATGATATCACAAGATGATACTACATTAAACCCCTTTATTTCCAACTTATGGTTCAGCCCTCCATTCCGCAGAATTTACTTTCAAGGGCTGGACAACATATGTTGTACATAGGGATGAAGCCCGAGAAGGAAATAAAGAAGGAAGGCCTAAAATCTTTTGACAAAGTAACTGTTTAAAGCCTTTCAGAAGTCTATTAAAAGTTTGTTTAAAATGTGCTTTTTATGAGCCAAAAAGTTTTCTACACAATTTATTTTCTTGACAAAAGAGATGCGTTTTAAAACCAGAACTGCCATGCTGATCCCTCCAACAATGTAGCTTTTTCTTTTTCGCAAGTTGTGGTTGCTTCTTAACACTGTAATTAAGTCTGAATAATGCTGCCAAAGTAAATCATGCACTTTGTACAATTACTGTAGCAAATGTAAGGAAAAAATATGACGTGAGCTTTGTTAAACTTAAAATACACTTGGCAACCACTTAATCAACTGCATTCTCTTTCTGAAAAGCTACTATGTTAAAGACGATGCTTCACCTCTCCAGAACAGAATAATGTTATTTCAGCTGTGGAGAAACATATCCTGGCCTATCATCTACTACTGAGTTATTTATCATTATTAGGGCTATTATTATTATTATTTATATTACCATAGCCTAGGAACTCTTTTCAAGGACCACATTGCGAGTTTTCTCTAGACATCACAGCAAAGGAAACTTTTAAGGAGGGATTTGAAGGAAGGCAATGAGGCAATGAGTTAGTTTATGGGAGTTTCTCCCAGGCATGAAGGTCAGCATGGGAGAAAACAGGAAGGTGCCTGTTTGAAATTTTAACAGTGAGTGATAGAGGCTGGCCTCATGGGCTGGTCAGAGGTGAGAGCAAATGAAACATGATAGATAGGTGGGGATAGGCTGGTACGGTTCTTCAGAGTGAAGACAAGTAGCTTATGTTTGATGCAATTGAGAAGGGGAGGCCAGTGGAGGGATGCAAAGAGAGATGATGTGGCACTATTACATTTATATATAAAATATAGCGAGTTAGGAGGGAGTTAGAGTTAGGGAGTTAGGAGATATATGAATTATTCTCAGCTCAGCCAATGACCTGCTGGGCAATCTTGGGCAACTCACCTCAGCTTTCTGCACCTCTGTTTCCACTACCACCTTTTGTGTGTCTTGCCTGTTTAGGAGTTACTGCAGTATATACTAAGAACAAGTACTAATAGAATAAGGTGGGGTAAAAATCCCAAATCCTAATAGTTTAGATAAGGACAAAGTTCATGGTTATAGTTTAACCTAGTTTTGTTATTCCTGTGTTTTTATTGGTGTTGGTTCCTTTAATATTTTAACTAGTTAATTTCAAGGTGGTTTCAATTTCCTTTTTCTATCTTTTTGGATCCTTGTAAACAGCTCAGTAATAGCATTAGAATATTGAATCAGATTCTCGTCTGTTCTAGTGCCATTAATTTCACAGGAGCTATGTCAATTTACCTTGGCTGAGAATCTGGCCCTTCATCTTTTTAATCTGCTTTCTCCTACCTTGTGGACACAGCTTTACTTTTAAACATCTTTAGCAATATAATAGAGGAACTCAAACATGACCACTTCAAAGTAGTGAAACTCATTATTTGTAGATGGAACCAGGGAGATGAACTTTAGTCTTGGAGAACTGCCAGAATGATGGAAAGGAACTTACTTTGAATTAGAATTACCGTATATACTCGTTCATTAGCCTGTTCATTTATAAGCCGACTCCCTAAGATGGATTGGTAAAAACAGTGAAAACTGTATGACCCTTTCATAAGGAGATCCTATATTTCAGGGGGTGGCAAATTTTGGCTCCCAGCCCATCAAGGTAAGCTGCTGGCAGGTCGGGACATTTTGTTTACTTGGAGCGTCTGCAGGCACAGAGTCCCTCAGCTCCCTGTGGCCACGGTTCGTCATTCCTAGCCAATGGGAGCAACGAGCTGTGGCCACAAGTTGCTGAGGGGCTCCATGCCTGTGGGCGTTCCAGGTAAACAAAACGACAGTGTTTTAGATATTCAATTCTATTTAATAATTCCATAGCATTTAAAATCATCACATTTTGGTGTAGAGTAGACCCATTTATAAGACGACCGCCACTCTTTGATGCTGCATTTTTTTACCAAAACTATTTGGCTTATGAACGAGTATATACGGTAGTTCCCAAGCAAGGTGTCTTCAGCTGCATGTAATCTACACTCCACACAGCTAATAGAGGAGTGGAGAAAGGCGGCTGTAATCCACCTTTCTACTCCAGCAATCCTAGCCCCACTGGAGCCTAAATGGTCCCTGATGTAAGTTAGAGCAGCCTCAAGACTATTCTAAATTATTCTGCTTGCAGAATCCAAGAATCTGGCAAAGCACCAAATGTGCTGTCTCATTGGCCAGCACTCACCTGACATGTCCATCCACCGTTGGCAAGGTTGGTAAATTAGAGCTGACAATACTATCTTTGCACCATCCCGTATTTTCCCTGTGTCAAAAGGAACCCTTGGCTGCTCCCTTAGAGTAGTTTCCAAGTTGCTTTGGGCCACTTCAGACAGGGCCAAGGATTGAAGTTCAGAATAATTAAAAAGTAACAAAATCAACTCTAACGTAAAATAATCAGACTCAGTCGGCGGCACAGACAGATTTGGTGCTACATAGATTCTGGGTTAAAACATATTACCTCCTAGTCAGTCACTCCCTGTGAGAACCATTACATCATCTTAGTTAGACAAGACTGTATACAGCCCCTTCTCTCTCTTTAGCTCTCATTTTGATGATCCACTGGTTAATTAATTAAAATACACTGCCAACTCCAGCACAGGCTTTCGAACTCAGTGAAATGGACTTTAGCTATTTAATGAAGTTGGATGGCTAATGGGAGGCAGGGGGGCACTTGTGAAAATGTCACTAAATTTTAACTCCTTTTTTTTCATTTATATTTGAAATTTTGATGACTAATGCAGGCCAGCTCTACTGTCTGTGAGTTTATTGTAGAATATGCTGTTATATGTGATTATCCTTTCATACACTGGAAAATAAGAATGACCTTTTTTTTTTTCAAAGACAAGTGAGACAGCTGGGTGTTTTCTAAGTATCTCCATCCCCAGACACAAGGATCTTTCCCTCTACAGAGTGTCAGTATGGGGAGGAACTGAACTGAGCCCAAAAAAGAACTAGGGCAATTCAAGTTAATACACAAGTTTTCTTACCAGAAGGTAAATCAATAAATGGTTACGTAGATCAATTTTCTTTCATATTTATGCAACATGCTGAGAGAATGTAACAAGGGAAACCTGTGAGGATATGGCAGAGAGGTATAGAACTGGCACTTAGATTATTGCCCATGTATATAGGGAGCTTTGAATCACTAGGTTTTAAATGTGTGGGGAATTGTTTCATAGATAAATTCAGGCCCACGTGAGACTGAGTTGTGTATGCATTGCATGTATGCAGTACTGCATTTGCTGTTTATAGTCACTGATTAACTGTACAAAACATTATTCAATTTAAGTGTGAAGGTCTCCTGTAAAATTATAGAAATGTATTTATGGAAGATGCCATATGTACATCAGTTGTTTATTAAGGTCATTGGTATAAAATGAATGATGGCTGCAATGACTAGCAGTACCGATCATAAAACATACCCTGGGTCATCTTGCCAGAAGCAGCCTCTCCAGGATTGAGCTGAGGTTGATGTGGAGAAAACTTATACTGCTGCTGCCTGTGCTCTACCTGTACTATGGATAGAGGACTTCTAGGACTGTTAAACTGGCTCCCTGCACTGAATTCATTAAGTGCTAGTATCTGACGGATGATGGGTTAGATTCACCAGCCCGTTAAGTCTGCTTTGCCACTCCAGTGGTGCAAAACAGACTTAAAGCTAGCTTTACTCAGCTATTGGAAATTGCATTGTTGTAGGAGATTTCCCAGGTGGCATAGGAGAGCCTGGCTGTTCCTTGTCTCCCACTTTCACTGGCCCCAAAATAAAGAGTGTGGTGAAGAACAGCTGCATGGCCAGGGAGATGCTATATAGCCCTGCTCTCCAGTTGCCCTAGAGGCCCAAAGGAGCCTTGAGGCTTGAACAAGGGCTGGTATGTGCCAGTACCAGGATCAGAGACTTTACAGGTGGTTTAATACCACAACTGCCCTTTCACATCCCTCTTCCCCTCCCCCTCTCTCTCTCCCCGCCATCTGACACACCCTCTCTTCCAGCATGGCTCAGACAGTCTGGTGAATCTGAGCCCACATTTAAAAATTCCTTCCAATCAATGTCCAAAAATTTCTGCACCAAAGTTGGAGAGACAAAGTAACAAGGTTTAATTTTTGTACTGTGTTAGGCACCTGCTTTGGATTGCATGCAGAAGTGATGCACTGGGAATGAATGGGGAAATGAAAGCAAAGGTTAGGGCTGCAGGGAAGGAGGAGTATTTTTGCTTTTTTCCAGGCTGAATAACATGGAGACTCCACATGCTGCAGTGCAGGTGAGTCGCTGGAAGTAAGGACTCCTGATAAAAGTTTCCATCTTGTTCATTTGTGCCAGATTTTGCAAGCATACAACACAGCTAAAAATAATCCAATGGCAACGGGAGACTATGGAGAAATTCCTACCTCACTACCTAGAGGGGTAGCATCTTTTTCAACATCCTCAGAGTGTTAAAATCTCTCTTCTCCTCCATCAGCAAACTAGCATTTAGAATATACAGACCCTACGAAACCTAACAGTAACTTAGACCAGCGTAGGTGCTTATTGCAACCCTATGTTCACTGTCTGGTCAGCGGAGAGAATGAGTTCATTATGACATGGAGATGTATTTGACAGAGAGCTGGACATCTAAGTATCTTGTTACTAGATAGAAACCAAGGTCAGCAGGAAGCATTATGTTCAATGGTGTTTTTGCAGGATGGGGTACCAAGTTTTGACATCTGGATTAGCTGCTAGTTTGATGGAGAACAAACAGTTTAGTAATGTCATGATAGAACCAAGCTACAGCTTATAGCCATGAAAGAGAAAGCAAAAAACAATTCTCATGCAATTATTTTACTTCATTCTAAAAATGTGTTGTGCAAGGCACAGTAGAAGTTTAGAAGGAAGCTGTCAGGGCTACAGCAGGAGGTATGCTGGGACCTTTGCCTTCCCAAGAGGGAATTCGAACATCCATGCTCCAATAGGTAAAAGCAAGGAGGATGGGGAAGGCCCGCCCACAACATTTTGGTATATGAGGTGGGGAGCTCAAGTGATATCCACGTGCCCCCTCGCTTGGGACAAACCTTTGAAATTCTCCCTTCTTCCTGTTCTACTCCTCTCATTGTTCTGCTCTGTTACCTACCCCAATAAAGGAGAACTAACTTAAAGTGCCTTGTTCAAAAATTTTAAGTAACCCTTAACTTTCAAATGCCTGAACAGCAAATGTAACTGTTCTTGTCTGCATAGTAAACACTGGCATTTTTCTCTTAGATGCTCCCGGAGTACAGCATCAAACTCAGCCATAAGTTCCACAATTTTAAGGAAGTTTCCATTGTTTGGCACATGCAACTAATCTGAAGTGCCACACAGTGCTAGATTTTGGGTAGCAAGCATTCCCACAATGGCAATGAGCCATTTATTTGCTAGTAAAGAGACTCTGATGCAATCTTCTCTTGATGCTCATTATTTATGGTGACCTTTATCCTTAGTCTCATCTCAAGCTCTTTTCACCTATGGAATGCTCTCTGGTGATTTGCTGCCTTCTCATGGCATGCCAGATTTCTAGCCAGATTTTTCCAGTCCTTTGTTCCTTTGGAACCCAATGTGGCTGGAACATTAGACTGGAAGAGTTTGCAAGAAAAAAAAATATGCAGCATCCTGGGTTTTTGAGTACCTAAGCCATGGTCGCTCCACTTTGTCACCATTGGGGATTTCACACCAGTAATGTGTTGGATGGAAATGTCTATTTTCATTGTCTTTGAGGAACATGAAGTTTTTCACTTGCTGTGGCCCATCCAGTACAAGGAAGTCCCTCAGGCTACTGCTCAAGTGGGTCCACAGTCCTGGATCATCTAGATTTAAGGAACTAAACTCAGCAGCAACTGTTTCTTGCAGCGCCCCATTATCTTCTCTGATCTACACTTTTCTTCAGGAACGTGCATAGTTACATCCATTTGAGATGGAGATATGGATGCTGCAGTAGCTGCCAGGTAACCTGCACTCCAAGTGGAAGAACAGGCATTTCCTTACCACTCACATCCTCACTGAGGCCGGAAGGTTCACCATGAACTTTTGTGTCTGTATCTCAGGAGAGCTCTTTCCTGCTTAGATAGAAAAGCTGCCTTTGCTTGCTTTCTTTTTCTGAATGCTTCCCCAAAGGGACAATTTCTTCTTTTACTCATGACTGCTCTTCTGTGCCAGCTTTCGACATTCATTTGAAGGGGACAAATAAGCAGGCTGGTAGCAAGGCCTGAGTGAGGGACAATATCAGCGAATTAAAGGCCTAACTGGTTCCTACTACTTCGGTTGACTGCCTGTTCTCTTCAAGTGGGTTCAGGGAAGCAGGAGGAAAGAGGAAGCTCCCTGAGAAGCTGGCGTTAATCAGTCCAGGCTCCTGCGGGTGCTAGAGAGGTACATAAGAGGCTCCTCCTCCTCCTCTCTCTCCCTGCAACTCCTGCTGCTTTCTGTTATTCCCTCTCACCTTTTCTCCTGCCTGGCTGTAATGTTTCTTGTACCCTCCTTCCTTCAGAACAGCACTCCACCATGTCTGTGCATCTAGAGCAGAGAGAATACATATGCACCAGCAGCAGACACAATTTTCTACACTCTGGGTCCTAGTGACGCCCACCCTCCCAACACACACACACAGTCTGGCACCTGAGACGGCCACCTCAATTCACCTCATGGTAAGGCCAGTCCTGAGGATGGGGAATGGAAGATGCTGAAGCACAGACAATAATTCTGTTGTCTTTTCTTCCATGAAGGCAAGATCAAAGGCAGCTTTAAAATCCTCGGTAGGCATAGCATCTTGTACTAGTAAATCTAGGCACAACAAACATGTATGGGGTTAATGCTCTTTTATTAGCAGAATTCTAGCAGTCTTCTCCACACGCCAACAGCTGATGTACTAGACTAACCTCCAGCTGTGCTGAGCATGTCAGATTTGCAACAGGGAGCTGAAATAACCTAGGAATAGGCCTGAACTACAACATTCAGACCTAGACCCAAGCTTAGCCAGAGTTCATGGATGTTTTGTTTCCATCCATTATTTAGACAGGGACCAGTATCAAAGTTCAGGTTTTTTATCTAGGCCTCTCTCTGGTGAATGAAAGAAGTGTGTTTGTTGAGGAGTTTAAATATTTTTTATAAGAAAACAGTTTTTGCCTTCCCTAAGAAGTTTAATCCTACAATTCCAGCAGGAAGGAGGGTGAAGAGGAAAGGAGCCAAAGGCTAATATCCTGCTTATTGGTTTTTCCTTGAGTGTACACTGGAACAGATTAAATCACCTTCCTGAATCTCTCTGACCTCTTGTACTTGGCTTGAGGTACATGTATACACACATACACACACTCCTCAGACACAGTGGGCCTCAGTTCACAAAGAAAACAGAGACAAAAGTTTGTGCCACTTACTTAACCTGGAACTACTTTGTGTGTGTGTGTATATATATATATATATATATATATATATATATATATATATATATAAACTCTACATACTGGAATAAGAAGAAATGTATTGCAGGATTATTACCACCACATTGTGGTATCAGAGGTGATCGCCCCTTCAAAGTAATTTAATACATTGTTTTTAGACGGGGAACTGGACAACTCAGGGCAATGGGTATGGAACAATTACTCGAGCCAGGGTCCTTCAGACTGGTCATATGTGGGCATCCCACTGACATCAGATGTTCTGCAGGATCAGAGTTCCCCTTTACAAGACTGGGAACTATAAAAGTTTCCAGTTTTCAACTGAAACTAACAAAACAATTAAAGAAAAGTATAAGAAGTGGTGCTTACAAGTAGATATCCTTAGAAGTACCAAATTGGAGAATTTTTATGGTGATCCAGAAAATAAGTTTTCTTTGGTGGAGGAATAAGAATGGTGATTTTCTCAATGAAATATTATAATTGGTAAGAAAAAACAGGTATGAAAGAGGCCCAAGGCTGCTGCTTTAGTTATCACCTATCAAGAGTAATTTCCAATCTTGCTGCTGTAATATTCAATTTACAGTACAGAATTTAACGATAGTTGTGGCTGGTTTATGTTTATGAGAAAATAAACATGTAAGCATTATTAAACAGCAAAGTTTACTTCTGAAAAAGAATATTTTAATTTACATAAAGCAAACAAACATCAAAAACTGGAAATGTAAACTATAAGGCAGAAAATGTCTAGTATGCTATTTCAGCTTCGATTAAGCTGACGTGGAACATAAACCTACCAAAATATTGCTCTCCCAACCTGACAATTCCTCACAACTGGATGGACACACACACACCCACACACACACCCCACACCACATTGGCCTAGCTGAATCCAGAAAGTGTTGAGACATCACTGATACTTCTGCAGCACATGCATCCAATTGATCCCTCTTCCATCCTCCACTCCTGTGGAAGATTTCACAGGGTACAAGGCAGTGGAGAATCAAGCCCTCAAAAACTAAAACTGAATATTCCTGATAGTCCATTAAGTTCTTTCTAAGCAAAGGAGAATTTAGAGCAATTCATGAAGTGAATGTTACACATTTTGAGGATCATCTATGGAGTGTTTTATTTGATCATTTGGCTTTTCTAGCTCACAGCTATGATGATGAAATTCACAGTATAAACTTTATGGTGTTCATTATATACCAGTGGAATCCCCTCTGTCATGGCTATTGCCCAGCATAGAGAAGAACAGAATTTGGCCTTCGGTGTTATGTATTGTCAGAAATGTGAAAGGCAGTGCATACATTTTTAATGGGATAATTTGCAGTATACATGTTATATAAAAAAAAGCATTTTTAAAGAGATCTCCTGTCCCTCTATAAACTTGTGGTCATAAAAGTCCATGTTCTCATCATATATTGTAAATTATTTTCAAAGTTAGATTTGGTTTCATTTCATATGTAGATGGACTTTACTAGTTTCCTCAGAGGGACGATATTAAACAGTTGTTTAGATCAGGCCTGCACAACTCGGAAAACAGCGAGGGCCATATTACTGCAAAAATACCAGCTGCAGGCCAAAAAGCCCCGCCCTCGCCCTGCCCCCATCCACTTCCCCCACCCCACCACTTGGCTTGCCCCACCCCTACTTACCCCCCCCCCCCCGCGGGCCACACGATGAACTCGTGCGGGCTGCATGTGGCCCCCGGGCCACATGTTGTACAGGCCTGGTTTAGATGATGAACTCCATGCTAAAAAGCATAAAATTCCAGACAAAAAAAAATCAACCTTTTTCAGCCATCACCTCTTTGCTTTTTTTAATACATTAGGACAAAACTCAGAATTCTTTCAGGAACAGGAAACATTTCCAGTTCCTATTCTTTTTCTCTAAATAGACTGCCAAAAGAGTTAACCTTTATATTTATCTGTCTGTCCCACTCGGCTTACAAGTATCTCAAAGTACCTTTCAAGAATCAAATAAATTTAAAAATCAGAAGTAAGCAAAAAGGTTTATGGCTAAATTCTAAATCTCTCTCTCAAACTCTTCCCAACATGACCAAACACTAAAGTACTGGACACTTGCAACCCACGAATATGAAGTGACTCCAAAAAGGGAAAAATTATGTGCTTTAGCACCGGAGTGAGAGTCAGGAGAGTTCAACTGTATTCCCAGCTCTGCCACCGCTTTCCTGTGTGGCTGTAGGCTAGTCACCCATCCTCTTTGTACCTCGGTTTCTCCATCAAATAATAAAATAAATTAATAACCCCACCATGTTGGTGCACAGATTAGTATTCACAAAGTGCTTTGAAGATCCTTCAGTGGTAGGTGATATAGGAATCATAATAATTATGTTAATAATAATTTGAAATTTAATTTAAATTTCAAGTTGAAAGATAGGTCACAGCTTCAGCAGCCATTGATTATTTAGGACCCTTAAACATGTACCAGGACCCCGTTGTTCTGGGCAGTGTACAAACACAGAACAAAAACACAAGACGAGACAAAGATGAATGCAGACAGACAGATGTGGGAGTACAAAGAAACCATAAGCAATATTGATCAACATGACTGGCAGCTTTCATATAAGACGTTACTTGATACACTTCTCTAGTACAACAGTACTGTATACAATTAGTAAAGATTCACAGGCACAGAGCCTCCTGCTGTTTGTCTTGGGAATTAGTTCTTCAGCCTCCAGAGTGACCTCTGCTGGCTGATGTCTCATTTGCCACTGGCCCCATGTCCCTCCCCGATCCTGGTGCCCTTTACGTCGAGGTTCTGCCCAGTGCAGTATCCACATGCTCTGGGTCTCCCCTCCCTGGGGAACCTCCAACCCTCTAAACCCACCTTGCCTCAGTGGCTACTGCCAGTCGTCATCTAGCGCCCACTCACTTGGGCAAACTGCAGTCTGTCATGGCCACTCATCATGGGCAAGGAGGTTGGCCCAGCTGCTCTGCCTATTTCTGGGCTGGCTGCACCTTCCAGCCTCAGTACCTGCATAGGCCTTTATCAAGGCCTCAGCCTGGGGAGTTGCCAGGCTGGAGTTCCTGCTCCTCTTGCCTTTCCCCAGCCCTGCTCCACTCCAGGTACTCTTTTCTCCCAGGCAGCCAGGTCCTTCTCTCTCCACAGCCAGAGAGAGACTGACCCAGCTCCTCCCTGAGCCTTTGTAACAGGGCCAGGTGTAGTCTGATTGGGGAGTTTCCCCAGCTGTGGCTACTTCCCCGATCAGCCTACCCTTTTTTCTAGGAGCAGGGTAGCTGCTCCCCTATGGGCCTGTACTTCAGCCAGTGGGTACAGTCACAAATTCCCAGAGATTTTGAGGCGGATGACAGTTAAACACAATGAATGGCATGCCTGCCACCATAAACATATGATTGAAAGAGACATGCCATTATTATTATTTTTGTATTATTATCTAGAGGCCCAAAGTCAAGATGCCACCATGGTAAGCCCGGAACAAACACAAAACACAAGTCCTTCCCCTGAAGAGCTTTAGATCTAAATAGATAAAACCCTCAAAGAATTGGGGGAAAGGAATTTTACAGATGGGGAATTGGAGCAAAGAGATATTAATTAGCTTGCACAAGGTTTACACTGGAGATTTGTGGCAGAACTGAGGACTAAAGACGGACTTTCTAACTCTCAGTCTAATGCTTTAACCACACTGCTAACCCTCTATGGGTAGGTCTACACTGCATTGTAAACCAGGTCTGTAGGATGTTGGCTTGCGTACTCGATGTTTTCAAGCCCTCACTTGAGCATCCGCACTGTACTGTAGAGCTGGGTTTACAATTGTTGGACCCAGGTCTTACAGTCATGCTAACATGCCTCCACCCAGCACTGTGCAGACCTTCTGACTCAGCTCTCTGACTTAATCTTCATCCACACTGCAACATGGCAGGCCTTGGACCCAATTCACAACAGGACTCGGGCTTTGACCTAACCCCCAAGAAAGATCCTAGTCCTTGGTCCTGGGTGCTTGCAGATCCCAGGCATGCTGATTTGCATGCAGACAGAAGGAGGGCTTGGGCTTAAACCTGAATAAGAGCCCAGGCTTAGTGTGCAGTATAGACATCCCCTATAAGTCTCTATTATCACGCCATCATAACAGTCTCAAAAATGTTCTGATAAGGCTACATTTTCTCATGCTCGCCCTCAGTACAAAGACAAAATGTTTTGAGTGATAGTCGGTTGTTACAAGAGTGGGGAAATATATGTCTGTCCTTCTTGACAATGTTAGATGCCCTTTTTCACTCAATAACTCAAAAACAAATTCCTTTTTATCTTATATTGAACTCAGCTAAAAGTGAACATTTTTCCTCCTGCACCTGAGTTCAACTGGAAATGAAAACAAAAACAAAAGTACTGTGCAGAGATAATATGCCTCATGCAATTTTGCAACTTCACTTTGTGATTCAGATTTTTTCAGATATATCAAAGGAACCTGTCCTCACTGAGATCAGAGGCCACATTTGTAATGTTGTGACTTTAAAGACAAATCTGGTTTTTAGTTCTCCAAGGGTAAAATAATAAAATCTTACATTTACATTTGTCTTTAGTCTTTTTAGAGTCTTACAAACAAGTGTTTTTTTAAACATTTTGCTGTTCACGTTTAAATAACCACATTTACATTGAACATTTATGACTTATATCTTTAAAACAAATGAATTTTCCTTGCAACACCCATATAAAGTGGGTCAGTAATTAGTATTAACCCGATTTTGAAGAAAATGCAGCACAGAGGGCTGATTCTCCTCTGTTCACTCTGGCACCTTGTGTCATCATTTATACCTGTGAAATGGAAGTGTAAAATGCTTCCCAATGAGCCAGTAGCATTGTACTCCCACACAAAGCTCACTTTGCAAAAGTGTAAATGACTCCATAGGGCAAATGAGAATCAAGTCCAGTATATGTGGGAGGGGGGCACTCATTGCTAGTATTCATCATGATCAGGTTGGCCGCATTTTTGGATGACAGACCTGAGGCATGTACCTTGAGGTTCACGTGTGCTCATCCAGCCTGCTGCCAAGTGCAGCTGGCCAGCAGCTCCTCCAGGTGGCTTACAAAACCCAGGACAACACACTAGTTGCTGTGAAAGCAGCAAGAACGGGGCCTGAAAGCAGAGACATTCCGTGTTCTCCATCATATGTGCTTGCCATGTCAATTTATAAATCTTGGATAGTTTTTTCCTTTCTCATGAATGCAGGATGTGGTGTCATCCCGGTGGACAAAAGGCAAGGAGCTCTTTCGGGTGGGCAGGACTGGAGTCAGTAATTTTTTTTTTTTGCAGGATGACTAGGTAGAGGGACAAACTGTTTTGCAGGCCTGGCAATAAAATGATAAGGCCAGCCCTGGATACGATTAGTTATCTTCTATCTGTTGGTTTGACCCTGCTTTGCTAAGATCCTGACAGTGCTGGTTTATATATTAGAACCTCCACTGTGATAGGTCTTTATGCATGCAGTTTTGTTGTAGCCATACTGGTCCCATATTTCAGAGACAAGGAGAATCACAGAATCACAAAATATCAAAGTTGGAATGGAACTCTTCTGTGAAAAAGAGATAAAATATAAGTGATGATAGAGAAAGGGACCAAGAATGTTTATTAAGAAGCTGTCGAGAGGAGGAGAGATTTTTAGGAGCGATCTGAAGCAGCACCAAGGTATAACGAAACAAAGCGACACCAGAAGTTTGTTCAACCAATGTTGAGGCCAGAGGAGGGGGAAGGGACAAGGAATGAAAATTGCTCCCTCTACGGCTGTGGGAGTCTGTGCTGGGGAAGGAGTGGGAGAAATCAGCCAGTCTATGTGCTGGGCATGGGTGGGAGCTGTGAGGGGACGAAGCCATCTGGGACATTAATGAATAGAGAGATGGCTGAAGTGGGAGCAGGACATGAATAATAATAAAACGATAAAGAAGCTTCCCATTTATATAGCACCAGTCATCCAAAATGAATCTGTCTACACACTGTCTCTGTATTGATACAGCTATATCAGTTATAGGTGTGATTTTTTTGAGCCAAATAGTTATACCAGTATAAAAGTGCCTTATATTGGTATTGCTTATTCCCCTTCTTGAAGAGGAATAAGGTATACCAGCACTAGCACATTTACATTGGTATGACTTTGTCTACATTAGTGAGTTTCTACCATTTTTACTATAACTTGCGTTCTTTGGGGAAGGAAGCAGTATAATTGCACAAGAACAAGAAGTCATCACACACATTCTATGCACAACTTTTAAAAATAATTATGTTTGTTTTTAACTCTGTCAGTCTTATCTTTCAACTAGCACCCAGTATAATCCAAAAAAGCCACACTAATTTAACCGAGGGAGTAGATAGTCACTTTATGTCCAGCATGTAAATTCAAGGAACTGCTTAGATTTAGTGGAGAAAAACTTGTAATATCTTAATGAGACAACTGATAAAATTTAGAGAGGTGGTACATCTCCCACATGGTTAGAGAAATCAAAGGACAAAGCAGATAAAGATCTATATTATGCCAAAGTAATACACTGACAGGAAGCCTACGTCTAATAAACATGCTTAACTAAGATCAACGTGAGCAACATAAACAAGTCATTGTTGGGAGAGTGTACCCAAAGTTCATAATACATAGTCTAAATCAAGTAACTCATAAAAAGAGCTGATAGACAATTCGAGTGGGACAGACAGATCAAGAGGTAACTGTGGAGCCATCATAAATACAGCTGTTATGGCTAAATCAGAAACAAGCAGCCTCACTGAATACAATTCAAGAGCAAATGCATTAAATGAAAGAGCTGTTTGGGATGGGAATCCAGAAGTTAGAGCAGAGATATAGGAGCCAGATTCTATACCTTATTTTGCTGCTGACTCACTGTTTGCCCTTGGACAAGTCACTTATGACTTGATCCTGCAAGATGCTGAGCACTCTGTATCTTTCCAACAGGGCACTTAGGCATGTGCTTAACTTTAAGCATTGTGAATAGGCTCACTGACTCGTGAGCTTTGGTGGACGGGGGACAGAATGCTCAGGAACTGGCAAGATTGAGCCCTGTAGTTGTACTCTTTTCTGCATTCCCTACACTTGTGTATATGTGTATCAGGCGGTGAATCAGGACAACTCTGGGACGGCATGCTCTGGGCAAGGGTGAAAAATCGGGACACTTTTTTCAAGGAGGGGGCATACTTACATATATAAGATAAAGCCCCTAATATCAGGAGTCTGATCAACTTGGTCTGGGCACCTTCACTTTTTGGCTGCATTAGGACTCCGCAAAAGGCGCAATCCTCCACCAAGCCCCTCTGTCTTCCTGTCTCTCTTAGTTGTGTTTGTGCATATCCTGCCCACAACTTCCGACTCTTTTGAGTTGTTGTTGGCGGCTCCAGCTCTGCTTCATCCCCAACTACCAGCGATGTGCCTCATTCTGCCTGGGTGCCTGAGCTTGATTTGGAAATGCCCTGAAGTTACCTATGCCCACATAACCCTTCCCACTGGCACTCTTCCAGCCTTCACTGTGCTCACACCCTGAGCACACCCACACACATACCCCATCCCACATACCCCATTGAAAATCTCATCACAACTCATCTCCTACTTGTGACCCCAAATAATCATCATACTGGGAATTGCATGGATGAGGGTGGTTAAAATTGGACCTTTAATTTGCTGGGCCTGCTTCTTCTCTCACTGGTACCAATTTTACAGCAATAACACCACTGATTTCAACAGTTACTCCTGATTTACACAAGGATGAGTGAAAGGAGAGCTGCTGTGCCCTATGTAAAGTGGTGATAATCATCCTTACCTACAACACAGGGGAATTGTGATGTTTAATTAATTAGTATTGTAATTCACCTGGAGAGCCTAGCAGTCTATAAATGAAATGAAAGGGCACCTGAGGGAATAGGAATAAAATTATTCTTCCTTGAACATTTCAAAAAAAAATGTGACAAGAAAGAAGTAGAGACAATCCCAAACCCAGATCCAAACTCCCTGAACACTGTGGTATTTGAGATCTGGATCCAGATGTGGATTTGAGGCCTCTCTCCAGAAAGAATATGATGAAAGTGAAGGATTTATTATGGCTTTCCTCTTGAAAGCAAGGAATACTGACATTGTCCTTAAAAGGAAATTGCTGTCAATGCAGCCAAAGCAGTTCAAAAAGGGGCCTGCTTTAAGTTTAGTCAATTAAAGAAACAAGTGAAAGAACCGTAGACATCACTGACCCTGATCTTTTTTGGTATTTATATTCATAAAAGTGCAGAATATGGACACAATGAATTTCACGATAAATTCCCAGTACAGATGGTTAACTTTCCAATTTGCCCTTCAATAGTGAGAAAGTCAGAAAGGTGACAGAGTCAGATATAGAGAGCTATTCTCTGATCAAAAGAGCAAAGTCTGCTATTTAATAGCAGTGAAAATGCAGAGGAGGGTGTGTCTTTTAGGTTGCTGGATCATTTGAATTACAACGCTAACAGGGACCATAGCTTTCTATACTAGTTAGACTGGAAAAATAGACATTGTTCTTACTGCAGTCGCCATTTCCAAACACAACACCGTTCATATGACACACAAATGTACTTAGGTACTCAGATCAGCATATGGGTGCATCAGTGGGTTATATTGTGTCATTGTGTAATGGGGTGGCACCCACCTCTTGCAAGAGTTCCCTCGTCGAGGGCATGCGTGCCTGCAGTTTTCCCTCCATTTCTTGGCTCCCAGTGTCCCCCATTAGCCACTACACTTGTCAGGCATGTCATCGGTGACTCAGCCCTGTGGCCAAGTCACTACTCTGTTCATGTGCAAAAACTAAGCAAAACAAGTCCCTTTGGGGCACACTATCCAATTGGGCCTATCTCAAAGACCTCAAAGTCCTGTAGTCCTCCCCAGGCTCAGTCCTTTAAACAATCCAACGGGGCCCATCATGGTACCTTCTGTTGATCGTGTCCTTGTCACCCTCCCTGGGCTCAGTTCTCAGTCAGACCAACAGGGCCTATCTCAGTACCTTAGTTGGCCAGCTTGCATGCAAAGGTTCCTGCTCTGGGATGGAGCAGCACTCCCAGGGCTTCCTCCCTAGAGGCTCTTCGTCCGCCCTTTAATCCTCTGACCCCAGCTCTCCAGAGAGGTCAGTCTCAGTTCAGCCCTCTTCTGGGAGTAACAGTTCCATGTACAGTCCCTTCCCTAGGCCTGTACAAACTCCCTTCTTGGGGCAAAGCCACTTCCCAATGGCTGTTGGGCGGCAAGGGAGGGACTCAGGCGCACCCACTATTTTAGGTCCCAGTCCAGGAACCCTCTAAGTCAGAAGTGGACAAACTATGGACCACAAGCCACAACCGGCCTGCACGACCATCCTGCCCAGCCCCTGAGCTCCTAGCCGGAGAGGCTAGACCCCGGCTCCTCCCCTGCAGCTATGCCGCTGCACTGCCAGCTCTCTGAGCAGTGGGGCTGCGCACTCATGTGGGGCAGCGCGGCAGCATGTCTAGCTCTGGCCAGGTGGCACGGCTGCCAGACATGCTGCTCTGAGTGGCATGGTAAGGGTTGGGTGAGGGGGAGGTTTGGATAAGGGGCAGAGGGTCCCAGAGGGTGGTCAGGGGACAGAGAGTGGTTGGATGGGGTAGAGGTTCTGGGCAGGGAGTCAAGGGATAGGGAGTGGGTGTGTTGGATAGGGGGCAGGGTAGTGGGGGGACAGATAGGGTGGGGGTCTTCAGAGGGGGTAGTCAGGGGACAAGGAGCGGGGGGGTTCAATGGTTCAGGGATTCTGAGGGGGGCAGTTAGGGGTTGGGAACTGGGCAGGGTGAGACTGTTTGGGGGGGCACAGCCTTCCCTACCCAGTCCTCCATACAATTTTGCAACCCCAATGTGGCCCTTGGGCTAAAAAGTTTTCCCACCTCTGCTCTAAGTAGCAGACACATGCTACGTCCCTTTAACTAACTGCATTTCCCTGGGCGGCTGTCCCATAGCCTTCTTAATTGAGTCACTACAGCCAGACAGAAGTTATTCACTCCCTTCCTTGGTCCCTGCTAGCAACTACCTGCCTTAGCCCTTGTAGCCCCTCTAGTCAGTCAGGAGCACCTTTTACTCCCCCAGTCCCTGCAAGCAGACTGAATTTACACTGGCTGTGCAACTCCTTTTATATGAGCCTGTTAGGCCCTGACTGGCTGCCCCCTGCAGTCACTCTAATTGGCTGTGTTCCACATAGCCACTCTAGGCAGTTTGGAGGACATTTCTATTGGTATGTTTTTTCTGAGATGATCGGGGCAGGGCCCAGAGGCCTCCAGTAGGAGGCCTCTAGGCCTAGTGCACCTCATCACATATTGTTATGTATTATTTCTATTACAGCAGCATGTAGGGACCACAGGCAGAGTCAGTGTCCCTTTGTGCTAGGTTCTTACAAATAAATAACACAAAGACAATCCCTGTTCTGAAAAGCTCAAAATTGAGGCACCTAAGTGTCCATTTCTATATCCAAATGTGGGATTGAAACAATCTGTTAAGGTACCACGTTTGAAGATTGTGCTCTGTGCAGGGCCGGCTCCAGACACCAGCACAGCAAGCAGATGCCCGGGGCGGCACTCTGTAAGGGGCGGCATTCTGGCCGCACCGCCCCCGCTTCCCTCCGTCTGCACCTCGGCCACGCCCCCCCCTTCGCTCCGCAGCCACACCGCCCTCCCCTTCACTCCTCCAACCGCGGCTGCACCACTTCCCCCAGCTTCGCTCCTCCAGCCACAGCTGCCTGCCCCTTTGCTCCTCCAGCTACACTGCAGCTCTGCTGCCGCCCCCCTGCTCCTCCGGACCCCCTTTTTTTGGCTTGGGGCAGCAAAAAAGTTAGAGCCGGCCCTGGCTCTGTGTTTCTGATTAAGTATGGGGAAAGGTCTGCAAAGGATGATTAAAGTCTGATACAGTCACTCTTTACTGAGTCTTTATTTTCCTGTTTACTCCAGCCTCCATTCCCACAAACGGAGCAGGAGACCAGATTCTGATCTCAGTCACAGCAGTGTAAATCCAGACTTAACACCACTGGGAAATCAGCATAGTTACTCCAGATTTGCATCACTGTAACTGAGATCTGAATCTGGCCTAGAGGATGTATGTTTAAAAACATACTCAATGTACTAGCCAGCTTTTTCTATTCAATGCTTAACTCAAAGGAGCTAGAATGAAGCTCTTACAGAGCCATAAATCTAAGGACTATTTCTGTGCTCAGGTACATGAGCACAGATCTAACTGATATCAATGGGAGTTGCTACCTTACCTATGATGGGAAAGTTGGTCCTATTAGGTTATTTTTCTTGGCATGACTCATAGGTAGCATGGTAGATCTGGATTTGCTTCTTGACACATATATGTTTGATGCTGAGATCTTCTAATGAATATTCTGCATCATTCTTCTAATGAATATTCTGCAATCACAAAGCAGTGTGGGAGAGGGGTATATTTAGTACAGAGGGGCAGATCCTTTCTCCTTTAGTGAATGTAAATCAGCATAGCTCCATTGACTTCACTGACCTCAGTTTATACCAGCTGAGGATAGAGCCCAGAAGAAAAACAAAGTATATCCAAAAAAAGACTTTACTGTGTATATTTTAAAAAATCTTTAAAACAGGTAAACCTAAGTATTGTGTCCAGTTTTGGTCCTCCTACTACAGAAGGGATGTGGACAAATTGGAGAGAGTCCAGTGGAGGGCAATGAAAATGGTTAGGGGGCTGGGGTACATGACTTAGGAGGAGAGGCTGAGGGAACTGGGCTTATTTAGTCTGCAGAAGAGAAGCGTGAAGGGGGATTTGACAGCAGCCTTCAACTACCTGAAGGTGGATTCCAAAGAGGATGGAGCTAGGCTGTTCTCAGCAGTGGCAGATAAGAGAACAAGAAGCAATGGTCTCAAGTTGCAGTGTAGGGGAGGTCTAGGTTGGATATTAGGAAACACTATTTAACTAGGAGGGTGGTGAAGCACCTAGGGAGGTGTTGGAATCTCCATCCTTAATGTTTTTTAAGGTCTGGTTTGACAAAGACCTGGCTGGGATGATTTAGTTGGTGTTGGTCCTGCTTTAAGCAGGGGATTGGACTAGATGACCTCCTGAGGTCTCTTCAAACCCTGATATTCTATGATTCTATAAGCAAATGATTCTGGCTTCCAGCAGAAAATGTCACCATCACAAAAGTACCATCCCCACTAGCAGTGATGGGGCTCTCCTCAGCTGCAGATTAAACGAACAAAAGACTGATCCCAATCCCTTAGGTGTTTCCTCCAGATTAAGGATGAAGTATATTGGCAGGACAGGATGAGGAAGGTTCACTGATGCTGTATATGCTTCTATGTAAGGCAGTGTGGTCCAGGAGTTTGGGCAGTGGATAGGCAACCTGTACGGTTATCTGCCCTTAGGCAAGAAATGTAATCTCTCTGTTTCCCTTTGTTGGTCTTATCTAACTTGACTGTGAGCTCTTTGAGGCAGCACTCAGGAGGTGTTTGTACAGTGCCTAGCACAATAAGACCTCAATAGGAATTGGGACCATGAGGCATTAGTGTAATATACACAATTAAAATAGCTTCTGTCATCAATGTGGTCCCTCCTGCAGCTTTCCCTGGTACAGTCAGGTGAAAAATGACAAATTAAAAAATATCAAAGCAATTAGTTTTAAAAAGATGGCAAACTATTACATTTGAATTAAGTAGGTGATTTTCCAGGCTAGTAGAACCCTATTTTTAATGTACAAGAATGAGTGGGGTAAGCCCTGCATCTGAAGCCTTAGAGAGTGGGGAGCTCACTGTTGATTCCTGTTGGTGAGCAGAGAGAAGAGCAGCCCAAAGCTGCTTCAGAACTCCAGATAGACCAAGGCTCGACCGGTAGAACCTCTCTACTAGCATCTGTTAATAAGCAAGGGGAAATGACTGAATGGACCAGGCCTCATTTGCATTTCAGCTATGTGACAGTTTAGAGCTATATGACAGTTTTTGTATAGATATATATTTAGTTTGGGGGCAATAAAATGCTATTTACTCTGTTGAGAAATGAAGGTACAAGAGAACTACACCAAATGTGCCTGAGATAAGAAGTCATCCTGACTGAACAGCAAATCAGGCACAGGGAAGGAAGCCTGGCTAGGAATAGAGGGAGATGGGGAGAAAGGGTTCTTACTTTCTGCTGAGAGTGCTTCTCTTGCATTAAAGACTTTCTTAATGGTCTTACATACTACAAGTCCCTCTCTACAGACTAAGCACAGAGACAGGTTTGATGAGGTGGGCGGAGCTCAGGCAGCAGACTATGCTAAACTGAGGCTTGGGCTGAAGCCACAGATAATAGCAGCCCACCTGAGGTGAGGGTCTGCCTACCCAGCCCCACAGCTAAAATCACTTCAGCTGGGTCAGGTGGTAGAGCCCCCAGAGCAGCCCAGGCAACACTTCCCTTAGGGGCTGAAGTCAGACTTGCCAGAATTCTTGGACTCCACCAACTCTCAACAGCAAACTGTGAGTCGGAAGCTGGGAAGGAGGGAAATCACAGAACACATTAGTCACTCACAGCAGCCAGAGGAGGACTGAGGTTGGGATTATTGTTAAAAAAGCACCCTCAGGGGATGGAACTCTTATCTAATAGATAAGTTTAATTTATTAATTGCTGGCTTTCCCAAATTTATTCTATTGTTCCTCTTTCCCCCGCTTTCTCCCCATATAGTTCTCTTTGATTTAAGCCTGGGCTCAGAGCTTGAGAGTGAAGAAATACTGTCCATAAAGGGCACCCAGAGTGGTAGATGTAGTTTCCCAGGTTTCTCAGTGGTGGCCTGAGTAGGAATTATTTATGTTGTCAGAGGAAACCCCTAGAAAACTGAACCTTTTTGGTGTCAGTAACAGCAGGCAGAAGGGTCACAGTATTACTGAGGTAAAGAACTACTGGGTGTATTAAATACACCCATTTTCTGGGGAAGTTTGCAGAAAGCCTCCCAAGTCTTATCTCTGCATGTTTTGTCTTTAAGGTGTGGGGTTTATGAAGGACCAGCCTTTGAAAATCTCCCCCAATATCTCTTTGAACCTGTTTCCCTGCATGTAAAAATGGTGGTGATGAGGATGATTAAAAATATTTATATTGCAATAGTACCCAGAGGTCAACCATGTCAGGGTCCCACTGTGCTTAGTGCTGTACAAATATATGGAACAATGACCATCTCTTCCCCCATGACCTCACAATTGCTTACCTACATCATAGAGTTCTTGTGAGGCTTAATGTTTGTAAAGTGCTTAAGAATTGGCTACACTGGCACTTTATACCACCATAAAGCCTTCCAGAGTGCTCTACCTTACTACCCATCCACACTGGCAAGGCACATAGAGCGCTCTGACTCCCTGGCTAGGCTGCTCTTGGTACTCTTTGCAAGAGGATTAACAGCTGTTGCATATTGGGTGGGATGCTGAAGCTTCAGTGTAAATGGGTATTAATGATACTGCAGTCTAAGTGACCTCTGCGAATGCCCCCTAATCTCTTTAAGTCAAGTGACTTCTCTTCCCTTTGTTTTGAACTCGGCTGGAGGAATGCAGAAGTACTTTTTCAGAGCTTATCTGCAAGGGGGCAAAGCAAACAAAGCAAATGTTTACCGAGTGAATGAGTGAGAAGCAGGGGTCTAGGGGGATCTGAACTTACACGATAGCATGCTGACACACTCTCAGCACTCCAAAAATCCACTTGCTCTCTCCCACCGCATACACGCAACACACTCCACCGTTTGAAAAGCACATTGCAGACACTTGAATGCTGGGATAGCTGCCCATAATGCACCACTCCCGGTGCCGCTGCAAATGCTGCAAATGTGGCCATGCCAGTGCGGTTGCGGCTGTCAGTGTGGACACACTGGAGCACTTTCCCTGGAGCTATCTACGAAGGTGGGTTTAACCCAAAGCACTCTACAGCTGCAAGTGTAGCCAAGCCTTGAGAAAGCATGTAGTGAATGGTGGTCTATAAATGCAAAATACTATTAGCAAAGGTAACAGATTCTTTTGTGGTTCACGGGAAAGCCACAAATAAATATACAGTTCTGCACATCAAAATTAAGAAAAGAAAAAAAATAACAAGGCATCATCAAACAGGAAAGAAGAGTTCTGTCATCCATGGACTCTGATCAGAGAAAGTGGTGAGTAGGTATCAGTTCAATAGTTCAATTATACAATTTCAGATCCAAAGGATGCTTCAGCTCAGCATTGCCTAGTGATACTATTACTGAAAACTTGAAAGAATGAAATTGAATTTGAACAGTGCATAGGGCAAGTAATTTACCAGGATAGTATTCAGGAAACATTAACCATATAAATGCCATGGTCATAGGAGCACTGTCTAACATGGTAGTTGCTTATCTCTGAAGACCTCTATCAGCTGCATTTATTTATTCATACCTTGAAACACAAGAGAGATATGGCTTATAGTGATGGAAGTGAGCTTTGTGATTTCATCTGAAGGAACATTTGCCCACGTTGCACAATTTGAAACTGGAATTGCCATATGACATCAAACCACTTAATCCAGTATCTTGGCTGATAAAAGTTAGCACCAGCTGCATCAGTGAAAGCACCAGAAATCCCATCAGTAGGAAGTGATGGGATAACCAACCTCAGGGAAGTGGTCTCCAATAGTAGGAGGTTAGCTTATGCTCTTGAGCTTATATTCTTTCAAAAACTCTTGTTTTGTTTTTTGGGTATTTTTTTTTATTTTTACCATTGTAGCTCTTGGTCTTGTTACCCTTGTACAAAACATAATTCCTCAATATGTGACTGTAGGCCGCCTGGCCATCCCTCCCTGTCACTCACTGAGGGAGGCCATGCCTCCTCGCTGTTACCTAGCTGTAAAGGTGACCTCAAAAGGGGGGAATTAGCTGCACGTGGTGCTCTGGCCCTCCAGCCAGCCAGAGCAGTATGGCAGTCTATGAGGTCTGGGCCCTCTGTCAGACCGGGGCAGTAAACAGGGAGTAAGCTCTGGCCTGCAATCAGGGCAGAGCAACTACGCCTTCTATGAGCCCCAGGTAAGGGTGATCGTCAACAGAGTCTAGACACTCAGGTAAGGAAGAGCACCAGCACATGGAGCTCAGGTAAGGGTGATCACCAGCATAGTCTAAGGCAGAGGTGGGCAACCTGCGGCCCATAAGGATAATCCACTGGCAGGCCGCGAAACAGTTTGTTTACAGTGACTATCTCTAGGCACAGCCGTCCGCAGCTCCCAGTGCCTGAGAATAGCCCATTTCCCCATAAAATGTAAGAAAAATACACGACTGATCCTTGAGGTGTAGTAAATATACTAGAAGGCAGCATGTGTGACCTTTTGAACCTGCTCTACGTAGTTAGTCACTATGACCACATCCCTAAACCCAATGGAACTACTCTATGTAAAGAAGCCTGGCAGGAGAACATGGCACTCAAAGAGTAAAGCCCTTAATCTTGCTAGACAGCTGGGATAAACATTTATATAGGAAACATTTTCAAAAGAGTAGGCAAATTATAAAGGCACCAGGAGTCACTGAAATCTTGTTATACATTGTTCACGGCAACACTTTAGATTTCAGTTTGAATTTACACTGTCAGATAAATTCCATTTATCTCCTGAATGCTTTTCCTCATTGTGAGTGTTTGTTGCTATGAATTCACAGCTTCAGTAAAGATTTACATTACTTCCTTGATTGAGATGAAGATAAATGCTCACTTTCATCATTTTTAGGCATCTTTTTTCCACTTAAAGGGGTCACTGTTTCTTCATGTGACACAGAGAGCATGCGTTGCTAATTTTGGCAGTTAGTGCAGAGAAATATGTTGCTCTTGGAGTTAAGGCAGAGGTTTAGGTCTCAGGAAAGCTGGTAAGTTGAATTCCTAACTCTTCCTATCTGACTTTGGATAAGTCACTTAGTTTTTCTGGGCCTCAATTCCTCATCTGTCAAATGGGGATATTACTACATCCTTTCCCCCTGTTTTTTAGTGTCTAGATTGTAAGCTTCTGGGACAGGAACTGTCTTTTTTTCTGTGTACGTACGAATGTACGGGATCAGCATAATCGGGCCACAATTTTAGCTGTGGAATCTGGGCACATTTTAATAAAACTAATAATAAAATAATGACGGGGTTTAACTGAAATTACTTACAACTAGTCCAACAAAATAAAGTCCCCACATAGTATTTTTAGAAAATTCCTATGAGCATTCCTGCACTTCCATTTGATCTCCCTTCTCACTGCTTACAAAATAACCCGAGTGCCATTTTCCTTCTCCATTTATAGTCTACCTTCTCTTTCTGTCCAGCTTTTTTTCAGTGATGCCATTAAACCAGTACTGAAAGATGCACCAAAACTCGAAACATTTATTTAAACCATCCCACAAACATTGGTGTTTCAGATAAAATGGCACCTTAGTACAAAACAGGCCCAATTTTAGTTTTGCAAAAACAAATAGAATGGACACTCAAATTTCACTGAGAAATTTAAATGACATTGTCCAAACTCTGCTAGAAATTATTCTTTCCACCCCTTTCAATCCCTCTTTATTGAAAAGTTGTGGAGGGAAGGAAACCCATGCTCCCTTTCACCTCTTTCTGTACCTTTTCCAGTTCTGAAAACTAAACTAAGAACCACTCTGCCCTCAAATGAACCTGCTTGGTTCCCACTTCATTTAGCACATCCAAAGTCAAATATTAGCCCTGATTCTGATCTCATTTACACTGGTTTAAATCCAGAGAAATTCCATTCAGTCCAACAGAGTATATTTTGCATACCAGTACATATGAGGTCAGAATGTGGCTCGTTGTCTCTTAAGTATTTAATTTGGACGGAAACAATGGAGGAACTGGTGTACAGAGAGGAAAAGACCTAAGGAGTTGGGGCTATATGCTGTGCTATGTCTCCAAAAGGAGAGGAGGGACAAAGAGGGCTTTAGGCTACATTTGCACACCTTGCATTTAGAGTTGCTGTAGAGGCTCAAACAACCCCTAGTCCAAGCAGGGCAACCGGAGGGCTGTCTGAGGTTATCTAGGGCAGCCCAAAATCTTTGCAATGCTTCTCTCACTCCTGGCACCTCCCCATGCCAGCACGTGGAAGGAAGAGCAGCATAGGATTTCATGCATTGGTTTGAGTCTGCTGCTGCTTGCGGAGAATTCTCTCCTGGTCCATTTTGGATCATTTATGACTCCTGTATGCCACTGGAACAGCTTCCAGAGCCTACACTAGAGACTACAATCAGTCCCTTAAAGTCTACATGGAAAGGACCTTGTTTAAAAGAGCTGGACATTTGGCCTGACCTACAAGGGGTGTGGGGGAATCCAGAAAATCCTAAAACTACTGAAAACTCAGTGATATTTTTCCTTCTCAGCAGTAGTAGTAGTACGCTGAAGTTATTGGTAAAAGCATTAATTTATCACAAGGCTTTAAAGATCTCTGTCTCTGTCAGTAATGAAATAAACACGACAGGGTAGCCAGACTGTTCTTGTTTATTGTGTGTGTTATTACAATAATTAAGATGAATAGTGATTACCTGTCATGTTTGTTTATATTTCCTTGGTCAAGTAATTGTCATTTAATATAGCTACAATCTAAACAAATGTTTGGATCGCTACTCAGTGGTATATAATCCCTCCCTTCTATGCAGCAAGGACGTTGTGACAAAACTCACAGGCATCAAGAACTAATATGCAGTAACCAACTTACTGGAACTTAGAAGGCGTGTAATGTGAGGGTAGAGAGGGGTGATTCTTTGCAAAATCCAAGGGCAGATTCAATCTGACCACATTGTTCCTTTTTCACTTGCTTGTGAACATACGTGCAATCCTATTCAGTTCATACAAATGTCTAGGCAGGGAAATATAGTGATTTGCAAGATGGAGAGTGGAAGATGGGGATAAACTGGAAGCAGAGCAGCTGAAAGGTTTCTTGCTTAGAAGCACAGTGCCAAGAACAGGGTGTCTGCAGTAGGGACAGATGTAGAAGCCGGGGATCAGTGCTCAGGGACAAACCAATCTATAGAACCAGGTCTACAAACAGCATAGAGCCATCCATACTCATGGTCCTGCAGCTAGTTAGTTGGCTGCAACAGCAACATCAGGGAAACACCATCATAGATTCAAAGTGGAATAGTCACTTTCTTCCTCTAAGGCCACGATTAAGCAAATGAATGAGTATATACTTAACTTTAAGCTTGCCCTTAAGTCCTCTCGTTTTAGGCAATATGCTTAAATGCTTTGCTGAATCAGGCCGTAAGTCTACAGTGGATCCAGGATTCCAACTAATCCATCAGAAATTAATCTACAGGGAAGACTGGATTCCGGTGAGAATATTCTAATACTTTCTCCTTGTCCGCCTGTCCTGTCCCAAATTGTTGAGGAGTGTTGCTCTAAGGTTTTAGACAGTTGCAGCCTTCCGTCCCAGAGGGGCTTGCAGTTCAGCCCTGTGGGAACAGCTATAGTAGACCAGACTGAGTGTGCAAAGTGAATTCGCCTCCTCTGGGAAACACAATGCTATAAAAATGCAAGGTACTGGACTGTCACTAAAGTGACTAACTAAGTTCCCATTAAAATGCAGGAGGAACTGACAGGCTGAGAGTCTGACGAACCACCAAACAGCCAATGACAAGAATCTCTCCATTTGCTGAGCTGGGCTTTCATCAGTTTTGATATACAGTAGACTCTCGATTATTCAGGATGATAGGGAAAAAATTAATCCTGGTTAATAAAATCCTGGATACTCACCATCCATAGGAAATATGGGGAGGGCGGGTTGGTTCACCAGCCACCCTGCGCCATGGGGAAGGGGTGTTGGTTCACTGGCTGCCCTGTGCCCTGGTGGAGTGTTTTTTTTTGTGTGTGCTTGGGGCGGCAACAAAGCCAGAGCTGGCCCTGCGAGTTATGCATATGTTTTTTTTTGACATCCTGGTTAATCCACTTTCTGCTTAACCCAATCCTGGATAATCGAGAGTCTACCGTACACAGCCTTGAGTGTCATGTGTGCATTGGCGCAGCATAAAGATGCTGGGTAAAGATGCCTGGGTCTGCTAGGGTAGCAAAACATAGAGAGCCTCACTGTCCTCTGGGCTGAAAGGAACTCTTGGGTTATATCGAACTTTGATAAAAGAGGGAAGTGGGATCCCAGCATATAAATGCTAAAGAGGATAGGAGCCAGTATGGAGCACTGAGGGACACCACAATTTATCTCATCCGGCTCAAACAGAGCACTGTCTAACAATATAAACTGAGCACAGACAGGGGGGAAAGGTTTAAACTACTTGAGTACCATAGCAGGAAAACCCTGCATACACCTCAAGTTGCTCCATGATCTTGAGAGGCCAGAGCATTTTAAACCATGAGAAATAACAGGAGACAGAGAGTAGCTTGTTGTCATGATGAGAATGGCAAAGAAATCAGCCTTCCTTATAGCAGCTGTCTGCATGGGATTAGTGAGGACTTCATATAGCACAAAGAAAGAAGGTGTTAACACATCATTAGGGCACCAGGAGAATCTAGTAATGCTGAAATGCATTCTTAGCAAGCATAGACAAAAGAAAACAAAGCACTGCCACTCATTCATGGACCTTAAATCTTTATAGTCCATGATGGAGAGCATGATACATGGTGTGGTATATGGTGTGATGGGAGGCACTTCCTCTCAGCTAAGAGGTGGGTGCCGGTTCCTCTTTACTCCTGTAGTAGCCCAAGCAGAGCTGCCCTGGAAGCAATGTCATTCTGGCTGTAAACATCCTCACCCTACCTGGAAGGAGAAGGCAGGAGAAAGTGGCAGGAGCCTAAAGAAGAGAGGAATGGTAAAGGGCACTGAGAGATTTCACAATAGAGAAGTGAACCAGAATTTTAAAGAATGAAGATGAAGTCACAGAAAGAAAATGCCAGCATTAAAAAATTGAGCTCGGAGAAAGAAGGAAAAGGGAGAGGGAAACAATCTTGAAGAGAAACAAAGAGAGATGGTCTTGTGAGTAAATAAACTGATTTAATATTTGAAAGCATCAATCAGTAAAATTGATGGAAAACACTAAAAATATAAAAAGGCATACAGCTGGTCAAATTATTCAACGCAAGGAAATTGTCCAAACACATTTAGCATGTTTATTTGTTTGTTTGTGAATCATTGGTGAACAAACCCTGATTTCTACAAATTCATTACTAGCAAGTACAATATTCGCCAAGTAGTCTAAGTGAAAAATTCAGTGTGGTGGCGGGATGTTGACTTTACTCATTCAATATTTGCAATTCTCATGGCACATGACTGGTCGGTTATGTCACTGGATATTGGTTTTGCTCCCAGATTGGACGACTGAACTTTTTTTAAAAAAACAGAAGAATGACAAATAGCCATTGGTGAATAGAAAATACTTACTCCATGAGTATCCTTCACATGTGGCTATGGGTATTTAGACAAATAATTCTCATTCCTCAAGTGTTTCAGTGAACAAAATCCCTTTTTCACAAATGTTCATGAGTAGCAAATAATGAGCAGTAAAAAGGCCAAGATGGGCAGATGTTCAGAATGCATAAGACTGTTCATGCACACTGATTTAACTCTCAGAGACCTTAAGGCCACAAGGGATGATCATGATCATCTAGTCTGACCTCCTGCACATTGCAGGCCACAGAACATCACCCAACCACTCCAGCAGCAGACCCCTAACTTGTGGCTGAGTTACTGAAGTCCTAAAATCATGATTTAAAGACTTCAAGTTTCAGAGACTCTACCATTTACACTAGTTTAAACCTACAAGTGATGCGTGCTCCATGCTGCAAAGGAAGTCAAAAAAACTACAACTCAGGGTCTCTGCCACTCTGACCAGGGGGAAAACTCCTTTGTGACCCCAAATAAGATGATCATTTGGACCCAGAGCATTTTTGTAAGACCCCACAGCCAGACACCTGGGAAAGAATTCTCTGTAGTAACTCAAGCCGTGCCCATCTAATGTCCCATCACCAACCATTAGACATATTTGCTAGCAGTCACAGATCAGCTACCAGCCATTGTAAGCAATTTCATCAGACCATTCCCCTTCATGAACATATCAAGGTCAGGCTTGAAGCCAGTTAGGATTTTTGCCCCCATTGCTTCCCTTGGAAGGCTGTTCCAAAACTTCACTCCTCTGATGGTTAGGACCCTTCGCCTAATTTCAAGCCTAAACTTTTTGGATCCCAGTTTATATCCATTTGTTCTTGTGCCCACACTGGGTGCTAAACTTAAATAATTCCTCTCCCATCCTGGTATTTATCCCTCTGATCTATTTATAGAGCACAATTATATTTCCAGTTAACCTTTGTTTGGTTAGGTTAAACAAGCCAACTTCTTTGAGTCTCTTCTTAGAAGGTAGTTTTCCAGTCCTCTGATCATCCTAGTAGCCCTTCTCTGTATCTGTTCCAGTTTGAATTCATCCTCCTTAAACATGAGAGACCAGAATTGCACACTGTTCCAGATGAGGTCTTACCCGTGCTTTGTATAATAGTAGTAACACTTCCATGTATCTGCTGGAAATACTTCACCTGGTGCATCCTAGGACTACATTAGCCTTTTTTTCACAGATGCATCACACTGGTGGCTTGTAGTCATCCTGTGATCAACTAATACACCCAGGTTTTTCTCCTCCTCTTATGCTTCCAACTGAAGTCCCCAGCTAATAGCAAACATGCTAGTTGTTAGTCCCTAAGAGCATGACCTTGCATTTTGCATTATTAAATTTCATCCCATTTTTATTACTCCTGTTTTCAAGGTCATCCAGAATGAAAGCCTTTGCCCTGAAAAATACTTAAGCCCAGGCATAACTTTATGCTCATGAGTAGTCCCAATGACATTAATGGGATTATTCACCTGATTAAGTGTTAGAGAAGAGCATTAAAATGGAGAAGAAAAGAAAAAGAGAAGGGAAAGAAATGAAGGGAAAGAGAAAAAACAGACATACATTAATATGCAATATTTTGTTTTGCTGCAAGTGATTATGCCGCTAAAACCAATACATAAATATGTAAGTCTGCAGTTTCATTAAGACACATTAATCCCATATTTTCTTGTCATTTACATTTCAGACTAATTAGAAGGAGGAAATAAAGTGAAGAATTTCCTATTTCCAATTTGCAGAAAAAAGATTTTTGCCTACTATTCATGTGAAGTTTCAGCATAATTCATAGATTTCTTCTTGTCACTTTGAAAAGAAAAGAAAAACACTGGAATTAGTTAAAAAGGTGAATATTCATCCAAACGATTTCTGAAGGACTATGATTCCAGGCCTCTTTGATTTATGACTTTTTAATCAATCCCTTAACTTGCTTTTGTATGCCCGCTTTCAGATATCAGCATATGACACTGTATCTTCAATGATTTTTGAGGTGTTTCGTGGATAAGGTCCATGGGTTTTGAAAAAACTATTAAGGAATGTTGAGATGAGTGCCACTGCTGTCAGTAGTTAAGGATCAATGCTACCTGTCAGTCAGAAACAAAGATGAAGCTTTTGTCTAGTGCCTCCAAACAGGATTTTCTCCTACCCCAATGCTGTATTATGGCAGCAGGACAGAGAGTCGTGCGGGTAGCAAGAGGAGGTGCACCACCTGAAGAGAGGCACTGAGTTGGAGCTAAGTTAGAAGGAGCAAGTGTCCTTCTATTGACAGATTTCTTCACTGAATAGTTGTGTAATCAACAAGAGGTGATGCCATTTTAGATTTGATATTGTTAAGTAGTGAGGACCTCATAGAAGAGCTGGTTGTAGGGGACAACCTTAATTTGAGGGATCAGGAGCTAATTCAGTTTAAACTAAATAGAAGAGTAAACAAAAATAGATCTGTAACTAGGATCCTTTATTTCAAAAGGGCTAACTTAAAAAAATTAAGGGAATTAATTAGGGAAGTGGACTAGAACAAAAAGCTCAAGGATCTGAATGTGGAGGCGGCTTGGAATTACTCTAAATCAAAGTTGCAGAAATTGTCTGAAGCCTGCATCCCAAGCAAGGGGAAAAAAATTTCATAGGGAAGGGTTGCAGACCAAGCTGGATGAGCAAGCATCTCAAACAGGTGATTAAGAGAAAACAGAAAGCCTACAAGGAATGGAAGACGGGATGGATCAGCAAGGAAAGCTGCCTCTTGGAAGTGAGAAAGAGAAAGAAGTTAAGGGCATAGAGGTTAACACTAATTCGGATAATATACAACATGGTTTTACAAAATGTAGATCATGCCAGACCAACCTGATTTCCTTCTTTGAGAAGATAACTGATTATTTATAGGAATGAAATGCAGCAGCTCTAATCTACCTGGATTTCAGTGAGACATTTGATACAGTTCCTTGTGGGAAATTATTAGTTAAATTGGTGAAGATGGTAATTAATATGAGAATTGAAAGGTGGATAAGGAACTGAATAAAGGAGAGACTACAACAGGTCATAATGAAAGGTGAACTATCAGACTGGAGGGAGGTCACTAGTGCCATTCCTCAGGGATCAGTCTTGGGACCAACCTTATTTAGCATTTTTATTATTGATGTTGGCACAAAAAGTGGGAGTGTGCTAATAAAATTTGTGGATGGAAGACTGGAATATCATGTAATGACCTTGCAATAGAAATAGAATGAAATTTAATAGTGCAAAGTGCAAGGTCTATTACAGAAATGCGTTGGTGAGGTTCAGTAGCCAGCAATGTGCAGGAGATCAGACTAGATGATCATGATGGTCCCTTCTGACCTTAAAGTCTATGGTCTCCCCTGTACTGTCTGTATCTGCAGACCAGCATGCAGAATGGGAGGGCTACATCTCTGCCCCATCATCATCCGTCTGTAGCCTAGAGCTCAACAGTCAGAATACAGTCTATCTCCCTATGCCATTGGATACAACCAACTAAATTATAGCTGTCTCCTAAACATGTGTGTAGGGGAGAAGAGACTCTCCCTCCTACATTATCTACACAGGGTGTCAACAGGAAGCTCTCACTACTGTCTCTTATATTGCAATATTGACAACACCAGACTGGACACCTCTGGTTATATCAGCAATCTTTATTTGTGTACTGCCATGTGACTCGCAGAGTTGCCTCTTGTTCCTTAAATGTTAAACCGGATGATCCAGTGAGTAGAGCTCAGACATCTTGTGTGACTTTGGGTAAGTCATTTAGTAATTAAAGATTATGAACTGCTCAGCTACTATGGTAATTTGAGTCATACAAATACCTACACCTGTGGTTCTCAACCAGAGCAGGGTAGGTGTACCCCCAGGGGTACACAGAGGTCTTCCAGGGGGTACTCAATTCATCTAGATCAGCATTTTCAAACTGGGAGTTGTAGCCCCTGGAAGGTCATGCAGCAAGTTTAGGGGGATCACAAGTTTAGAGCCTTAGAGGGTGGCAAGCAGGCCAATTGCCCAGGCCCCCAAGCCAGAGGGGGCCCAATGAAGCTAAGTTACATGCTTCAGCCCCACCACTTGGGGTTCAGGCTTCCAATAAGGCTCACAAGTGAAAAACAGGCTCAAGTATCACACTGAAATGTAAGTACAATATTTATATTCCAATCCTTTTATAATTATATGGTAAAAATAAGAAAGTAAGCAATTTGTCAGTAAAAGTGTGCTGCGGCACTTTTGTATTTTTGAGTCTGATTTTGTAAGCAAATGGTTTTTAAGTGAGGGGAAACTCAGGGTATGCAAGAAAAATCAGACTCCTGAAAGGAGTACAGTAGTCTGAAAAGGTTGAGAACCACAGCCCTAAGCCATTAAGAGACTTCTACACACATCTTATCACGGGAGCTGTTTTTAAAAAGGCACACTTTCTTTTTCATTACTAACAATATCAATGTTAATATTCAATATTTTGGAGGTCTCAGTTTCTTGTAAGTCTCCTAGAACCATTCAGCTCATCTTCCAGCCATCGTCATTACATTTATTTCTAAGCTATTTTCCTCTAACTTCATGTGCCTTCTTTCCTCTTAAGGTCATATGCCATCTCTCATCTCTTCTGGTTTCTATCATAAATCAGAACCCTCTCTGCTTGCTTCTCCCTGAAAGTGAGTTAGTAACCAGGCAGCGCGGTCATCCAGAAGTGATGCCCGCTTCTGATCACCCCTTCGCCCCTTCCAGATTCATTCTTAAGTTTTCAGAATGTTTGGAAAGCATTTGTCAATTTTCTAGTCCATAGTATGTTGTCTAGATACTTGCTTTCCCCGACACATTGTGCCGTGCCTTAGATCATAAATATGTATTTACATGACACCGATGCTGATAAAAGATATGAATTTCGAATTCAACAAGAGAAGAGATTTTTCGTTTTTCATCAGCCTATAAGTCTTGCTCTCAAATTCATTTCTTTCCAGTGGATACAATCTAATTCAGTGTGATAGTATGCGAGCAATCTCTGTGCAACACCTGTTGAAATATACATGCCCACCTCCTGGGAAGTGGATAAAACCTCAAAATAGAGAATAAATAACTTATTATAAAGAACTAGATTTCCTGTCATTATTCACGGTAATGTAAAAGAGCTCCTTGCTTTATAATTTAGAAACTCTAACAGGATCATACCTTTACAGAACATTGAAGGCATGTATCAGGTAAGCATTTACTTTTCCATTAGGAAAGTTGTGGGGGGGAGACGGAATGCAATGCAGTTATATTTAAGCCACACACAAGCAGAAATCCTGAGGTGAAAAAGCTATATACATTGCCATACCAGCAATGATCTTGTTTAAGTTGATCATGAGAGGAATAAATTAAAGAAGAACATTAATGGCCTTAAACAAGAATAAAAAAGCAAAACAATCTACTGAGCCTGAGGGTCATGGAGTCAGGCGACATCAACGTGAGAACAAATTTGTGCTCCTGGCCCCAAGCCAGGAGAAGAATGAGTTCCAAATGGAGGTGATGTGTTCCTATTCTGTGCAAGGTAGGGCCCTGGCTACATTAATCATCCACGGTGTCTTAGTGGGAAATCCATGGACCAATAAGGCAGCTAACACTGAATTGAGCTCCCTGACCTCTTGGCCAGAACAAAATCAAATGCCATGATATCACAGCAAGTGGAAATGAAAAATACAATGTAGTGAACAACAACCAAAAAAAAAAACACAGGAAAAAGATTTGAGAATACCTGCAGTAGGCTGACATTTGGACATGTGTTTCCATTTCAAAACAGATGGCTATTATGTGAAAGCCATGAAATATGACATTTTTCAATAGCTAGCAGTGGGATTCTTGTTATATCTGTTACATGCTCTCTGCGTGTGTGAGAAAGTGCATTCGTTTATTACACCCTTGCACAGCCGAAAGCAATCTAAACTGCCTGAAGCCTAAGCTAGTCTCCTGCTCTTTCACTCCTGACTGGGTTTTTGTGTCCCCAATTCTTGGGGCTGGGTTTTCAGAGCCATCTAGGGAATATGGACAAATCTCAGCACTGACTTCTTTAGCCATTGCCTAAGACAGAGCCATGTTGCTCTGTGATCTAAAATAAAGTGTGTCTCTGAGGCTGCTGCTTGTTCATTCATAGATTCCAAGGCCAAAAGGGACCATTGTGATCATCTAGTCTGACCTCCTGTGGAACACAGGCCATAGGACTTCCCCAAAATCATTCCCAGAGGAGACCTTTTAGAAAAATATCCAATCGTGATTTTAAAATTGTCAATGATGGAGAATCAACCACAGCCTTTGGTTCCAATGGTTAATTGTTCCCACTGTCAAAAATGAATGCCTTATTTCCCAATCTGATTGAGGACAAAAAGAACATACACTGAAGTTATTTCAATTTATTCCATACTTAGCTGAGCAGCTGAGACATATTTACAGGCTGATGCTTTCAAGGTTTGACATGTTGTAGAGCACAGATACTCTGGGGAACAATAAGTAAAAAGACCAATAATATACAATGAATTACAATATTTATGAATAATTTTGAACAGACTTGGGAGCACCACAAGCTCATCATCTTTATGAATAAAAATAAACCGAGCAAGGAAGGGTCATCTTGTGGTTAAGTCACTGTACTGGGACTTAGGAAATATGGTTTCAGTTCTGAGCTATACCACAGGCTTTCTGTGGGACTTTGGGAGAGTCTCTCTCTGTGTCTCTATGTCTCTCTCTCTATGGGTACACTACCACAAAAAGTTGACCTAGACAACTACACAACTCCAGCTCCGTGAATAACATAGCTGGAGTCGATGTACCTTAAGTCAGGTTACCACAGGGTCTACACCTCGGACGGGGTTGACAGGAGAAAATTTCCCATCCACTTACCTTACTCTTCTAGTCGGGGGTAGAGTACAAGGGTCAACTGGAGAGTGATCTGCTATTTGGCAGGTCTTTACTTGACCCACTAAATCGACCACCAGTGCATTGATCTCAAAACGTCAATCCCCTCTGTAGTGTAGATCTGCCCTTTGTTTTTCTGAGCCTCCACTGCCCATCTAAAAAACTGGACTAACAATACTTGTTTACTTCCCTGTTTAGATACTAAGCTTCTCAGAGCAGTGTCTCCCCTAATGTGCATTTGAGCAGTTCCTAGTACAATAGCCTCTCAGTTGGGGCTTCTAGACCACTGGAATACACATAACAAAATGGTACATTTTGAATAGCTTTATCAATTCATGTAATGAAAAGTGTATTTTCCCTGAGCACACAGGGTACCTCAAACTTTGATGTGCTGCCACGATGTTAACATTTATCTATCTTTGACCGTTAGAGAAACAGGTAGGTGAGGTAATATCTTAGACTGTGTCTACGCTTACAGCAACAAGTAGAGTACATATGCTTCAAGACCCACTAACATGGGTATAACTAGCAGCATAGTGAGGCACAAAGGAGATGAGTAAACACAGCAGATTATTAAGGTTGGTACCACACACGGCTCTTTACATACCAGGAAGTGCCTTCCCCATCTACACTGCCTTTTAAGCAGTGTAGGATACAGCTACCTCCCCTATGCTAGAGACACAACAGGGTGGATGCAGACTGCTTTTCACTTGAGCATATAGCTACACAACCCTCATGCTGCTATATGTGTGAGCATATCCTGACTGACTTGCTTAAGGTTGCATAGTAGGACAGTGACAGAGCAGGGAACTGAACACCGTTTTCCTAACTCCCATGGTGATGCCCTAATCACTGAGCCATCCTTCCTCTCAAAATTATTTTCCCTCCCTGAAAAAATCAGGATCTTCTCTCCTGCCTCAAAAAGAAATCCATCAGGTGACTCATCCTGCAGTATCTAGAGGTGAGGCAGTGGCTCAGGTGAGAAGAGGATCCTCAACCAGCGGGCAGTCAGTTGAGGAACCAGGTATACTTTAATTGCTCAGGGCTTGCCCTAGGTCATGGAAGGAATTGGGAGTGCAAGTAAGTTTCTCATGAGTGCTGAATGAAGGGTTTGGGGAGGAAGGAAACAGGGATCCAGATTTCCTCCCACTAGTTCTGGGTTGGCTGGTTTTCTGAGCGGGCAGGCACTAATGGGGAGAGAATTCAGTGGCTACTATTTTAAAAACTGATGGTGGAGTTAAACACAATTGCAGAGATAAGTTACACAGGACAAGAGAACTAAAGAGCGATGTTTTAAATCAAATATATGGATAGGAACTTTTTTCTTAAGGTGTCTTCTCCAGGAAATACTAGATCACAAATCAACAAGAAAATATAACTATTATTAGTTCTTTTAGGATATATATCATTCTAAAGTCAGAGCAAGGGGAGTCAGGCCAAAGGCAGAATTTAGCAAAATAGGAGCTTGTTCAAGCCAAATCATCCTCTCTTTCCCTGATGTTTGATTGTGTTTAAAAGAAACTGAGGTGAAGGCTAGTTTTCATTTTCAACATGCTTTTGGAGATCACCCAAAATATTTAATGCAGGTCAGCACCTCAGCCAGGGAACAGGAGGTAGTTAAATTACAGTTGTCCAGGCTGGTTGTTGAGCTGTTGGGGGTGGCTGAATAATAAAACTTTTCCCAGCCTGGAGAAAATTTCTGTTTTCCAATTAACGTTACATAAGAACAGCCACACTGAGTCAAGCCGATGTTTGATCTAGCTAAGTATCCAGTCTCTGATGGTGGACAGTGCCAGATGCTTCAGAGGAAATGAACCAAATAGGGCAATTTCAAGTGATCCAATCCTTGTCATCCAGTCTCAGCTTCTGGTAGTTGGAGATTTAGGGGCACCCAGAATATGGAGTTATAACCTTGACCATCATGCCTAATAGCCATGGATGGATCGATCTCCCCTGGCAATGAGTTTGGCTGTGCAAAGTGCTTCCTTTTGTTTATTTTAAACCTGCTGCCTATTAATTTAATTAGGTAACCCCTAGTTCTTGTCTTACGTGAAGGGGTAAAGAACACTTTCTTATTTACTTTTGCCATAACATTCACGATTTATAGACCTCTGTCATATCTTCCCTTAATCATCTCTTTTCTAAACTGTACAGTCCCAGTCTTTTTAATCTCTCCTGTATGAAAGCTGTTCCATCCCCTCCACCATTTCTGTTGCCCTTCTCTGCATCTTTCTCAATTCTAATATATCTTTTTTTGAGATAGCATAACATCTGTAATATCAACAGGCCCCAGCTGCTGACGGGCAGGATCTAACCTAGGAGCTTTTTAGCTAAATGGAGGAGCCTCTACTACATGAGCTAAAATCTACATGGCCCTAAGTTAAGACTGTAGCAGACTCATTAAGCTCAACATGGTCTCAGTGCAACAGAGCACTAAGAGGTGTGTGGGTTACAATGAGAACTGTTCACAGTATTCAAGGTGTGGGCATAGCATGGATTTCTATGGCATTGTGATATTTTCTGTTTATTGTCTATCCCTTTCCTAATAGTTCCTAACAGTCTGTTATCTTTTTTGACTGCAGTTGCACATTCAGCTGCAGATGTTTTCAGAGAATTATCTACAATCTCCTTCTTGAGTGGTAACAGTTTATTTAGACCCCATCATATTGTATGTATAGTTGGGATTATTTTGACCAACATGCAATACTTTGCCATTTAATTTCATTTGCCACTTTGTGGCCAGTCCCCAGTTTTGCAAGGTGTCCTTGTAAATCTTAGCTGTCAACTTTGGACTTAACTATCTTGAGTTATTTGGTATAGTCTGCACATTTTTTCACTTCACTGTTTACCCCCTTTTCCAGATCATTTATGAATATGTTGAACAACACTGGTCCCTTTAGAGGTCTTTGGGGGATTCCTGCCATTTATCTTTCTCTATTGTGAAAACTGACCATTTATTCCTAACCTTTCTTTCCTGTCTGTTAACCAGTTGCTCATCAATGAGTGGACCTTCCTTCTTATCCCATGACTGCTTAGTTTCTTTAAGAGACTTTGTGAAGGACCTTGTCATAGGCTTTCTGAAAGTCCAAGTACACTATATCCACTGGGCCCTCATCCACATGTTTGTTGACCCCGTCAAATAATTCTAATAGATTGATGAGGCCTGACTTCCCTTTACAAAAAATGTGTTGACTCTTTCCCAACATATCATGGTTATTCGTTTGTCTGATAATTCTGTTCTTTACTCTAGTTTCAACTCTGTACACAGATTGACAGACAATGAGTCAGAGATATAGAAAAGATGCTCAAAATGGCAGGAGCTGCTGAGGAGGAAACTCTTGTGCCTACATGGGCAGGACTGTACAAAGGGCCATTAATAGGTTTGTGCAAGAAGAATAGAGGGAGTGAGAAAAGCAGAAGAGGGAATAAAAAGACATACTTACAATCTAAGTTCCTTGGGGTGGGGATTGTGTTTGATCTGTGTTTGTACAGTACCATGGGGTCCTGGCCCAAGACAGGAGCTCTTAAGTGCTAGTGCAATATTATGATAACGAATATTAACATTATTATTAATAATGATGAGGATGTAGGCTGGAACGAGCCCATTAATGATTTTGGATCCAGATTCTGACACGATAGGGAAGCTAGTGGCATGGTTCGACAAATTTGAAGATACAGTTGTGCTTCTTTGTTTGAGAAGATGGGCAACTTTCAACTGTGGCATCTTTCTTCTCCATGAGCTCCCCAGGTTCCAGCTCCTCAGACTCCAGCATGTGCAAAACTCAGTACAACACACTGTTAAAATACTGCTTTAATTTTAATAGGTAGTAATTCAGAGACTACTTGCTTCCCCACACTGTCCTGGTCTTCCTTCCTACTAAAGGTCTCTTCAGAATGAAAAGAGGATGCTTTACACTGCATGCCAAACGTGCACCTCATTTGGAGTGTTTGGTTTCCAGCACCTCTGAAAAGCAGGCCTCTTTCATCTAGGTGCCTGAATATAGAGTTAGGTGACTAAATGTAGGCTCCCAAATTTGAATTTTTTGGTTGGAATTACAGCTTTGCAATAGCTGATGTTATTCTATCCTTAGTTTGGTACAATGTTGAAAACTACGTCTCACTATTTTACAAATCTTTAATTTCGGATATGAAAATTAATCCTGCAATTCACACCTGACAAAAACCCAGTGACAACTTTCATCATATGTTGTTTTGTTACTCCTGTTCTTTTTAGAACATTTATGTTTTTAGTACTAGTTTTTGCTTGGTATGCTTTTCCCCATCACTCTGCTCTTAGCTTCTGTGTATAAAAGGGAGAATCTACTCCAAAATATATACTCTGTACAAGAGAATGCTTTCCATATTTATATGATCTTTATTCCAATCACTTCAGTCTAAGTACCCTCTTTGCAAGGTGGGAACAATGTGAAAAATTTAGTTTGTCTCAGCATAGTTTAGGCTCCAAATTTAACAGATTATTTGCTTGAGTAGTCTTTACTCACAAGAGTTGTTCTACTCAAGTCAAAGGACTACTCACAAGCGTAAGGACTACTCAGTTGTATGAGGGACTGCATGGTTGGCTCTTACATTGCAAACAATATATTTTGTGCCAAAAATAACTCATTAGGAAGATAAAATTCTGAAAAAATAAACATCATGTGACAATTTTAAAACACAGCTGTATCTTCTAGCTAATTCAGCTGGAGAAAGACATGCTAATTGTCTTAATTAACCAGCTTAATTTGGTCATAGAACCACCACAGTGTTGGGCTGTTCTACAATTTTGCATAAGTAGAAAACTGACAGAGTTCCAAACTACATTTTAAGTTGGGCGTGAACTTAATACACATGCAGAACCATGTAGATGGGAAGGGAGAGAAAGGAAACACATAATAAGAGATACAGTTCTGTTCCTATGCCTCTGCTTTATTTCGTCTTCTCCTATATATTGATCTTTAATTTCAATTTAATCTAAAGGGTCTATTCCCCTTAATTCTAGGCATATACACATCAATTAAAATATAGAAAAATGTTTTTAAAGTCTCTAGAAAAAACTATTAGATTAGATGAGACAGTTCTGCCTAATATATCACCATAATACATGCCAACATCCACAATAAACATAGCTCTTGACTCTCTCCCTGGGAGAAGATCTAAGTGGAGTGCCAAAATTATTAACAAATCCAGGCTCTAGCAGACCAAGGAGGTGACCTGAGAACTTCTGCCAGAAAACATGATGCAGAAAACTCCATCCCATTTCAATTTGAGGTGCTTAGGCTGAACACATCCACTGAGCACAACTATATGGGAGAAGGGAATATTCTCCCAAGGCAACAAGTGAGAGCTTTATAGCTTAAAACCCGTGACTTGAACTCCACCCAGAAGCTAAGGATATGTCTACACTGCAGTTTAAAACCTGTGGCTGGCCAATGCCAGCTAACTCAGACTAATGGGGCTCACACTAAGGGGCTATTTAACTGCAGTGTAGACATTAAGGCTCAGGGTGGAACCTGGGATCTTGGACCCTCATAAATGGCCTCAGAACCAAGGCACTGAGTTCAGCACTTGTAAAAAAAGGTAATTTGCTTTTTAACCATACTGTAGGACATTATTGCTAATGAGTTCTGAAGAAGCTTAAGCATGAAGTGGCGGAGCCGCTAGCAATAAAAACAGCTACTACATCAGAAAATTAGAGGATAGCAAATACAGCCCTCCTGGCACATAGCCTCTATCTACTCCCTCCGTGCACCCTGAGCAACCCCCATGCCTGGACACAACCCGTAACTACCCCCCTCCCTGCCCCTTGAGTTACCCCCTGCCCACACACAGCTCCTAGCTACCCCTCATTCTGCACTCTGAGTTGTTTCAAACTTTTTGAGCTGAACCTTCCACCTTTGAGTTATAATTTTTGGTCGCACCTCCTGCCACAACCAAGGTGGGCTGAGTGGTCTGCTGAGGTGATTCAGGGGGTGGATGTGGCACTCCCTCCATGGACCCACCATATGGAGCTGGCTTGAGTCCCACTGGCCCCTGCCCCCAAAATAGAAGTCATCCTACACCTATGCCCCAACCCTCTTCCCCTCCCCCTCCCCCTCATTCAGCCTCTGGAGTTTTTATAGCATGTTGCGGGGGGGAGGGGAGTGTTTTCGCATAGTTCTGATTGATTGCCATTGAACTCACTTGAATTTGAGCAATTTTACCATCTGTCCCGTATTCAGCATAGGGAAATATGGTCACCCTACCCTATACACATCTTTCTTTACACATCACAGTATCTAATGAAAGCAAAAGCTTACATATTATTGAATAGTTCACAGAGTGGATTTTCTTTCTATTCTTTTTTCCCCCATGATAGATAGCACAGCTCTCCTTCCTCACATTTACAAAGATTTTTCTCAAATGAACTATGAATAATTAAAATCTAACTCCATTTGTTCTTTTTTCCTTAATTGAAGAAATTAAAGATGTATGCAGTATCACTTCAAGCACTGCATAGAAAAAGGTATACATTATTTTATTCAAGTATAGGTAAATGGTACAGTGCATTTTTTTTATTAATTTATGCCTAGTTCTAGATAAATATGTGGCACATTGAGCTAATAAAAACAATTTTATCAGGCAGTGGCGTTTCTGTGACATCTGCAAGCTCTTATTTCTCCAGCTTTCTGCTCACTGAATGGCAATATAGTTTATCTCTTACGCTTTTTCTTTTCTCTCCCCACTTCCATTGAGTTATTGCATTGATATTGTTAATCAGCCTGTCCACAACTAAATTGCTGGAATGTAGATTCATTAAGTATATAGATATGTATATTGATACTTCAGAGGATAAGCCAACCACAAACAGCTTGAGGTTAGGAAGAAATTTCTCCTCAGGGCAGGATATTGTATAGATGTCCATTATGAGATTTCTTACTCCTTCTGAAGCACCCAATGATAATTGCTGCTGGAGATAGGATATGAGACTGATAATTTGGCAGTTCCACCCTGGCAATTCCTCTCATACTAAACAGCTGCTATTGGAAAACTTATACAAGAGTATCATTGAAACTGAAGGAGAAAAGAAAAAGCCAATGGAGAATATATTCTATATGGCCCCTTTGTCAATTAATTCCTTCCATGATCAAAACTAAGATTCTGGAGCAGTGTATTTATTTGCACACAAAGACCCCTATTTTCTATGAGTATTACAAACACACCTTAGTTGTGCACTTTCTATAGACTCTAGAGTGCTCTTTCACCAATAGTGGCTTAGAAGTGGTGGTGAGAAAAACTAAGGGAATCTGAATGTTGGTTTCCAGCCTTTATTAGCTTGCCCAGCACCACTTTATTTTACAAAAAAAGAAAGAAACCCTTAGAAATTCCATAAAAGTATTTTAAAGAAAAAGTTGTGATGTGACATCTGTGACAGACTAACAATTTTCTGCAATATCCTACATGGACTTGTTGAATTAGGTTTAACACCTTTGGGGTCCATTGTGCTAAATATGAAATTGTGTATGTGTTGTTGTGGCATTAAATGTACCTCCTCTATTGGGAAGGGGATGCTAGTGTACTTCCTCTGTTATACGCCCTTTGGAGCTACCCCTTAGACAGACATGCATATACTAGTTCAAACTGGATTCTCCAGGGACGGACAGACAAAAAAAGGATTGTTGGATAAATAGCCTGGTTTTAAACTGGCTCAGAGACTTTTTCCTGATCAAGCAAACAGACAGAACCCCTGGTCTATGGAGGGCCCCAATCCTTAAGGAAGGATTAGAAGGACTAGGCCTACTGAGGCCTGTCAGGATTGCCTCCCCACTCTGATACTCTAGGGTACAGATGTGGGGACCCACATGGAAAAAAAAAAACTAACCCCCCAAGCTTATTTTACCAGCTTCGGTTAAAATGTTTTCCCCCAGAACACAACTTCTTCTGTGTCTGGACTTAGTAGCTGCCACCACCAAACTAAGTCTAGGGTAGTTTCGGACACTTCTTTCCCTTTCCACAAAACCCCCAAGCTTCTTTCTTCCCTGGGAAGCTTGAGAGAAAAAAAACAAACCCCACCTGCTCCTGCACGACGTGCCTGAGCCAAAACCAGGATCTTACACAATGGAAAACAAGCAGTCAGATTCTTAAAAGAAAGATTTTAATAAAAGAAAAAAAAAGAAAAAGAAAGAAAGAAATCCCTTATAACCATCAATAGAACAGCATCTACCAAAACACTGCTCTACAGCCAAAATGCTTCTGAAATAAATGTAGTCAAACTTTACTAATTCTGGGTCACTGAGAACGAAAATGATGCTTAAAATTGTTGATTGGCTCTAGTTTTCAAGATATGCTATTGGGTCAGTATATACAACCCTTGACATGGGAATAAGGAGGATAAGTGACTTATAAAGGGAAGGGATCTCAATTTAAACGAGAAATGACTAAAATACATCTTTGACTGGATCTATGAATAAATCTATGACTGGGTTTGGACAGTACTTGCTTTTTAGGCAAAACAATGAATGATGCAATCTGAAGCTCGTATTGCATCATACATGATATGAATTGCATCATGTTATTCCTAGAAGTCATGGATGATGCAATCATAACGAAGCTTACATCCCTCTGCTGAACAAATTGCCCTATATCAGCTCTAGAAATCATACAGTGTCGTGCTCTCTTATTTGTCAGTGTTTGATTTTGCAAAGGGACACATTTCTGTTTAGCCAAAGTGAGCAGAGATGCCTCGTACTTGTGTGAACAGTGCAGATAACTTCTGCTATGTTTGTGGTGAAGTGACTTTTGCATGACAAAAGTGCAGTATAACCACTACGGTTAAGAAAGCCTATCACCTTTATTTTGGCTGCAAAATTGGAGGTCAGGACAAGAGGTGGGCCCCACACATATGCTGCAACACTTGTGCAACAAATCTTCACCAGTAGTTGAACAGGAAAAGGAAATCTATGCCTTTTGCAGGGCCAATGATTTGGAGAGAGCCAACAGATCATACCAGCAATTGTTACTTCTGCATGGTGCCTCCAGTTGGGAAAGGTGTGTCAAAGAAGAAAAAGTGGATTGTGCATTATCCAAACATTCCATCAGCTATACGCCCAATACCCCACGGAGAAGGACTGCCGGTTCCTGATGCACCAGAATCATTCTCACTTGAGTCAGACGAGGAAGAGGATGAAACTTCTGGTCCTGAACCATCAGTGTCACAGGATCCACATTTTCTCCCATTCTCCTCCGCTGAACCACACCTCATAACACAAGCTGAACTGAATGACCTTGTCAGGGATTTGGAACTACCCAAGAGTAAGGCAGAGCTGTTGGGCTCCAGACCACAGCAGGGGAATCTCCTGGCAGGTGATGTTAGGGTTTCCATGTTCCATGACCATCAAAAGGATCTTGTCCCATTCTTCTTCATGGAAGGTGATCTTGTAGCCTGCAACAACATCAATGGTGTGATGGCAGCCCTCAACATCGTTCACGATCCAGATGAGTGGAGACTCTTCATTGATTCATCGAAGACGAGTCTTAAAGCTGTTTTGCTGCATGATGGCAAAACATTGCCATTAATTCCAGTTGATCATGCAGTCCATATGAAGGAAACCTATGACAACATGAAACAACTTTTGAGGTGCATAAACTATGACCAACATCAGTGGCAGCTTTGTGGCGATTTGAAGGGTGTTGCTCTCTTGCTTGGTCTGCAAACTGGATACACAAAGGACTGCTGTTTTCTCTGCGAATGGGATAGTCGTGCAAGAGATTCTCACTACATCAAGAAAGTTGGCCACTCCGACAGTCATTGGAGCCTGGGAGGAAAAGTGTTCAGCATCCACCACTTGTTGAATCAAGGAAGATTTTGTTACCACCCTTCCACATCAAGCTGGGTCTGATGAAGAACTTTGTCAAGGCCATTGACAAAACACAAGCAGCTTTCAAGTACCTCGGTGGAAAATTTCCAAGGTTAAGTGAAGCTAAGATAAAGGAAGGTGTCTTTGTTGGTCCTCAGATTCGTGAACTTCTTCGAGATGATGCATTTGACCATGCACTGCGTGGCAAGGAAAAGACAGCATGGAAAGCCTTCCAGTCAGTGGCAATACATTTTCTCAGAAACAACAAGGCAGACAACTACAGGTTGTTGGTGGAAAACCTCCTCAAGGCATACAAAAGCTTTGGTTGCAACATGTCACTAAAGATACATTTTTTGCACTCTCATCTAGATTTTTTTCCACCGAACTGCAGAGCAGTGAGCGACGAGCATGGCGAGCGATTTCACCAGGACATTGCAACAATGGAGAAACGCTATCAGGGCAAATGGAGCCCATCAATGCTTGCAGACTATTGCTGGACAGTGACAAGAGATGCTCCATTTAATGAAGACAAGAGACAAGCCAAGAAGCGCCGAGTAGACACTGAATAGGACTAAACTATGTACATAATAGTTTTTTGCCTTTTGTTTCATAATACATTTTATTTATGTAACCCTTCTGCTGATTTTTAAAGTGTTACATAAACAGGACAGGTGAAATATTATCATGTAAAGCAACCATAAACACATGAAAAGACCTAGGTTTAAAATTTATGTTTAAAACTCTACTATCTACACAATATACTTAGACATAAAATGTAAAAACTTAAATATCTTAGAAACAGTAGCCAATCAGTTGTTTTAATTGTCATTTTTTAATTCAGCACATCAAAATACATAATAAATATCACATTTTATCTCTGAAGCAGACGACTTCTAAAAAATTGTAGACCAGTGTAATCAACAAAAGGATTCAGAAACCAAATTTCTCCCCCGAGGCAACTTTCTCCCACTGCTGATATCTCTGCTGAAGCTTACAATATCAAGAAGCACCCAGCCAACACTCACCACTGAGAACCCTCCAAGTGATAAAAAGAAGGTAAACTTACTGACTACAGTACTTGATAGAAACTATAGTTACAGTGAAAGACATAGCTGTGTTCCTTCCATAGCCGAGGTGAACAGAGAAGAGCACAGAGAGAAACTGAAACTTAAAATCCTTTGTCTCCTGAGGAATTTCTCATTGGTAGAGTTGTCCATCTCTCAGGTTACCTTTAGCTTAACCCCTTACAGGTAAACACTAATTCTAGGCTACTTCATACTTATGACAAGGCCCCATAACATTGTGTGCTTGTTTGGAGCTGAAGTTGTGATGAACTGGTAACCACAATGGTGAGGCGTCGAAGAACTGCTCCTACCAGAGTCCATTGCGTTGGGTATTGGGGATTTAGTTGGGGATTGATCCTGCTTTGAGCAGGGGATTGGACTAGATGGCCTCCTGAAGTCCCTTCCAACCCTGCTACTCTATGTTAGGCGGGAGATGAACTCTGGTAAACTTATTAGCATGTGCATGGGTTGTTTTATTATTTTAAAATTTTCTCTCTGGAGTGATTTTTTTACCTTCAGAATAAAATAGGTTTGCACAGAAAGAACTGAGTGGGTATTTATAACTGTTGACAATCGCTCTGTTAGTCTCCGAAGAGAAAGGAAGTAGGTGTGTTTGAGCAGCAGTGAAGGTAGGGAACTGTGTAGCCTGGAAATACCCCAGTCAGAAGGGCCAGATGTGGGTCTCCATCCAAAAGGCAATGGCTGGGGAGCTCAAAACCTGATAGTGGGTGCCCTGGCTGGACCACTGAGGGGAAACACCAGATCCAGTCACCCTGAACAGTGACAACATCTGTCTTTTACAAGGTTTTAAACTGTCTGCCGACTCTGGCTCGTGCGGCTGTTTCATTGCTGTGTAGACTTCCAGGCTGGGCTTGAGCCTGGGCTCTGGGAATGTCCCACCCCATCCCTACACAGCAATGAAACAGCCCCACAAGACTTAGTCAGCTGGCACAGGCCAGCAGCAGGTTTTTCTTTGCTGTGTAGATGTACCTCTGCCTAGGGTCTTTCTACACTGCAATAAAATACCCATACATGACCTATGTCAACTGACCCCGGGCTCAGGCTGCAGGGCTATCAAACTGCAGAGTAAATGTTTGGGCTCCGGTCCAAGCCTGAACATCTACTCTACGATTGTATAGAACAGCAGCCTGAGCTAGCTGACATGGGGCAGCCACGGATGTTTTATTGCAGCACAGACCTACCCTCTATTGTTTGAAAATAAACAGCCTTCCCTGATCAGTTTTGTTCTTTCCATTTTTTCCCCTTTTGAAGGGTGCCTAAACCAGCACCACTCTCCTTTGTTTACTCTATTGTTTGTACAGCAGCATCACTGATCATCTTAGCAGAGCTCTAAGGAGAAGTGATATTACTCAACCCATGCTCCCTCTTCTGACTCTGAAAAATGGAAAGCTCGCAATGATGTTTGAATACACCATAAAGGTCATGAGCCTGGTCTAGGCTATAGAGTTCAGTCGGCGGAAATGGCCTTATTGTGCATGTATCTACACTTAAATTTGCCTCCCACCCATGTACTGCCCCCTTACACCGACATAGAAACAAGCAGTGTTCAGCCATGTTTGATGTAGGGAGGTTGACACAGCACAAGTATAGACATTTATTTATGTCAGCCCTAAGAGTCCTCCAGCAGCTGTCCCATGATGCCCAACACTGACCGTGCATCACAGTTATTAACTCCACAGGCAACAAGTCACATAGACAGGACACCCACCCTGTAAAAACCCTGAAAAAATTGTAAATGCCTCTTTCCTTGTTGTCCATCTTGGTGAGCACACCTCTGTCTTCTCTGTTGTTGTGCGTGACTTTCCAGCTGACCTTGCCAGCTACACACTCCACATCCACCCCTGCTGTAGGCAGGAGAAACTGGATTTCCTGGGCCTGTCGAGAGAAGAGGCTGCACAGGCAGAGCTCTGAAGCAGCTGTAGAAACATTGACCTCTATGAGCAGATTGCATGGGGGATGCAGGGGAAGGGATATGACGGGGATCAGCAGCAGTGCTGTGCGAAAAGCCAAGGAACTGCAGCAAGTGTCCAGACCTGCTGCTTTTACAAAGAGCTGTGTGCCATACCTCACGCCACCACCACCCTGCAAACCACGTGGATGCCTCTGAGGAGTCCAAATCACAGGCCCATGCCATGAATGGCAAGGGGGAGAAGGTGGACAAGGAAGAGAAGTAGGGGGGTAGGCGACCCAGAGCCAAAACCTATTTTTGACTCCACCAGTCTCTTCAGCCAGTCTCTTCAGCTGCGCATAGGAGATCCTGGGGCAGGGAGAAGAACCTTGGGTAAGTGGGTAAATAAGTTTCCTGTTACAGTTGCGGGATCCCCCCACAATTTAGGAGGATGCAGCTGTTGACTTGTCATTAATGTACTTGAGGCAGCAGTACAAGAGTTGCTATCTGTTCTTCATTCCCCCGGAGAATTAGGTGGGGGTAAAGGGGATGCAGAGCAGTTTGTTTGCATACACAAGGATATCCCCTGAGTATCCTGTGAGATCTCAATGAATCTCTCACTGTAATCCTCTCCCAAAGGTTTCCAGGAATGGCAGCCTTATTTCTTCCCGCACCATAGGACATTTTCCCATGCGAGTTGGTGATAACTGTGCCAGGTACCATAAACAGGCTAGCAAGATACGGGCACAGGTGACTTTGGGATGCCAGCAGCAGCAGTGCTCTCTGTGCCTTCATTACCCTCAGGAGTGAAATACCATCTAAAGACCACCGGCTGTGGAAGATGGTGCCAGTATTTGGTGCCCTTGCCCTATACTCCTAATTTCATACAATCAAGCAATTCTCTTCTTGTTTCCCCAGTCCCTGGTGGGCCATACTCACCATGGCTTAAGCTGAACAGGATACTGGGCACCAGCCCTCCAAAGCAGAAGTGTCAATAAGCAGGTCTTGTTTAACACTTTAGGGGAACAAGGGAATGGGGGAGTTCTGAATCTTACCGTTCTGGTCCTACTATACTGACCATGGTACCTCTGTGTGTTTTATCTGTAGCTGAGGCCATGAGCTGTTCCCCCTCCACACCTGACCTGGATAAAAAAGGACAAGCGGGGGGGAAAGGGAGATGGAAGGGGATGTTTCAAGAGGTCCTGCACGCCAGTGCTTCATCAGACCTTGAACAGACGGCCAGAAGGGTGAATGTTGCAGACTGACTCCGAAGAACGAAAGTGGTCAGCAGAGTTGTAACTAGGTAGGTTAGTGCTCAGTGTGAACAAGCACATTTGTGCTCCCTACTACTTTTCCCCCCTCATTCTTCCACCCAGTGGTGATGTGTGGGGGAGCACACAGGGTCACAGCTCCCCGCCCCGATTTTTTTGGTTGCACCCCCACACAACCCAGACAGGCTGGGTGGCCCACTGAGGTGAGTCAAGGAGTGGAGGTGGTGCTCCTTCCCGTGCCACAGCCCACCGAGCCCCGCTATGCAGGGCTTTACATGTCACCTCTGTTTCTGCTCAGTTTTTCAGCCCCTGGCTTTGCACCCTGGGCAGCTGTCCCACTCATCCTGCCCTGCCCACAGTCACAGTGGACAGGAGAAAGGCACAGGAAAAAGACGGGAGATGCACTGGGACATAATGGAGCTTCTCCGTCAGCAAACTCAGAGGCTGCAGACTCTTGTGGATCTCCAGGTTCAACTATCCCGGGCTCGACTCTCATTGCAATCTGTGGAGAGCTGCTACATAGCATCTCCCTGCACCCCGCCGCCAACTACATGCATTCCTCGCAGCGTCAGGTCCCACCCCCACCCCCACCCCGACCACACTACACCAGGGGCAAGCATGGACAGCCACGATTCACATACATCAACTGTGACTCTCACAGGTCAGCATACGTGTAGCTTGACTGGCCATCTATGTTCCTTCCTAGTATTTATTTATTAAGATTCCTAATTTTTTTTAAGTTCAAACGTGTTCACTTTAAAGTTCTTCGGATCTTATTTCAGTTGGTTTTGTAAGTGAATAAAACTTTTGTTTTGAAAGTTATTCATCTTTGTTAGTTTACAAACATCTGGTGCATAATGCCTGCATGCGGTGAAAGTAGTGGTTCTGCACACTCACAAGCACCAGAATCAGTGTCAAACACTGTAGTCATCACACATGCAGAGGAAGCACCCCCAACATTAGTATGGGCGCTACCTGTGATATATGCACCGATGTACAGCATGCACTACACAATTCCCAACAGGCCTCCAAACTGCAGTGCCTGGCTGAGTGCAGTACACCGCAACACATTTCAGTGTCTTGCTGGTAAAGTGCTCTTTCAAAAAACCCCAAGCCATATAGCTCCCCATTGAGCTCATCTGATAGCCCTTGTGTCAGGCTGTTCAAAATTGGCAGACAGCTGTTCCACCTCTGACTTCTCCCCTTCCAACAACTTTTCCCTCTGGGCTTTACAAATATTTATGGAAGACTCAACAGGCAGCTATAACCATTGGGATATTTTTCCCACTGAGATCCAGTCTGGTGAGTAAACAACACCAACCTCCCTTCAGTCTACCAAAGGCACATTCAACTGTCATTCTCCCCCTGCTGAGCTGGTAGCTGAATCCTTGGTGCTGTCAATGCAGCTGGTCCATGGCTTCATGAGGGGTAAGGGGAAGACTGGGTTTCCCAAGACCATTATTGGCATTCCAGCATCACCAATGGTAATCCACCAGGCTAGAAAATCCCTGCTTGCAGTTTCTGAACAGTCCTGTGTTCTTAAAGATGTGCATATAATGCACCAGCCAACAATGAGGTCAATGAAGTATCTCTGGTGATCCACCAGAGCTTGCATAACCATGGAAAAGCAGCCCTTTCTGTTGAGATACTCCGGAGCAAAGTGCTCTGGGACTAAAATAGGGATGTGTATGCCATCTGTTGCTCCACCACAGTTCAGGAACCCCCTAGCTGCAAAGCCATCCACTATGTTCTTTCATATTGCGAAGAGTCACAGTCCTGCACAGCCAGAGATGATTAATGGCCCGGCACACTTCCATGACAACAGCCCCCACAGTGGATTTTCCAACTCCAAAATGACTTCCCACCGACTGGTAGTAATCTAGCATTGCAAGTTCCCACCGTGTGACTGACACTTGTTTCTCAACTGTCAGTGCAGCTCATTCTGCTGTCCCTGTGTTGGAGGGCTGGTACAAGCTCGGCACACAGGAATATGGCCTTGCATATCCAGAAGTTCTGCAGTACTGTTTGTCACCCGAAATCTGCATTACAATGTGATCCCACAGCCAGCGTGCATTTCTGGGGCCCAGAAGCAGTGCTCCACTATTTGCAGCTGCTCCTTGACCACCACCAACAACTTTGAATTATTTCTCACTATGTCCCACAGCAAACTGACCAGCAGGAAATCATCATGTTCCCTGCGGTTCTTCACGCAGTTCTGCAAATATGGGAGGATAGTGAGTCCCATGCCTGCAATGCTCCTGACAATAGCACGAAGATGTGCAAGCTTCATGTTCCTGTCAGAGATGTCAGACCACAACAAGTCCCGCATGGGTTCGTGGGAAATGGAAAATAGGCCTGAAAATGATGGGACAGCAATATTATAGGCTGGAGACCATTGCGTTAGGGAAAATTGATCCTTTGCTCCCAATTACTCCTGCGTAACTCGTTTCTGCCCCACGATGCATTGCGAAAACTACCCAAACAATAGTGTGCTGAACAGTGGCAACTGGCACACTGTGATAACTACCCACAGTGCACTGCAGCACTAGAGACAAGCACTCGCAGTGAGTACATGCAGTACCAATGCAAGGAGACAAGTATGCACACACACAAGCGATATACTAACTACAGTGGATGTATGCTGACATAACTTACACCAGCAAAACTTTGTAGTATAAACATGGCCTAGGTCCTGCTTGTTTTACTCACAATAGTAGTTCTGTTCTTGCCTTTTTCACAGAAATAAAGTAAGTCGATGATGGGACTGCAACTGGTCCAAACTAGATCTATTCATTTTATTTAATTAATTTTCCGTGCTTTTTTATTAAAATGTTTAGAATCTGACTTTAATACTATTAATATTATCTGACAATTTTTACTAAAAGCAATATTTTAGTAAAATCAGAAAGAGATACCTCCCCAGATCATAACAACTATAAAGTGCAATAGATCAAAATCTTTTTGAATCTAAACTACTAGACCACATCAATTTAAGGATCAGGAATAAGGAGCCTAGCAGTCTGACTAAGTTTATTATTGATGTGTATCGGGTTTTTTTTCCTGGTGCACTTCTAAGTGCTGTACAATTTCAGATCCCTCAAAGACTGTAGATTGGCCAATACCAAATATGTGCACACTTTCATCATGATATACTATATATGCTAAAAAGCTGGCCAGAAATCTATTGGTTTTCAGAATAGCTACCCTGATCAAAGAGTGCAGCAAAGTAGGTAATTCTAGTCATCTATTCATATGGAGCTAAACTGTCTTTGCCATGAAGTCAGAGCAATGGACAATGCATTGCTGGACATCCTTGCGAGCAGAATGTGCAGCAGATTGAGACTCAGAGTTGCACTCTGCCTCCAGATCACCCCTCACTCCTATATCTGACCTGTACCTGGCACAGAATGTTTTCCCTGAGACATTTATAGGGACCAGCATGCTCGGGGGTGGAGTCCACGCGGGTGTCAGACTGGCTGGGCAAATGAAGATAACATGAAGCTCCATGAAGACTGCTTTCCCATCTCCATAAGTACCCATGGTATGGGTAGCCCATGCAAGGAAATATTGGAGTGCATCATCCCCCCTTATTTCCCAACCTGGCCCTCACTATTGTGAGCTTAGCTCACTCGGTTCACATTTTCCATCCAAATATTTTAGGTCAAATTAAGGAACAAACAGAGGCCTGGTTGCGCCTTCAGATCCACTGTGGGATGACTTGATATACTTTGTAAACTAAACACTGGGAAAGGATTTCCCCACTTTTCACCCCCACTAGTTTGCTGAGTCTGGGTTATATGGTTAACCCAACTTCACCTAGATCAAGAGCAAGCCTGGCTTCTAGCCCTAACAGAGAAAAATCTCTGTCCATGATTGACTATCTGGATACGTTAAACCTGCAGCTCAGATAAAACAGTGTGTTCAGGTGCTAGTCATATAAACAAAAATCAATTTTAGCATAATGAACAACTTTTTGGAATTCTTGTTGCCTTTATTGAATCCTCTCTGCCAAAGAGATATATGGACCTGGTTCTCATTCACACTAATGCCCTTTACACTGTTCTGCAAATCATAGAACCATAGGGTTAGAGGGGACTGCAAGCATCACCTAGTCCAGGGATTGGCAGCCTTGGCATGTGGCCCTGCAGGGTAACCACCCTTGGCGGACCCAATATGTAATTCCAATATGTAAAATAAGTGCTACTGACACAGCATTCCCTTAGATGTTACACGTTACTTCCATCAGTCAGGATTTATTAGCCATGAATCCTGCCTACCTGGCTTCTTTTTGTAGGAGTGCTAGTGTCCATAGGAAAAATTAGGCTGGGAATTGGAAAATATCCTTGTATGCAAATCAGCATAGGCAAAATACTTTTTAATTTATTGTTTGGATATTAGGTGCTGTGACAAGATAAGTCCTATGATGTGTAATTGGCCCAGGAAGGATTTAGTGGTGTGTATAATATATACGCTTTTATTAAAGTACAAAAAGAAAATTACTTTGTCAATCATTTCCAAGAGGAAAAATAGGACCTGGAGAAAGCATTAATTCTGCTACTGTCACTTCATGCCAGTTTAGCCTTTTCTATGCAAAATGCTGCTACTGTACTTTGATCATAAACAATGTAGAATTTTCACTTCTGATCTGATACGTACAGCTGTTCAGACTGCATAGGCACACGAGCACCATTTATCTGGATCCGGGTTATTAAAAAAGCCATGTAATGCAAATCATTCTGCAATCTTTGTCTCTGGACTATCACAAAGGAGGCAAATCTGTTAAGCTTTCTAAGTACAGTATCTATCTGGCTTAGGCATTCCTAATGCTTCTCTGTCACACCCAGGTTATCAATCTGCATTCCTTTTCATACCTATGTCTAGCTTCTCCGACCTGCTCAAGAATAAGCATCCATCAAGTAATCATCATATGAATAAAAGTATTTCCTTATCTTTTCCTTACTTTGGCCCTATCCACAATGAGGTTAATTAAGTTCACAGATCTCTAATGGGGAAAAAAAAGTCTCTCACATCTCTAACAGCAGAGAACAGCAAAGGTCTTACCTCTTGGAACACTCCTTTACAACAGAAGAAGCAGCAGACACAATGAGGCTACCATACATGGACTCTCTGCAATCCAGATGCCTACGGTTCCATCCAACAGCTGCAGAGAACAAGGTCAGAGCTCCCTCTGCTCCTGCCTTAGTCACTCCATCTCCCATGCCAGCTTTCAGGTGATTGTACACTGTTCTTGGGAAGCAGAGCAAAACCGTCCACAAAGCAGACTTATGCAGCAAAGTGAAAAGGTTCTCTCTTCAAGCATAGTAGAAATAGATCATCCCAGCACTTGACTCTAGAATATTTACTGTCTTTTTATGACATCTAATTTGGCCTTAAGCACAGTGAACTTCCATATGGCAGTCATACTATTTTCTGTGCACAGAAACCCTGTGGTTAAAAAGGTTCTCAAAGTACTGATTCATGCTGTCCCATCTGTGCATGAACTACCAACTACATGGGACTTGACTCTACTTCTTACTGAACTGAATAATTCAATACACCATCTCTCTGTGGAGCCGTACTCCTGATAGCAGTAAAATAATCCAAGAAACTCAGTGAGAGAAGATTTAAGGCTGATTTTATTTAATATGTTTCACAAGGATAATGTTGTGGGGTGGAATTTTCAAAAGCATTCAGTGTGGGCCTAATTCTGTTCCCATCAATGGGCCTTTTACTACGGACAGCCATAGTCATGCAAGTTACTTGCGTTACGCAAAAACCTACTTATGCAAATCCGCACTTATGGAAAACTTCCGTAAGCTAAAAATAGGAGGTTTTTGGTTTAATGGTCGGAGATATATTTCTGACTCATGCAAGATTCGACTTATGCAAGGCATTCCAGAACGGAACCCTTGCGTAAGTCAGGGAGTGTCTGTATTGATTTCAGTTGGAGCCAATTTAAGACAACGGTGAGCACTTTTGAAACTGCACAGGATAGGTAACTTTAACTCTGTCATTTTCTAACTTTTGAGCGTTTGAATTTGCACCCTTAATAATGTTCTTTTAATGTAGGGTTGTGCATGTGCAATTTCCTACATCTTTATAAGATAAAAGTGAAAAAAAACCCTAGAAATTCCATCATGTGGCAACATATTGACACTCACATGGTTTAGCAGCAAGGTTGGAACCTTCAGCACCACAGCACAAACCTCCGCTGCTTCAGATAACAAAGTAACCATTAGTGATAGTAAACTGTGATCTTCTGTGCAGGCCAGCCACTAAGGGGACATGAAGCACCTATTCTACCGATGTGTCTTACAGCTATTTGCTGACTATTTGCAGAGGACTGTTGAGACTCATGAATCCTGTCTTCTATTTCAGGCTTAGAGGGGAAATAGCCTGTTGGTTGCAGGCCCTGCTGCCTCTGGAACCCCAAGCCTGTCCTTGTTTCTCTCCCTTCTATTCCCAATTTCTCTCCCTATTCCCATATCTCAATCCTATACCTCCCCTCTTCTTCAGCTCCTTGTACCAGCCCCTCTATATCTATCCCCTATGTTCCTCATCCCCACCCTCTCATTCCTGTTCCTTTTTGCCACCCATCTCAGGCCCATCCCATCGCTTGCTCTGCATTGAAAGCATGGGAGAGACAGTCTGATATCTCTTAGTTCCTGTTCCTGGCACCACAGCAACCCCAGCTTCTGGGAAGAACAAGTGCATGGAAAGTTCTGTTCAGCCCTTGAGTCACTGGGAGGGAGAATACTCAGTGCAGACAGAAATGTTTGGAATATTTAGCTGCTAGCTTCTAATAAGTCTATATTTAGAATGTGCAGGTGGACATTTAGAGGTTCATAGTTTGGCCAAATTAGGGCAGATTTTCACGAGAATGGCAAAAGGCACACCCCTGACACAAAAGCAACCTACCTGCCAAATTTCAAATAGCTGCTCCAAAGCATGGGGATGCTGGACCTTGTCAATAAAACAAGGGTAAAAAAAATTTTACATGATCAAAACAATATTTTTCCTTACCCTCATTTGGAGAAACAGCTGAACCATTGTTGTGGAAATTTTCCTGAACATTCAGTCCGAGGCAGGCACCTGACGTGGAAGTTTTCAGCCCAAATAGTTAAAGTTTGGCAAAACTAGAAGCAACTGAAAACAAGGCCTTATAATGGAAACTGTAGATGACCTTAACTATAGACTTGCTCATTGCACTGCCTATAATCCGCCTCCTTTGATACTGCTAGTTAACCTCAGAAGTGGAGATATATACCAATAATAATTTGAATAGACTGTAGGATTTCCTTTAACACTAAATTTCCTATATCCAGTGCTTGACTTTGCAACCTTAACATTCATTTAAGGTGAGTCATGTGCATGTAGCTCAAATGTGCACATTAATTAACCTTTTGGAGTTTGCTAATGAAAGAAAAATACTCAATGCTCATGTGTGTGTATACTCATGTATACTCACACACTTCCATACAACAATACAGTAACTACCAAGCAAGTTGCAAATCCAGGTTCTTGAAAGTAACACTAAAATTAGAGCTGCAAGAATAACTGATTTTTTTTTCCAAAAAAAAAATTGGGAACATGAGGGGGAAAGGGAGAATTGTTTCTGCTGCACTCAAAATAAAATATTTTAGAAATTTTAAGCAAATCAAAACATTGGGGGTGGGAGTAGTGTTTCAGGTCAAACTGAAAGTTTCATTTCATTTTCAAACTTCTTTAAAATTATAAAATTGAAGGAAATTTCAAAACAAAACTTCAAATAAAAAGAAAACCCCAGAAGAGCTCATTTCAAAAGTGTGAAGAAACAATGTTTCAATTATTTCAGAGTAGATTTGCTTGTTTTCAAGAAAAACAATTTTGCAAAATTGATACAAATTCACGTTTCGGTTGACCCAAATCTGCATTTTTTTTCCAGCTAAAACACCTTCAGCTCACAAATTTCATACCACTCTAATGAGAGCAGACAATCTTGTTTCCTTTATTACCCAAGGAACGGGAAATTTTTCAATTCCCTAGGGGCTGACAGGGGAATCCAATTCCGCCCTTTACACTGGGTTCCAGCCCAGGGACCCTACAACAAGCAGTCAAGGTCTGCATGGTCCTGAACCTTGTTGTTGTATCCCTGGGCTATTTCCTACTTTGTCTTCTTGCCCCCTATGAGCGACTACAGTCTCATTCTCTTCAGGCCTTTCTGTTGCCAGCTTCCTGGCTTTATGTTAGCCCAGCGCACAATGAGTTCCATCAGGGGTTGCTTCTCTAACCTAATTCCCTCATGCCTGGACTATTCACACTAATTGATAGGGCTGGTGTAGGGTGAACACCCAGTCACAGTGTCATAATATTTGGAGAGTCATTCCTATCCTGGCGCATGAAATGTGCTTCCCTGCTTCAAAGGAACAAGCATTTCAGACCAAAAGAAAAGTAGTGATAAATCGAATCAACAACCCTAATATCAGCTTCCATGCTTGGTACAATTGTATTAAATGATCCTGTCATATTTTTTATAACTTCGTATTAGCAACATGGTGCTTTCTTTTCTTTTCTTTTTTTCTGGTTTGTTTTAAGGGTGGCTGGTATTATTTTTGCTTGTCTAAACTTCATTTAATTCAGGTCCCATCTGCCCCTCTTTGATTTTATTTCCAAATCCTAAATAAAGTGATAACTCTCTCTGATAATTGTAACAAGCCACTTTTGTCAGTTATTGGTTTCTGGAGGCAAAAAATCCTTAAAAATTTAGCTGACAGCTCTAAACAAAAACAAAAAGAAAAATAAAAAAATCCTGGCCTTTCAGAATGGCCCAATATATTTGTCACAACCTCTTTACTGAGTTCATGTATCTTCTTTATTGTTCTTCATAAACAGGCTATTGGATCTTTCTAGCTTCCAATGTGAAAAATGAAAGAATTTCCTTTCATTCTTGCTTCCCTTATCACATAATTGTTTTGTTCAGAGCAGTAGGGTAGACCAATATAAATGTCTCTGCTGTTTTATTTGTCCTTTTCAAGCTCATTCATACTTTTCTCCAGGGCATTTTTTTCTCCCTTTCTCTGTGTCTGTTTACTGTTCTGTACATCAAGCGAGCTAAATTGTTTGAGATTTTATTGCAGAGTTTTATGTAATGTAGATAACAGAAAAAATATTTAAAAATGAGATTTTGTGATGTCTTATAAGAGGTAAAAACAGTTAGGGATGAATTCTGCCATTGATAATACCAGTGCAACCACACGGAATTCAGTGGGGATGGACATTCTCAGACTTGTTAATCTTCTGGACATGCTACATAGGCCATTATTTCTCTCAAGGCTATATTGTCACAGCTCTTACGCTGCTCTAGTGGTGAAAATAGCTGGTGTAACCAGCTGAGAATTCCTCCTGCTTGAGGGAGCTCACAGCTGATGCAGGGTTTGAAATATGAGTGGTACTAAAGAAAAGAGGTCAGGTTTCAGGAGGAACCTAGTTTGGCATGTCTCCAGGGACACAAGCTGGAGTGAGGCTGCTAACAGAGAAACTCTGGAGCCTTAACATGTACTACTGGCCTGTCAGCATATTTAATAAAGATCTCTTTCCTCAAACTCTGCCTGCCACATCACATTGCTAATGAAACAGGGTTGACATACTCATCTCCCATACTCCCCCACATTCATGGCCCCCATAGAGAGAAGGGAAGATAACACACTATGATCTGGTTCCTTTACCCCATGACAGGGTTCAGACCTTTCTTGGCAATAAAAGCCATAACTTGCTCCCTGTTGACTCCTTCCTCTGAGAGGATAACTTATCATAGCTGAAAATCTGGATATCCATTTTTATACAAACACTTTTAGGCTACATCTACCTTGGTGCACATACTCAAATAGTCAGTCATGCTCATGCTGATGCCTGCCAGCCGAATCCGCCCCAAGAGTCCACTTTTACTCAGATGTACAACATAGAACACTGTTTACATGTGTGTACTTGCGTCCACACTGTTGTGCTAGGTACATAAGGTTAATGCCACTACTTCAGGTTCTAGGGTTACATGCATCACACAGAGAAGTTCCAGGAATCACTTTGTAGTATATTGTTGGTACTGTTCCACACCTTCACACATCTGCTTTTGGCACTTTCAGATCATACCTCCCCTTACTTTTAACCATGCAAAAGTGGGCTGAAGTAGTGAATCAATGAGATGATGTGATCTTTCTCCTTACTGCAGGACAAATGTTTATGAAGTGGACTAGGCACTCAGAGAAATGCTGGAAGGCATTTCAGAAGCATTTGCTGACAAGTCAAAGTTGCATGTCTTGAGGAAGGATGAAAATTCATCTATGACACAGTGGAAAGATATACTGAACGCTGCTATTGCGATGGAATCCCCTTTGGTTTATCATAGTTTCTGGTGCAGGAAAACTAGGAAGGTGTGGTGGAATCACATGACCCTGGAAACCTGGAATGACCAGCAGTGGGTGTGGAACTTCTGTGTGAGGTAACATATCCTTATGAAGCTTGCACCAGCATTCCAGCACCAGAACATTCAATTCAGGGATGCTGTACTAGTTCAGAAAAAGTGGCTATTGCCCTGTGGGAGATGTCTACGCCAGACAGCTACAGGTTCGCTGCAAACCACTTTACAGTTGGAAAGTCCACTGCTGGGGTTGCGGCTGCAGAGGTTTTTGAGGCAAGTAACTTTACCTATAGCGTGGTTTACCCATGGCTGGCCATCATAAAAAAAGTCCCAGAAATAATAGCTGCTTTTCAGAGGATGGAGTTCGCCACCTGTGCATGAGCCCATAGATTATCTATGACAAGAGGCAAGTGAGCATGTGAACTACAAAGGATACTATTCCATTATTTTGCAAAGCTTGGTGGGCCACAGATGCAGATTCATTAGTACTAATAGAAGGAGCATGGGAAAGGTTCATGATGCCAACATGCTGAGGAGATCAGACTTGTTCTTGAAAAAGAAAGCAGGGACTGTCTGGATGCCAGAGTACCCAACTCTATTCATATGATCACTGTGCACTGCACAGTATTTGTGAGGGTAAAGTTAAGTGTTTCCATGGTGAGTGGGCTCAGAACACTTTGGTTTGAAAACCCTGTACAAGTAGCCAGATCCTATACATGTGCACACTGGTCCTGGATCCAAGAAGGTAAAGGAATGTCATATGTCCACAGAGCCTAGCACAACAAGGAGATGAGAGATGACATCGACCTATGTTTAATGGTTCATTTAGCAATTGCTGCTGGGGAGGGTCACCGTCCGTTTTGTGACCTCTCGGGTTTTGAATTACTTTATTGACTAACACAATCCACAGCTGAATGGACAGCTTTTAACTAAGGTGTTTAAGGTGAAGTGTTGATCTAGGGAAGGCAACAAATACCTCCATTATGTGCCATTATTCCTTTTCAGTGCCTGACACAATTCAAACCTGTGTTAATACCCCTGTTAACAGGTATCCTTGTGCATTTTTAAAGTGTGGGGACAGATTGCTAGGAGAAAGGGGAAATGCAGCCATTTTGTTTTGACCACAGGCACCAGCTTTTCCCTTTGCCCTCTGGTCCTCAACCCCGACTCAGCCCCAGGCTCCACCCCGAGTCCACTCCTTCCCCCAAGGCCCCACCCTCTCTCTGCCTCTTCCTGTCCAGGCTCCGCCTCTTCCCACCCAGTTCCACCACCTCCCAAGTGTGCCCCATCCCCTCTCCCGCCTCCTACAGACTGCAGAACAGCTGATCACGGCCAGCGGGAGGCTCTGGGAGGGATGGGGAGGAGTTGATCAGTGGGGCCACTGGTGAGTGTGAGGCACTGCGGGAGACAGAGGGAGCTGGCTGCAGGTGGGTTTTAAGCATCTGTTGATTTTTTTTCCATGACTGCTCCAGCCCTGGAGCACCCATGGAGTCGGCACCCATGATTTTGACTATGCATTGTTCCCATTGCCTACTGCAATTCATGATTGTTTTAGACCCCTCTTAACAGGTCTGATGGCATGACTTTCAGATTTGTGTGCTGAAAGGTAGAAAATGTATTCCAGCATATAAAAAACACCCACATCCTTCCCCATCTCTGATGTGTATTCCTCAGACTTATGAGGTTTCTGAACTTTGGGGGTGATTTTCAAAGATTTCCTCAATCATCCCAGCACAATTTTCTACACCATGCAGTGACGTTGAATAGAAAATAAGGCCTCATTCTACAATCAAAGACATACCCTCAGTTCACCATACACAAGAGAGAAAAGACACACAGAGTGAAATGAATTTGAAATTTTACTGAAACTATGTAGTAGATGATCAAATAGATAAAGAAGTATAATATGAACAAGTAAAAGAACTTCTATGTATAACATATGTTGGAGATCTCATGCTGCCATGACTAAAACATCCTTGGAATTTCTAAACATTACTAGATGACAATTTTTTTACTCAAAAGAAACATGAGGGAATTCTACATTAGACTTGTCTTGACAGATAAAAAGGATCAGAGAACTAAGAATTAATGGTAGCTTAAGTACATGTCCTGACTTGAGTACATTTATAATGTACAAACAGAATAAAGTCCAGACTAGTAATACATATATATATATATACTTGGGGCTTTAAAACAGGCAGTTTCACAAAGCTGAAAACAGTTATTAGTCAAATCCACTGGGAGGAAGAATTTAATCAGAAAAATGTGAATGACAATTGGGAATTGTTTAACAACTTTACTAGTTGCCTAAAAAGGCCACAAAATCACAATTAAGGAAAAAAGCCATATTAACGTAAAATCCACCCTAGTTTAGAAGAGAAGTGAAGGTAGCTATAAAAATTATATACACCACACAGACACACACAGACACACATAAAACAAACTGAAGAAAGAGGAAGATGACAGTGATGAATATAAATCAGAAGCTAGAAATTGTTGGAAATTGATAAGGGAAGCAAAGGGACACAAGAAGAACTCTATGGCCAGCAGGGTTAAACATAAGAATGAGTTTAAGTGTATTAAAAACAAAAAGAATCCAAGCAATGATAATGGTCTATTGCTAGATAGAAATGGTAGAATTATCAATAATAATGCAAAAAAAGGCAAAAGTGTTCAATAAATATTTCAGTTCTGTATTTTGGGGAAAAAAACTTTGAAGAGTTCTACTCCACAATGAGAGGGAATGGCGAGATGAGATGGCTAGCAGAGCCATCTGGGGGTTATTCCAAAAATTGGTTTCAGGGGCCAGTATCTGTGGGTTCCCTGGCACTCCTGAAAGCCTAGCATTATTCTTCTGCCCGGTTGGGATATGTTTGGATACAGAGCTCCTGATGTAGTGACACCCAGCTCTGCAGATGGAGGAGGTGGCTGATGAGCTTATAGTGTGACCTCAGCAGCAGGCGCTGTGTCTGACACCAGTCCATAAGGGTAAGTTCCTGTTCTCTATATGTTGCCTCTTCTCTTCTGGGAACCAGGCCAATAACTTCTCTTTCTTCTGCAGAGACCACACCTATTTTGCCCTCAGAAACTCCCACTGCTCCGGATTTCTCTGCTCCATCCCAGCAAGCAGGTCCTTCATGGCCCTTCTATGTCTTCCTCTGCCCTCTTAGGGGTTCTGGTCCTGCCCTGGTGGTGGGATGGATTTGATCTCAGGAGACAAGGGTTCTGCCAGTTCAGTGAAAATGAGAGAATTATATTTTGGGTCTTGGGAAAAACTAAAGAACCCCTTCACACACATAACATGACTTTGCTTTAGAAAAGCACATGTTTTCTGTTGTCAGATATTAATCCTGTCTAGGAGCCCCAAACCAGTAAAATGGGTAGAACATTCCTATTGTAAGACAGACACAAAAAAGACATTAAAAATATGGTTTTCCCGCTTACCTCTTCCTTCATCTCTACTGAGGATTTATTAGTCTCCTGGCTGTCTGGATCAGGATGAATCAGAGTACTTGAGCCATTCCCTCCTCCAGTTTGCATTGGGTTTGAGTATTTCAACTAAGAATCCCATCCTTGAATGTGAAGACACAAAGCCAGAGCCTCAGCTGTCATAAGCTGGCATTCAGCTCCACTGAAATCAATGGCGCTATGGCACGGGTGGGCAAACTTTTTGACCTGAGGACCACATCAGGATTGCAAAATTCTATGGAGGGCTGGGTAGGGAAGTCTGTGCCTCCCCAAACAGCCTGGCCCCTGCCCCCTGACTGCCCCCCTCAGAACCCTCGACCCATCCAATCCCCCCTGTTCCTTGTCCCCTGACCGTTCGTTCCAGAGACCCCCTACTCCTAACCACCACCCTGGAGCCCAACCCCCATCTAAGCCCTCCTGCTCCTTGTCCCCTGACTGACCTCTCTAGAGACCTCCTGCCCCTAACCACCCCCGGGGATCCCACCCCTTACGTAAGCCCCCCTGCTTCTTGTCACCCCCCACCCTAACTGACCCCCCAGGACCACACTCAACCCCCCTGCTGCCTGTCCCCTGACTACCCCTAGCCCTATCCACTCCCCTACACTCCCTGACAGATCCCCGGGACTTCCACGGTCCCAGAAACCACCCTGTTCCCCGTCCTGTGACCTCCACCCCATCCACCCGCCCCTGCTCCCTGTCCTCTGACCGTCCCCTGGGACTCCCTGCCCCTTATCCAACCCCCTGATCTCAGTCTCAGCCCCCTTACCATGCCACTCAGAGCAGCGTGTCTGGTAGCACTGGAGTCAGACATGCAATCCTGCTCTCCCAGAGGAGTGCGCAGCCCCGCCCCGCCCCGCCCCAGAGTGCTGCCCACACGGCAGCATGGCTCCAGGAGAAGGAGGACAGCAGGGGAGGGGCCAGGAGCAACCTCCCCATTGGGAGCTTAGGGGCCGGGCAGGACAGTCCCGTGGGCTGGATGTGGCCCACAGGCTATAGTTTGCCCACCTCTGGATTAGAGAGTTAAAGGTGTTAACATGACGTTGAAACTGTCCAATATTAAACAGTTTTAAACAAGGGCTTGGGATTTGGAATCCAGAGATCTTAGCTTGGCAAACACACCATAAATATTTTTTAACCTTTTAGAAAAGATATAGAAAACAAGGGAAAAGAGTTAAAACATTTGAAATGTAAACTATAAAGCAAGGCTTTCATTTTTATAACATCCCTTTTCCCTTTAGCTGGAGAGAGATTCTAGAAAGAAAAAAAACTCTTGACTGATAGTCATTTACATAGTATTGAATATAGTAGTAACTGTCCTTTTTGGGGAAAAGAGAAGTTAGTTGAGATGGACTGGAGCTGATATTAATGCTGTAGTTGCGAAGTCTTATTCGATTTCCTAAGAAGCAAACAAAACAAACATATACGAAAGGGGGAGAAAAGAACAGCAGCACTGAAAAATGCAGGTGCTATCTGTGGTGTTGCTTTTCACTTGCAACTTCACTGCTGGAAAAACACAGGCACAACAGGTCTCATCAGCCCCTCCAAGCCCTGGCAAATTTGTACCCGAATCAGGCTGGTTAGGGCATTGCTCTTAGCTACCTCTTTCTGGTCACAGTCTTGCAGCAGTGTTGCAACACATACGGTCTTGGTGGCTATACCAAACTTTGTTAGACAGAAGGAAAAAAGGAGAGCCCTTGGAGAAAAAAGAAATAAGGTAGGGATGGAAAAAGACACATGCAGGGGGAAAGACAGGAAAAGTCTCACAATCCTGCTGGTGTTTGGGATTCAACCAGAACTGGTAGAGAAGAAATGTCATCTGTGTCTCTTTCTCTGGCCCCGTCTGGTCAGGACATCTTTGAGCATTAGGATGACGAAGGCCTAGGGTCAGTGGGGGTGACAGCCAAGATGGTGAGGCTTGCTTCAGTAGCCAATTTTTCCCCAAAGACTCTTTCTTTAAGGCTCTCAGAGGGGAGTGATGGGTGGAAAAGCCCATCCTTTTATTATTTTATCCACCACTTACCTCATTTCTGACACATCATTTTGGGTTCACTGATTTTCAGTTCCACTTTTCTTGTTTACCAAGCATAATCTTAATACTGTCCTCGAGTTACAGCAGCAGGCCTTTTTGTTTGGACTAATTCAGTCTGTTTCATTTTTGTACTTTTTCCCATTGACATTTGTTGTTACAGGTTATTGTGATATTCACACACTTTTTACAGTTGAGCTCACAATTAGGGTAAATTTATAGACTTCATGTTCTCAACATAATTGAGGCACAGATAAATTAAATGACTTGCCAGTAGTCACAGAGAGTTTGAGGCAAAGCCAAGAATTATAAAATCGTAGAAGATTAGAATTGGAAGGGACCTCAAGAGGTCATCTATTCCAACCCCCTGCTTAAAGCAGGACCAATACCAACTACATCATTCCAGCCAGGGCTTTGTCAAGCCGGGCCTTAAAAACCTCTAAAGATGAAAATTCCACCACTTCCCTAGGTAACCCATTCCAGTGCTTCACCACCCTCTTAGGGAAATAGTTTTTCTTACTATCCAATCTAGACCTCTCCCACTGAAACTTGAGACCATTGGTTCTTGTTACGTGATCTGCTACCACTGAGAACAGCCGAACTTCATCCTCTGTGGAAACCCCTTTCAGGTAGTTGAAGGCTGCTATCAAATCCCCCCTTCTGCATACTAAATAAGACCAGTTTCCTCAGCCTCTCCTGATAAGTCATGTGCCTGAGCCCCATAATCATTTTTATTGCCCTTAGATGGATTCTACAATTTGTCCACATTCTTTCTGTAATGGGGAGCCCAAAACTGGACACAGTACTCCAGATGTGGCCACAACAGTGCTGAATAGAGGGGAATAATCACTTTCCTCGATCTGCTGGCAATGCTCCTACTAATGCAGACCAATATCCTGTTAGCCTTCTTGGCAACAAAGGCACATGGTTGACTCATCTCCAGCTTCTCGTCCATTGTAATCCACAGGTCCTTGTCTGCAGAACTACTGCTTAGCCAGTCGGTCTCCAGCTTGTAGCAGTGCATGGGATTCTTCTGTCCTAAGTGCAGGACTCTGCACTTGTCCTTGTTGAATGTCATCAGATTTCTTTTGGACCAATCCTCCAATTTATTTAGGTCACTCTGGATTCTATCCCTACCCTTCAGGGTATCTACCTCTCCCTCATCATAGTGTCATCTGTGAACTTGCTGAGGGTGCAGTCCATCCTATTATGCAGATCTCCTGAGTCCCAACCCAATGCCTTAAGCACATCATCATCCTTCCTCTTTTTACTTCTAGAGGTCAACAGTCAAGTATTTTCAAGGACTGTGGCTGCTTTAGCTTAGGTTTACCTTCATAATAATAATAATAATATCTGGCACTTAAGTAGCTCTTTACATCTTCAAAGCCCTGCACAAACATTAACTAATTTAATATTGCAAGACCCCTGTGAGGTAAGTACAGACTACACTTCTCAAATGCATGCTCTCTCACTCTCGCTCTGCCTCTTAGTGTGCAGGCAAAACTACAAACAAGAAGAATAATGCATTTGTGTGGTAACCATGGTAATCACCTGTATTAACTACTGTAAATAATAGTATATTCACCAAGTCATCACAGAAGCAGACCTACTCCAGTTTCGGACAACAGCTTAGGTGAAGATGGCCTAAAGGTGATTAATGGTTTTGGATATTTCTGGTTTTCAGGGCCATGCCTGTGGCTGGGTGGTCCAGTAACAAGGCCCTGAGCAAGGATGTAGAAGAGCTATGTTCCATTCCTTGTTTTTCCAGGGACATCTGTGTGACCTTAGGCAAGTTATTTGTTCTCTCTGTGTCTCATCTCCCCATCATAGCACTTCCCTTCCTCACAGAGGTTTTGTGAAGATAAATATATTAAAGAGTATGAAGTGCTTCGACGTCTAGTGGCACCGAGGCAACTTAGAGAGAGAGATTAATGAGTTTGCTCTACAGCCTTAGTTAACAGCCAGCTGGCTTTTCGCTCATGCAGTAGAGACTCATGCACTAAGCTCCAAAGACCCCAACTTCAATGCTGCCCGCCAGCAGATGGGGTCTGTTGGTATTACAAAATCTACAAATAAGTGTATTATCAAAGGAGGCAGTGACAAAAGATAATGGAAATAAAAGGGCCACATATAAAACAAAATCATAACACCCTTTCTAGAGATTAAACTTAACATAACAGCCTAAACTTCAGTTTAAAGAAGTTTATCTCACTCATATGTGTTTTGCAGAGTTTCAGTCAAGATTGGTTGTGATCCTGTTTTCATGAATGTAATTGCACTGTTTGATTACTTCGTAGGTGAAGGATAAACCGGTGCCTTCCATGCTTTCTCCTTATGTTTTCCAAAGTTCATTGTTTATACCCAGGAGTCAGGATAACTCCCCCACCCCACTCCCAATAGCTCATTTTCCAGTGAGCTCCCTCTCTGTTGATTTCATACACATACCATTGACTTTATATATAAATGGGGAGCCCATTGTGTTGGTTTACAATGCTTAATTTGCACGCAGACGAAGACAGGCAAGTGACTAAACATCCTTTGTCTGACAGGAACTAGTTTCAACTCTGCCTTGATATAGATTTTAGGAACATATTTTTAGTGTACATACATAATTCCTTACACAATATCTGTATGTGCATTCCACAACAATATTAATGACCAGTATGACCCTGGCTTTCATGTAAGAACTCATATGAAATTCTTTGGTGCATATTCTTGTAACCCCCTTACCAGCTGGCACTGAAGGGCTTATGGGTTACAATGTGTGCTAAGTAGACAGGACACTAAGAGGTTTTCTGCATTCAAATTGGAATGCTGCATGTTAGGAGAACCTACGCTTGGAAGGATTAAATTTTTATCAGTAGATGTTGGTAAACATCGATTGCACCATACACACACAGAGCAAAGAAAAATATTTCTATTGATGATCATTGAAATTCGCAGTTAGACAGGTGCAAGTAAGCCAGTATGCCCCAGTACAGCGTACCGGAAAGAGCCAGTGCACCGTACCAGGGCAGACCAACTTCCCCAGGCAGCAGTTAAAGGGCCTGGGGCTCCCACTGCCTCTACTGCCCTGGAGCCCTTTAAATTTCCCCAGAGCCCTCCTGCTGGAACCCTGGGGTAGCGGCAGTGGGGTTCCAGGAGCTATTTAAAGGGCCCAGGGCAGTAGCGGTGGCTCGAGCCCCAGGCCCTTTAAATCTCTGCCCAAGCCCTGCTGATGGAGCCCCAGGAGTCTCAGCGGCAGCCAGGACCCACAGTGATTTAAACATCCCGCCTCTTCCAGTAGAGGTCACACCTCTTCTGCTTGAGGCCCTGCCACTTCCTCAGGACTCCAGAGTATTAGTAAATCCTTTAAGTTACTTTCACTCCTGCAGCTAGGCATAGGAAGAAAAGTGCTGCTTGAGAACATCTTTGAGTCGATTTAAGGATATTTGCTTTGTATATTTTGACATATGATGTTGACTGTGTTTCAACAGTTATAAAGTTTTAACTTTTTGAATCTTAGCCTCTACTCTCATTAAATAATCATTGTCTGATCCCCCATAACTTACCGCAATTCTGAAAATGTAAATAAACACAAATAAAAATAAAAAAGCTTAAACATAAACATCAATATTATCCATTGAAATTATAAAAAAAAATAAAGATTGAATTCTGTCAAGCATAGCTATACCTCACAACCAACTAATGAAGAGGCAATTGTCCATTATTTACAGCATAACTGGAATGAAACCTGATACTTCCAAGATGATCTTACAAAACTTGAGTTTGTGGGGCACGTGGGTCGGAAGATTGCCAAAGCAGGAGGTGCCCCCCAGAGAACATGGGTCCACAACGTGGCTGACTGGACAGGATGCAGTATGGAGTACTTCTCGAGGCCGTGTGAAGACTGCAAAATGTAGAGAAAGACTGCTGGCCAATGACTCCCGTGTGTTGGGTTTACTGTTCATTGCAAGTCTGTGACACACTGCCCTATGAGAATAACAAAATAGCAATTTGAACATGTCCCGGCATATGAGAAAAGACTTGGACTCCTGAAATGGGTTATTTCCTTCTTAGGATTGAAAAACATGGGGCTCAGAATCATGAAATTTTTTTCTAATCTAGATTTATTTACAGTATGACATAGTTCCTGTTATTGCTTTAAGCAAGGATGACTAAACCATTAAAAAGCACTAACACTTCCAAAGGTGTAGCAGCACTTCCAGAACCCCAGTAACACCAGTCTGTCTTTAAGACTCAACACCCAAATCTACACTGTTTTTCTGCCTCTTTAACTAAGGTGATTTGAAACCAGTATAGTGAGGGCATCCTAGTCTGGGTGAACTTATTATACAGGTGCATATAGCAGAATAGCTTATTCCCTTAAAATTACTCCTATGGGTCATATCTCAGATATTTATTTCAGTAATATTATTTGTTATTCCTTTTGCTACATTATCATCATATGACCTGCTTTAAATACAGACTGCTTGGCTTAATTTTCTTGGATCCTTTCTGTGCTCTTTCAGTCTCATGAATAGGTTAAAGCTCACATTATACATGTATTCATACATGTATACACAATGAATTGCATAATTTGGGGTATTGCAGGGGAAATAGAGCACATTACAAAGAAATTATCATTAATCATTTAAACTAAACAGGCCTATAGTGATACATTGATATGAATCTACTGACATGATTCTATAGGTCTGTAGTGATAGACTGAAACTTTTACTCTGAGTGCTAGATTTGTTACCTCAAGATTTGCTATTTTTTGTCCAAACACATATACAAATATGTACAATATACATGCCCAATCTAGCGACACTTTATCATGTGATTAGGCCTTAGTCAATGGGAGCGCTCACATGAGTCAGGATTACAGGTTTAGGCTCTAACTTTTTAATAATACTTTACATTTCTATGACAATTTTTTTGCCACAGTGTTTCACAAGCTTTATATACACAGCACTATGGGCACCTCTGGGTAGAGAGGGCAGTAGATAACCAGAAAACAGAATAGTGGACAAAAGTAGAAGGGGAGGAGAAATTTTGACAAAGGACATGAAGGTAGCATGCAAACCCCGACTTTTGAAATATGCCAAGGGATATTAGGCCCCAATCTTGCAATGATCATCAGTAGGGCTCCGTATGAGTATGGATGTTCACCCGCACAGAGCTCACTGTAGGACTGGGGCCTTAACATCTATACAGGAGGAGACAAAACCTCAACTATTAAGGTTTCATTCAAAAGATCAACACACATTATTTAATTAATCAATCTATCAAACTTGGAAGGATAAAAGGCTGAGTTCAGGCTGCTAGAATTTGACCTTGTGGTTCTAATAAGTACTCCAAACCTGATTCTTCAACCACATCAGCATCTTCCCTATTCAGGAAGATATCTTCTTTGGAAGCCCCCATTAAAGATAGAAGGAACTTATGTAAATCTCACTGTTATAGTCTATGTTTTGGTAGGGTTTTGTTTGGGGTTTGTTTTATTTTTTAATGTACATGCTGCTATAAGTTTATGTTAGAGAAGACGTGTTGAATAAGTGAACCGTGCTTGCACTTGGAGCCAAAAGTGGTGAGGTTTGTTACAGTCCTTAGTTCTGGTGGGATTTTGTTGATTGGGAGGAGAATATACCTTCTTAATTTGCTAATGCTATTTTAATAACAGCATGAATGAGAAGGAGAATGTAGTTTGTTAGAAGTGTTCTCTGTTTTGATTGAAATTAATTGGGGAATCACATCAAACATCTAATGCTGAGCCTTAAAATGGATAAACAGAATTCAGTTAGTTTTTTCAGTATATTGAAAGGTAAGCTGACTTCTTTCCACAGCTAGAACTGTGGCATATGTAATACAGATCTGATGTGCATTTGAAAGAAGTTATATGAATGTGATGACAGAGAATAAAGTGCATCTCCCTCTGGTGGCCAAAGCTCCAAATTAAAAAGGAGCAGCATTGACCTTCCAACCTAATAGTAAATACAGATTGGCTTACGCATAAAAGAAATGTGAATACAAATGTGAATGCTTCCCCCTTCTTAACAAAAAAAATACCAGCATTAAAGAAGAAAAGAAAAAAATAAATTTGAAATTGTTAAAAAACCTTTCATTGTCATGTTTCTATATAACTACAACAAGACTTTGGGGATGCAGCTAAATTAAAGACAACAATATTCCTTCTGACTGTTTAATATTTATGTTTTTGACTGTTGAAAGTCTTTGACTCAGTTCAATTAAATGAAAGGCGATATCATATTATATTATTTGGATATCATTGACTATACCAGAGCCTAATCAACCAGAGAGACAGACATTGGTAATTGTGGCAGGAAACAAGAAAATGAAGGCGCAGGAAAAGCAATAAATATTGTAATCAGCAAAGGCAAGCAGCAAAAGAAGGATCTAAGGAGAAGTGAGGGAAGAGTTCCCGGTTTGTTTGTCTTTTTCATCCTGAAATGCAAATACATTTCATTGTTTATCAAAGGGAGCTGATAACGCTTCTGCCTAGGAAAAGAAACTTTCAAAAATTGAAGATCATGTTTATGAAAAACAAATGAGAGTTTAAAATCTTTTTCTAATTTAGAGACACCGTTTCATAGAGAAAGCACTTTTAATTGTAGACTATACCATGGATACCACTAAAAATAATGAGCATTTACCAGGCCATAGCATTGACATTACCATAGCATTCTGCATTATTTCCTATGATTCAGATAGGAAATATTACCAAATACAAATTTTAAAATCTTTCATTTTTTTCTGTACATAAAGACCAACCATGTGCTATCAGTTAGAAGGACCTTTATTTCCACATACAGAGAACACAAAATCAAGAAGGAACAAAAGTAATCTCCCCCACAAGAGCAACTGATTCTGATTGCAGAGCTTTAAATGTGTCCGTGTGTTTCCTGTAGTAATCTACATCCCAGAAAAAATGGCCACCAAAGTCTTCAGACAAGACTGAGAAATGTAAAGGTCCAGGACACAAAAGGCATCATCATTTCATGGCCAATATATATATACACCACAAGACTACATTCTACTGCAGAGTAAAAGCTCTTTTTTATGGTGACATTAACTTGTACTTTCCAAAGTCCTTTGCAAAGAAATACAGTATACATCTGTCTATTAGAAGCCTTGGCTTTTGTTAACTTGAATTACAGTAACTCCTCACTTAACATTGTTATGTTCCTGAAAAATGCAACTTTAAGGGAAACGATGTTAAGCTAATCCAATTTTCCCATAAGATTCAATGTAAATGGGGGGTTAGGTTCCAAGGAAATTTGGGGGGGGGGCAGACAAAAGGCATTATATACTGTACAGTACTGTACTGTACTATGATTGGGAAGTGCCCCTGGCTTACCCCACACAGGCACAGCCCTCTAGGAAGCACCTTCGCAGCAGCAGTGGCAGCTTCCCAGAGAAGAACAGGCACCGACTTTGCTGGGAGATGCTCTAGACCTGCCTCTTTCCATCCCCACTCCACTCCAGGCCCCCTTCTTCCACCTACACTCCACCTCCTCTCCGGAGCACACTGCATCCCCGCTCCTTTCCCACCTGCAAAAAAAGTCCTAAGTGCTGCCAAACAACTTAGGACTTTCTGGGAAGAAAGGGGAGGAGTGGAGACGCAGCACTTCCCCACTCCTCTCGCTCCCTCCCAGAAAGTCCTAAGCACCGCCAAACAGCTGTTTGGTGGTGGAGGAAGCACTGGGAGGAAGGGAGAGGAGGTGGAGAAGAGGAACTTGTGCAATGCTCCCTCGTAAAGTTACTGCTCTTCCACAGAATCTTACAAGCAGTGAACAGAGCAGGCAGCCATATGATGTTATAACGGAGCATTGCAGAACTTTAAACAAGAATGTTCCCTAATTGAACAGCAATGTAACTTTGAAACGACGTTAAGCAGGAGGATGTTAAGTGAGGAGTTACTGTATTTTCCGCCTATGGCTTTAAACTGAGGGCATCTTCTGTATAAATTTAATTACTTTCCCTTTTAGATTGTGCGATGATCGTAACAATAACAACATTTTTAACTTTATGTAAGTGTTCCCTGATATAGGTGAATGGGAAAAGTATGACAGTTAAACAAAGTTAGCAACTAAACAAAGATACATGAATGTACTTAGCCAAGGAAAACCCTCCATTGTGTCTCTTGGTAAGATTTAACATCCTCCTGTTAAGGAAGGAAATGAACCATAACTTATGAAAGCTCGACTCACTAGAGATCCAGAGAGGTGTGAGAGGTTTGCCATTCCATTTCCCCTGGAAATCAATTACATTCTCCACTACCTGCTGTCATATAATGCCAGCATATTACTGCACTCTCTCACTACACAAGTCTCTGTTATAAGATTGCTGTTTCCATTTTCAGTGAAGACTAAAATGTGCCAGATATTTGTTGGTGAAAAAAAAAATGTTCAATATAAAAATGGAAAAAAGATTTGGTTGAAAATTTGCCCAAAAACATGGATTGGATTTCCAACGTGCTCTCTCTTCCAAAGAGCATTACAAACCCCCTATTTAAATTTTTCAGGGTTCTCATAGGGTATAGCAGCAGGACTCCACCAGGGTATATCAAAAGCTACTATTTAATCCGATAGCTGAAAACTGCAGCATCATTTATTCTGCCTAACTCCTATCCTGAGTAAAATACCCTGTTGTACCTAGTGTCACCATAAGGGGATTCCATAAATCCTGTCTGGACCCGCAGTCATAGATGAGGACCCTGATAACATTACATACATCACTATAACATATGACATTTTTGGCATGATCTTGGTTTGACAGCGAGCAGAACTGTATCTAAAGCTGTGTTTATAGTTGCATCCTGATTGGTCTTTTTCATACCGTGAAATTCTACTTTGAAGTAATGCTCCGGCCAGTTGGATCCACTGTTTTGTTGCCTATTGCGGGCAATATCTTTGGTTTTAAGTTTTACATTGCAACCATTTGCCAAGATGATGAACATCAGATAAATGTTTATGTTTATTTATTTAATTAATTAATTAAATGGCAAATCTCTAATGGAAATTCTCCTGTAGAATTCCCCTGTGGGGTGTAGAAGAGTAGCTGCCCCCTTAAATGAAATTGGGCCCATCTCTCTTAGTCCAGTCCAGTTGTGCCCTAGGTTGGTGTAATATGGAAGGCTACCCCAGGAGTTACAAAGGAGAGACAGCCCTGAGGAATGAGAGAGCTTGGAGTTTCCAGAGGGGGAGTTCAGAATCCAGCAAGGGAAAGAGAGTCTAGAACCCAGAGCTGAGAGAGAGTGCTCAGAAGATCAGAGCTGAGACCCTCTGTGAAGGGGATGCCGCTGAAGGAGGGAGCAGAAAGAGTTCTCTAGTGTACAGTGGAGCCAAATGGGGCTGATGAAAGTGGGGGTCACCTATAGATTTCCCCAGGACAGACAGCAATGGTCAGAGAGGGCTGGAAAGAGCCAAAAGTTTAAAGCAGTAGAAGAAGATGCCTGCTGGCTCTCTGAGCCAAAGAACTGAAGCTAGAGAACTGGAGAGGGCTGGGCGCTGGGGAACAATGTAGGGGTGAGCCCACTGATGTCTACCGGCAAGAACTGGAACCATACCTGGGAAGGAAATACGGCAAAGAAGCATCCCACCTGGAAGAGCTGGAGGAATGATGAGAGAAGACAGATTTGTACCAGAAACTAGGCTACGGGGAGAGAAGCCGGAACCATAGTGGAAAGCTATGGTGAGGAAAACCAGAGGCTCCAGAGCCATACCAGAGAGTGGAGCTGTGGTGAGGGAAGCTGGAGCCATAGTGGAGAGCTGGGCTGTGGTTAGGGAGCCGAAATTGCACCAGCTGGGTCATTGTGAGGGAAGCCGGAGTCATACCAGAGAACTGAGCCAAGATGAGAGATGCTGGAGCCATACCAGAGAGCTGAGCCATGATGAGAGATGCTGGAGCCATACTTTGTGTGTGGATGGACTGTTGGGACTCACAAGATTGAATTTACTGTTTGGAGAGTGCTGAGGAATTCTAGACTGGTTGTGGGACTTTTGTAATAAATTAACCCCTCAAAGGGCTGTTTATTTTCAGAAAGCTTGTGTGGAGTCACAGGTGGCTGCATAACAAAAGGGGAAACTGAAGAAAGTGCACTGATCATACCAGAACCTGCTGCCAAAGGGTGCCCCAAGCAGGGACTGTCCTACCACATAAGTTGGAGAATGTGAGTGGCTCCTGATGAGAGGGGAACTGCCTAGAAGAAGGGAAGTGAGGTGGGAGGGGCCACGAGGGGGCATCCTGGAGGCAGCCACCTATGACACAGGGCTATATATTTATCTGACATTTTATAGACAACTTAAAACATTTAAGAAGTTCTCACTTTTTCAGTACATTCTATAGAGCGTTTCAAAGGGATGCACTTTGAATTTTCTGATAGACTGGCACTGAGGTCAGCGTCCATGTTTGCAAGGCTTTATAATATACAGGTCTAACTCTGATCCTCATTTTTACATCTTGATTGTATTCCGTCATAGAAACCAGACACTCCAGGCGGTGGTTTTAGGGCAATTACTACAATTATCAGGTGGTCACTCTGCACTAGATTTCATGCTTTATAGAACAACAATCACCACTCAGAACTATATAGCCTTTCACATTCTATTTCTTAATTAAGGAGGGTGTTTTGCAGTGCAGATACTGTTACTAGACTGTGGTTTTTAATTTTGCTATACAGTAAAACTTTGCTAATTCACAGTAATAACTGGCAGACACACTGCAAATTAATGAATTTTGTGAATTAGAAAGTAAACAAACATGATAAAAAATGTCAAGAATACTACAACACACAAGGAACTTTGCTTATTCTGACAAATATAGTTTAGTTTTAATTATAATGATACTTGATAGTTTTTTGCAACCAAATGAGTCCTACAATCAGTATCCTGTGATTGGACTCCTGTGTATGTATTCAGCCCCATTGACTCTACTGAGGCTCCGCACAATAGTCCCCTGGGTGAAACTCATCTCAATTTTGTGAACTTAATAACATGACACCTGAGCTATTGCATCTTTGCTCAGTCTGGTGAGTTTTGTGGCAATCAATTCGTGGAATAGTGGAGTGAGAAACGGTGAGCTTCTATTATAAAAAAATACTGTAACTTTTAAAGCTGTGTTTGCATGGTGTTAAAAGGAACACTGGAAAATAGATAAATGACAATTCGACCTGCTTGATCAAAATTACTGTCATCTGACTAGCAATATGCCCTGAGCTCAGATCCCTCTCATTTTGTTTATAAATCCATATATCCAAGACCTTCCATATTCCATAGTCCATATCCAAGACCTTCATAGCGATAAGCTACACTAACCAGTATTATTTAGAAGGGCTAGTGTTTTATGATCTTGAACTCCCCCCTCCACAAGAAATTAACAAACATTAATATCCCATGCTGTCTCCACACATTGTTTTTAGGTCATCAGTGCTCACCTTCAGATGGAATTAAAAGACTCTTCCCCATCAGGTCAGACCAGTTACCATCAAACTTATTATGCATAGCGCAGTGGTTCTCAAACTTTTTGTATTGGCGACCCCTTTCACACAGCAAGCCTTTGAGTGCAACTCCCCATATAAATTAAAAACCTTTTATATGTTACACCATTTTAAAATGATATTTTTATGTTTGTTAATGTCACTTTTCACAGCAGACTGCCGTGTGTAGACTTCATATCAGACTTGCTAACTAGCTGGGAGACATGCACTTGTGATCCCCACATAATAACCCTGTGACCCTCTGAGAGGGGTCGTGACCCCCAGTTTGAGAACACCTGGCCTAGTACTTCCAGTAATGGCCTGTGCCTGAAATTTATAATAGAAAGAATGGGGAAGAAATTTCCCAATGAGAAATTTCCCAATTCTATAATAGCCCTTTTCAAGGTTTCTTGCTCATTCTGCAACATCTGGTGATAGTCACTGCCAGACACATGCTATGGGGCTAGATGGGCTACTGCTCTGATCAGATGTAACAAGTGGTGTTGGTGAAATCATGGCTCTGTTGAAGTCTTGGGGACTTTTGATTTTGATGGGGCCAAGATTTTGCCTTATGTTTTTAAGGAATAATAGTGTGCTACCTTTCATGTGTGCAAGGAGCACTCTATCTCCACCTGAACTGTAATATCTGAATATGTGTTATCATTGGTCACAAAATTACTCTGCCTCTTTAAATCCAGTTTGCTTGTATGATCCCCAACAGCAGCGAACAGAGTAGGCTGCTGGCATAACATATGAACAAATATTTCTTTTTGTTGGATTCAGATAATTAGAGGATTTGGCGAAAAGAAATCTGATGAGGTTCAACAAGGACAAGTGCTGAGTCCTGCACTTCGGACGGAAGAATCCCATGCACTGCTGCAGACTAGGGACTGAATGGCTAGGCAGCGGCTCTGCAGAAAAGGACCTAGGGGTTACAGTGGATGAGAAGCTGGACATGAGTCAACTATCTGCCCTTTTTGCCAAGAAGGCTAACAGCATTTTAGGTTGTATATGTAAGGATATTGCCAGTCTGGAGTACTGTGTACAGTTTTGGGCACCACACTACCAGAAGGATGTGGAAAAATTGGAAAGAGTCCAACAGAGGACAACAAAAATGATTAGGGGACTGGAGCACGTGAATTACGAGGAGAGGCTGAGGGAACTGGGATTGTTTAGTCTGCAGAAAAGAAGAATGAGGGGGGATTTGATAGCGGCTTTCAACTACTTGAAGGGGGTTCCAAAGAGGATGGATCTAGACTGTTCTCAGTGGTACCAAATGACAGAACAAGAAGTAATGGTCTCAAGTTGCAGTGGGGGAGGTTTAGGTTGGATATTAGGAAAAACCTTTTCACTAGGAGGGTGGTGAAGCACTGGAATTGGTTACCTAGGGAGGTGGTAGAATCTCCTTCCTTAGAGGTGTCAGGCTTGACAAAGCCCTGGCTGGGATGACTTAGTTGGGGATTGATCCTTCTTTGAGCAGGGGGTTGGATTAGATGACCTCCTGAGATCCCTTCCAACCCTGATATTCTCTTATTCAAATTTACCTGCCATTTATTTCAATATAAAGCATCTCTTTCCTTTTCCTATGGGAAAACGAAAAAAGAATTGACAGCTCTGTTTTTATTTATCCCCTTCATAATCATAAATACTGCATTAAGTCTTCCTTTTACAAAGCTAAGTAATCCTCCATTGCAATCTCTCATCACAGCCCCAATATGGCTCTTATTGTAGAAAATGGCAAAAATCATGTTGATTTCCCAGGGAGCAGGAGTGGGCCCGCTATATAAGCTCTCACTGTACATCTGGCCATCTGTGCTGAAGTAACTAAAAAGAGCCAAAGTAAGTAAAGATGAGATGGAAATAGAAGAGGACATAGGGAAGTACCAGCAATTCCTAAATATAAAAAGATAATCAGTTCTAAGAAGGTACTATAAATAATAGATAGTAAAGAATTCAGAACTATATATGTAGTCTAAAAAAGCATAGTCATTTTCTTGGATTCTCTTTCTTCTTTATAAAGCTGCTAGAATTATTTAGGAATGTCTGAGGAAAAACACATTTATTCATTTTTTTGTGAAGTTCATTTTATTTCCTCAAGGACAGAGGCTTATTAATTATTGCTCTGATCCTGCACCTTTTTCTGAGCAGCTAGTACAATGCACTATTATTGGAGAGGCCTATTAACTTCAGTGAAGCACCATGCAGGTGTATGGATCTGTCCCTTTGGAACAAGCTGAAGAATTAAGGTGTGAGGGCCCACTCCTGCAAACTTGATGACGTGGCATGGGTGCCAATTCAATAAAGCATCCCTAATTTAGGAAAGAGTACATGCTTAAATCGTATGGAAGTCAATGGGACATGGTGTTTTCTTGAATCAAGGCCACAGTGCTCACAGCCCTATGGAGTCCACCTGAAGTTCAGAAGATAAGGTTCACAGGATCAGACCCAGATTTTGGACAGCCTCCCATGACACTTTAAATAAGTCTATCTTTCTTCCTCCTCTTCTCTCCACCACAAGAGCTATTTTTGCAACAATCATTCTCTTATATTCGTTGTTTATGGAGGTGTACAGAAAAAAACATTTAAATGGAAGAGAGTTCTTGCTGTGTTGCAGGATTTTAACAAGTGAGTACATAACAGGACTACTTTGTCTCTGAATTTGTTAGTCCCAGGATTAACTCCGGACTGAGTTGCAGTTTCTATATCAAGCTAGGGGCCTTTCTATGCTGTTTTGCACTAAAGGCTTGATCCAACTGCCATTTAAAATTAGTGAAAAGACTCCCATTAACTTCAATGGAAGTTGGATCAGGCTTTAAATCCGGATATAACATATATGAAAAATACCAAAGATGAAGAAAACATCTGTCTGTCTAGGTATTTACTCAGCCTTTATCACAATAATATTGCAAGTAGACACGACTCAATTGTTTTTCTTCCCCAAAGCCTGACACCTTTTCAATGACAACAGCCAAATACCAAAACAAGTGTCATCTGAAAGCCAAAAAACGTTTGGATTTCTACCAACACATTTTTGGGGTTTGGGTTTGCAATGAAAAACTGAACGTATCTGAGGAAAGTTTAAAATTGAGGACAATTTTAACAACACACCACTCAGTAGTTTTACATGTCATTCAGGTGGCTGGAGTTTTCCTTCTTTCACTTCAAATTAGATTATTTTATTAAAATTCCATGATCAACTTTAAATGCCTTCCTGCAAAGGCCACTAACTTGTAAACAGTTGCACACATGTGAAACTTTATACCCACGAAAACTCCAGTTAAAGTCAGAACTCTCATTGAAGTCAATAGAACCCAGGTGTTCTGAGTTCCAATCCAGTGCCGAGTAGTATCACTAGTGACTACCATTATAATTACAAAATGGAGACTTTCTGGCCCAGTACTAGAGCTGTTCCATGCATGGAATTGCCATTGACTTCAATGATAGTTCTGCATCAGTGGTTCCGCACACTGACAATTGCAGCATCACATCAGACTCTTGTATTTCTTCTCTGTTTAACTCACTGAATGCCCTGGGAAATATACACTAGTAAATATCCTGCAAAAGGACCCAGACATGACCCTTGTGAGATTGTGCTGTCAACGGAAATAGAACAGCCCTTAACTGAAAATAAAGGCCATTCAAATGAGTTAAAAAGAAAGCAACATGTGCTTCCAAGTGATTTACGTGCACTTCAGAGAATTGCCAGACAGACATTTTGCCATCTACACTGCCTGTACCATTGTCGGATGTGTCAAAACATAGATTGCTCTCTTGAAAGAAGAGAGTGGAAATTGATCACATTATTGGTTAGTGATTAGCCTCATGTGGATTGAGAATTACAGGGTTGGACTGGCTTGTTCACAGGCCAACATGCTATGCTACAAGCATGGTCCAAAGATTATATGTCTTTATACCTAGTGCAGGCAGATACTTGGCACTCTCTTCCTTCTTTCTCCAATGCAGGAAGACACCTTTCTTAAGGTCATGTGAGTGCTGATGAAGGAGGGCAATGCTGGGACTGGGGTGGGAGTGGACTGGGTGCAGATATGTGCTACTGTTGGAATACTAAGGGAATTTTTTCCCTTTGTTGGCCAGAGGTCCATGGCCAGTGCTTAAAAAAATTATTGGATTTTGTAAATGTCAGAGGTTCAATAAGGATTTTCGGAAAGGACTCCCAGGGACACTGATGGCAATCTAACAATTTGTTTCTTTATTAAGGGGAGGGGTAATGGGTGAGTTCAAAGGCTAATTACAGTAATTAACTATTAAACAATTTTATCAAACAGGTGACTATTAAACAGTTCTAATAAACGGATTCTTATTACACTACTCTATTAAGCAAGTTTTTCTTATTGATTAATTGATCTAATATAACATTTACAACAAGGAAAAAACTACTATTACTACCAACGGGACACAATTATTTACATGAGAAAGATTTACAGCATGCGAGATATTGGTGGTATCTTAAATTCTGAGGTAAAACAATTATAGAAAAGAGACACCCGAGTGACGCCTCAAACTCTGAGGTGTACACTCACAGAAAAGAGGAACACAAGTAACAGTACAAATCCTGAGGTGAAAATCTACAGAAAAGACCTACAAGTAATACTTCAGAATTTGTGGTGAAAACTTATGAAAATAAGACACATAAACAGCATTACGAACTCGAACTCAACCGGCAATCGTTATGCACTCAAAGGGAGATACGGGAGCGGACAGGTGTTGTCCAGGTTGATCAGGCCTGGGCTAAACGTGGAACGCCTCTGAAACGTATGGCGCCAATTCTCAGAGTAAGAAGGGCAGAGGGGAAACACAACCTCGGTGCCTGATTGGGCAGATGTAAATAAGGCCCTGTCACTAGGCTGATTAGTTGCATGCCTGGCAGGTGCACCGTTCACACACAAAGATGGCACCCTGAAGCCTTCACTTCAGCTGGGCAGAGTTCACAGCCTAGTTGCCACAGCTGTACAAATGCAAGAGACACAGACCAGAGCGGCCAGGACAATCGTGCAGGCTGACTTGTGCAGGGAAGCTATATTTAACAGGTCTGAAAACATTTCATTTGTTATCTACCAAAGTATTATTCTGACCTGAAGTTTTACTTAGTAATAAAATATAGAACAATATTTAAATAAATTAGGTGACACTTTAAAATCATGTCCTTCTGATTATTGTCTGTTCTTCACCACTTCACCTCCTACATGCCTTTCGCAGCCCATGATCTCAGACACCCGCGGTTAGAAATGAATGCTTTATACTAGAGCTGGCTGAAGAACAGGAAAACTTTCTCAATTTTGCCTTTTTTTCTACCAGCTCTACTTTAATACCATTTAGAAGCTGCGATAACAAACTTTCAAATGTCTAATAGCTTTTGTCCCAGTTTGAAGAGTTCTCAGAACAGCAGTCACTGCTGTCAGTTAGGGCTTGAAGTGAGGGGTATAAAGGCTAGATGATAATCAGAATGTTGTGCTTTTAAGGTCTGAGGACTACGGAAAGTGAATCATATGGACTAGAAAACACTGCTATACACTCTGATTCTCCAACCCTGCAACCACTCCTACTCTTGTTTAATTTTACAGCCATGAGTAGCTCCATTTAAGCCAATGGGACAGCTTGTGGTAGTGCCTCCCTACCCGGGTAAACAGATACACTAGTCCTGCTCGAGCTAGCATATTAAAAATAATAGCATGGATATTGCAGCAGGGTCCAGTTGCCTGAGCTTGGACCCAGGGAACCAGGTGGACTTGTACTCAGACAGCTAGTCTGTGCCATTGCCTGTGCCGCAACATCCGCATTGCTACTCTTTGCCAGAGGATGTTGTGAAGACCAAGATTATAACAGGGTTCAAAAAAGAACCAGATAACTTCATGAAGGATAAGTCCAGCAATGGCTATTAGCCAGGATGGACAGGGATTGTTTGGCAAATGTGTAAAGTAGGGAGAGTGAAGGTGAGAATCTAGGAGAGATGGGAATTCCTAGGAATAAGACTTTGATAGAGGACAGATGTCAAGGTAAGTAACTTTTTATTTTTAATTAGTTATTTTAAAGCTGTCCCTTTAACTTGGAACTGCTGTACAGCTGCAGTCAAACCACTTTCAAAGAAGAGTTATTCTATAATGTCTCTAGCCGCATTGAAATGGTAATTTAGACATGTTATTCATACGCTGGGTTTCTTACAAAGGAGGAAATAAACCAAAGGAAAATGCCTTTCATCCATAGTTAAAAGAAAATGAATTTGGGAGAACCCTTAAAATCACTGATGGGAGTTAGAAACTGCCCCATTTATATAGCTTGGCTGAGGTGTAGATAGTGCTATGGAGTAGTCTTGTGCAATTCTTCCCCTCCAAAAACATATAGAAAAGTTTCCCAATAGACCCATGTAATGGGGCAGTTGCCCCATTCCTGAAAAACGGGTTGAAATCAGCCCTGCAGAGGGTTGTGGCTGGGATAAAGAGTGAAAGCAGCTCAGGGAGTAGCTGACCACAGGTGTGAACAGCCCAAACAGGCCACAGCTGGCCCGATAAAGGAGCTGAGTCAGTCTCTCTCTCTAGCTCTGGAGAGAGAGGAGCTTGGCTGCCTGGGAGTAGGGTACCTGAGGTAGAGCAGTGCTAGGGAAAGGCAAAAGAAACTTGGGAGCTCCAGCGGCCTAAGAAGGTACTGGGGCTGCAGAGGTGTAGTCTGGGGATACGCAAAGGCAGAAGGTCCTACCCCATTGCCGATGATGAGTGGCCATTACACACTGCAGTCTGCCTCAGTGACTGGGTGCTAAATGATGACCGGCAGTAGCCACTGAGTGAAGATGGGTTTAGAGGGTTGAGAATTTCCCTGGGAGGGAACACCCAGAGCAGGGGTACTGCAGAGGGCAGAACCCCAGGGTAAGAGACACTGGGGTCTGGGAGGGACATGGGGGGCCTGCAAGACACTGGCCAGCAGAGGGTGCTCTGGAGGCAGAAGTTTCCCAAGATGACCAGCAGGAGGTGCCACACCAGTCAGTCTCATTTTGCTACAACCTCCCTCAACAGAAGTCATAGGAGGGACTGGAAGGCCCCATCAGGGATCAAAGTCGCTTGTACTAGGTGTTACTCAAGCATGTAGTGAAGAGTGAGCCTCAGTTCAAGACAGCTTTCAACTTGGACCCCATCCTGCAAACATTGAGCCACATGGGTGATCTTACTCCATGAATATCCCCACTGAATTCAGAGGGGTTTCTCATGTGTGGTGTTATACATGTGACTGTATGTACCCATATTCATGACTGGGACACAACCTGGCCCTCCTGTTAGTGTTCAGAGATTGTTCTTTGTGTTGCCCATCATCAACCTACTTTTCCTAAGGGATTTTGTGGAAATCATAAATCAACTACTTACACAGTATGTCTGCACTACAGATCTAGCGAAGGTGAGTAACAATAGCAGTGAAGGTGCGTCAGCACAGGCTTCAGCACTGGCTAGTTACCCAAGTACCAGCCCTTTGGATACGTATTCAAGTTGTTGGCCTGTGCTGGGGTCCATGCCACTGTGTCTTCACTACTATCGTTACCCATGCCAGCCAGATTAAAGCTAGTGTTGCAAATCCCAGTTGGTCCCTATGTCCATCTTTAGGCACCTACATAGCTTTGTGAATCTGCCCCCTAGCCATGGAACTATGGGCTTGATCATCTGAGATGCTAAGTACCCTCAACAGAAGGTGGCATCAGGGGGATCTTAGAGTTCTTATTATCTGATGGGATTGGGCCATAGAGATGCATGCCTTCACTAACTGAAATCAAGATGAGTGTTTACATGTAAGCGATTTCTGTGAAAACCGTAAGTAACATAAAAGGAAAAATCCTTGCAGAAAATGACATAGTATTAGTTAAGTGAAAAGATAGCACTACACTAAACACTGTCTCTGAAACAACTACATTGGTAGCAAACCACTTTTTAGAGAAATTGCTGCTGATGTAGATATACTACAGTGTCTCCCAAAATACCCACTCATAGCACAAGACAGAAATATACTTTCCAAAAAAAATATAATTGCATCTCATTTCTACAAAATATACCACTGAACACTTTCATATGCTGCATGTGTTGGGCCCTAACACATTGTATAGATTATGTAAAATAGAACATGGCTAGGACTTGATTTGGTAAACACTTACACATATGCATAATTTACTAATGTGTATAGTCCTGCTGGACCAGATCATCCCCTCACATAACAAAAACCCATTGGAAGGGGCTTTGGGGATAGAAGAAGCCTCCACGAGGATACATTCATGGAGATACACCAGCAGAAGGGTTTTCTCTATCCCCCTAACAAAAAAGGCTGCAGGGTCTCCCCAGAAAACTTACAGACTCCCAGGGATCCGCACAGAAATTCTGTGACTCTGCATTAGTTCTGGCCTTTGATGCCATTTCCTACGATTCCCTGGCTGTCCTGAACAGATAACAGAACTCATCGATCCTCTGCAGGATCTGGAAGGACACAGTGTGTGCTCCCTTGGCTCCTAATCCTCTCATCTTCTGTGGAGCTCAGAATACTCTCCTCCAGGACAGAAACAGGTGCACTGACACTATGGAGGCTGCTTAGCCCCCTTCCCTGGGAGAAGAATGATATACACATAGGAAGAATCCCCACCCTGTGTTCGGGTCTCAGGGCCATTGAGTTTCTGTGAGTAAAGTTAGTTGTGAGCATAAGTATTTGAAAGATCAGAGCTACAGGTGGTAACTTTCAAATGTGTTTGAAATACATGTGACACCTGCTATACTGTGCTCTAAGGCCCCAATTCAGCAAAGCATATAAGGACATGCTTAACTTCCAGCACTTGAAATCAGTTGCACTTAACCACATAGTCCAGTATTTTGCTGAATTGGGGCATTAGGATCCAAAGCCCACTGAAGGCAATGGAAGACTTATATTCATTTAAATACATTTTGAATCAAACCTGCAAGTTAGACTTAACATTCAGGCCCGAAACCAATATCCCTCAGGTGGGCTAAACTCCTTGTCAGGTCAGTGGGAACTCACTGGAGCTTACCTGGGTTTTGTCCCAAACTGTGGACTGCTTTTTTATGAAAGGAGGAGAGACTGCTGGAGTTTGAATATCATAAGAGGTTCAGTTCCCAGCTTTTCCACCCACCCCAATACGCTCAACAAAGATCATTCTGTCTGCAGCTCGAGCACTTCTCTAAACAGACTTTGCAGCACTTAGGCTGTTACGGTTTCCACCATAATATCAAATCTCCTACCCCAAGCCCATGAGGGACCATTTTTATAGTGGCATAGTCCTTTCTCCACAGTGACCAAAACAGCGAACAATTCTCAGAACCCCATGTCAGCTTAATGAATGAGGAAATGAATGAGCAATAGATCTTGAAACCGTAATTCATATTCCTAGATGACTGGACACTTTGCATGTAGGCAGTACTTTTATCAGACGATTTTGAAACCCTGTGGCCAGACTCACATTAAGTCGGGTAGTTAATGGCAATACTACTGTACCCAATTATTTGTAGAAGGGTAAACTGAAGTTCACAGGAGTTTTATCCAAGGTCACACAGCCAGAAAACAAATTGTAAGTGAAACGTACATATTTTTATTGGGCTGTATCAGCCTTTCAAAACTGTCATAACAATTTATCAGCTAATAAAATATACTCGCCCACATTGCAACAGTGCTACCTGTCTATTTAAAAAGAATACTTGCTGTTGATGAGTTTTGCCAGACGGTGAGTGAAAAAAGTACTTCTAGGAAACTTTAATTTTGTGAGGATTTTTTTATTTAAAGGTACATTAGCTCAGGTCCATACTAAAAAAAATAAAATATCAGTATACAAACGTACTCTTTTTCAAACACAGGAAACTGAACTCACACATTACCTGAAAGTTGCTGACAAGCTCCAAGGAAAGGTGCCCTTTTCCTTTCACTGTCAAACAGAGGTGATCCTGTCATTTTCCTCCACCTTCACTGGTTATGTCATTGCTGAGGTCAGTTTTGAACAGGACTTGGCTGTTTATGAAATGTGAAATCAACATCAACAATCAGCATCAAGTTCAAGAAGAGAGCCTTGGGCTAACAAATAAAAAAAAATCCTATTTTTTTCCCACAATGAGAAAACTCTATACACAGCCACCACCTAAGGGCTTTTATTGCCTTGGGCACAGACGGAATCCATATTTAGAGAGTACAGTCTAAACATTTTCACTCACTGCACTCATTTATTTCAGTGGCAGTCTTCCCTCTACGAGATAGTGTTGCCAGTCATGAATCCCTATTTAGATTAAACATGAAAGGGGGTCTATCCTCCCATCAGCACAGTGGGGATTTATATATACAGCCCAAATTAATGTCCTAATCACAACTGACAGAACAGAACTCAAAATATCCCATCTCTAGAGAGCTAAAGAAATATAGTCTGAGTCTGATCATTTGAGAATCAGCATTGCTTATCATGGCCACATATTTCAGTAAAAGAATTCATGGAGGAAAGTGCTAACAAGAATGAGGTGAATAATGTGTGTGTCGAGGGGGTGGGGAGAATTATCTGAACATTCAGTTGAATTCTGAAGAGAATGCAATTCAGCTCTACCCTGACCCTTCTTATTCATTTGAAGCTAATACTCATAGAGCAATATTTTTATTCAAAAGAATGTGTGTGGAAAGCACCTATCTCATACATACTTGCCTGACTATACATTTGCATGCACATGTCTTCATTCTGCAAGTTTTTGCAGGAGCCTTGGTTATGATTCTCCAGCCAACTTGCTTGTAGAACACGCGGTTTCTCTTTCAGACTACTGTAAAACAGAGCTGCCAAAGGGGTGGTGTTTTCTGTCCTTAATAATCAGGAGCAATTCCTTTCTGGGACTGTCCCCATTGCTTGTCTCTGTGTAATAGTGTACCAAAGCAAAGCTTGATAACAGATAAGCTCTGCACAAAGTGACAGAACAGGGTTACACATAACCAAATCTTTATATAATCTGACCAAGTTTACACTTGTAGTATTTGCTCGTAGGGTTTGTCTATCCCTAAAGAATCCACTGAAGTTCAGACTGGGTAATTAACTATTCAAACAACCAGGGCTGGCTCTAGGCACCAGTCGAGGAAGCGTGTGGTTGGGGCGGCACATTTTAAGGGGCAGCATTCCACCAATCTTGGGGTGGCACATTCCGGGCTGCTTCTCTTCCCCCCCCCAGCCATTTTTTTTTGTCTGGTTTTTTTTTTTTGCTTTGGCCGCAGAAAAGTTAGACCCAGCCCTGCAAACACCCTAGCAAAGGATGTGGTGGATTCACTGTCACTTGAAGTCTTTCAACCAAGACCGAATGCCCTTCTTGAAAAAATGCTCTAGCTCAACTACAAGATATGGGCTTGCTGTAGAAATTACAGGGTGAAGTTCTATGGCCTATGTTATGCAGGTCCTCAGATTAGATAATCATAATGGTCCTTTCTGGATTTCAAACTATGAATTTACATAGCATGAATGTTATGCAGAATATACTACATAAGGACATTGTTAATTGGATATAGGGCATCACATCACCCACACAAACACACTATGTAATATATAGGAGCTCTGGCTAGATTTTTTAAAAGGTCAGAAATTACATTCTAGACCTCTGCAAAGCACCAGCAGGAGCAACAACAGCATCATCACTTTTATTCTCAGCCTCACCTATATGCAGGGTTTCACATAAGCAGGATAACCTACTGTTAAATCACTAAACTCAGATTATAGAGATCTGGGATCAATTCCCAACTCTGACACCGACTTCCTGTGTGATCTTGGGCAAATTACTTAATCTCTCTGTCTCATTTCCCCACTTCATGGGATTTTGTAAGGACAAGCTCATTAACATCTGTGAATTGCTCAGGTATACAACAGTAATGGAGACTAGTATCTACAAAGATAACATGTAGTTGCTGAACAAACATCTCATGCCATAAATTTAGGCCGATATTTTAAATTAAAGAACTCAGGAAGTTGCAGAAGCAGCAGTAGTAGCTTCCACACATATTCAGGTTTTCACAGGGCTATTTCTCACAGATCTGAAATGAATTGTTTGACAAGACTCTAGTAAACGATGTCTTGTTAAAGTAAATTTGACTGAATATTCCTGGACACTTTTTTTGTCCTGTCTTTCAGCTCTAGTGATACTGTAGGTGAGGGAATATGTGGAATACACCAGAATATGGTAGGAGAGGACATAATGCTACTGCTTAAAAACAACACCATGGACACTATTTCTCCAAACACCAAGCTAGAACTCTGGCACTAATACAATTAATTCAATGACAGTGGAAAAGGATAGGATCAGAGGGCACTTGAAAACAAAGTTAAACAAAGTCTTAATAAGCTTTGAAAAATTTCATCAGAAGGGCTGACTTTTCTACAATAAAGCCCAAACTAATGGGCACTGCCACATAATAATTCAAGACTCTGGACACCACCCATACAGTAAAGTGATTTTACTTTTATTACTGTCCATCATAAATCAAAATGACTCCAGCAGAACCCCCTTCTGTCTTCCGGGGAAATTTTATCAAGTGACTTTGTCATATGTAATAGAATTCAACTCAGTATATATATTGCTTGTTCTTCTAGGAATAGGTTCCTTTCACTCCCCTACCCACTCCAAAGACAAAGTCATTTAAGCTTACACAACTAAAACCACATTAACCCTTATTTCACTAGTTTCAAGCAAATAACCCTGTCCCTTTGCAAACAGAACTGTGCATGGACACACAAACAATTTGCGAGAATGTAGCAGGTAAAACCTGAATGTCTACAGAAACTCGGATTTTTTTTAAGTCTGAGATCTACAGAATGTAACACGAGAACTAATACTCTTGTGGAAAAAGGCAGAGGAAATGGTTTAAAATTCACTAAAACTCACTGCTGATATCCTGCTAGACTGCTTCATGCTCTATCCCACTCCCTGAAGAGTATCAAACTCACAGTGACTTAATCAGATGTGCTCCTCTTCTTTATAAAAGTCATCCAAACAGAGGACAGAAACACCACTATGTGACTTAGGTAATCAATCATGACTTGAGTGAAAGATTGTGAGTACAGAACATGTGAAGTGAACAGTTCATGAACAACCCATGCACAGGAACATGTTCATTCATATTTGTTGAATCACATTAATTGACAACCACATATAAAACACATCCATGCTATGGACAATTTGCAAAGAAAATGAAAGAGCCATCTCTGAGGAATAAATTGTTTCTTAGGAATTGTTTGCCTAGTTGTCACCACTAGGCTCCCTGAAAACTACCAAATAAAAAGACATTGTTCAATGTACATGTGTAATATCAACATTAGAAAATCTCCTTGCTCACATAGGGTAACTGAAAAGAAGTATGTTTGCTACAAATCTGCTATCAATATTGAGGCCCAGTAAAACCCTTGGGTAAGGGGGGCGTTAAAGGGATGGATCACAGGCAGGAGGAGGTATGGGAATAACAAAGGTCCATAAATGGCCATGGCAATTGGGACACAGAAATGGGGACCTAAAATTGCCTCACTCTCAGTACTTCTAGTGCTGCCAACGCCAAGCAGGAATAAATTGTCTCTGGAAAGTTTGTATCTTACAAGCAGGTTTTCAGAGCAGGAGACCAGGATGCTGTAATAATATAGGTACAGAGAACACCAAGTTTCTGTGTATAGTTCATCCTATAAGAACTCCTCCATTAAGTAACACATTTAAAGCTAGTCTGCAGGCAACATTTGACAACATAATGTAGGGAACAATCCTGCATTGGCAAGGCTATGGACTAAAAGCCTTGACAGGTCTCTAATTTCTGCTGTTTACCTTGTGATCTTTAAAAGCCTCAGAGACAGATTTTTAAAAGTATTTGAGGACTGTGATGCTGCTTATAATCCTCACACCAGGGTTAATGAGCAGCTTTGTACCCAAAAGGCCCTGCCCAGCCACACCTGCTGGACAATGGAGGCCCAGCTCAAAATGGGGCTGCCAGATTAGTCAAGGTGGATAAAATAAGGGAACGTTTATACGCTGTTTGCTCCCGCTGAGAAGCTGCAGGAATGCCACGCCACCTGGACCAAACTCTGTTGCCGAACCGCTGCAGACCCCTGGAGAGACCAGAAATGGTGAGCTGTGATTGTAGGACAAGAGCCCCTGGGTCATGGTCAAGGAGAACCATCCCTGTGAGTCCATAAGTTGACCCTGTTGTGACTTCGGAGGAGAAGAGGCTGAGGTCAGAAGGGACCTAAGGAGTAGGCTTGGTGCTGTCTGCCCCCAGGCCACTCATCTGACCTGCCAGTGACAGGGCCTTGGGCTAGAACCTGGTGGAGCAAGAAGGGTCCAGATTCTGCTACAACTGACCCCACAGACTCTCCTTGTACTGCTGCAGACTCTCACCCCGTTGGACAACACTGTCCCTCCCTCCCGCCCTAACAGGGACTTCATGGGATTTTCAAAAGCACCTAAGCTCATTGATTTCAATGGATGTTACACACCTACATGCTTTGGAAAATACCACTAGGTGCCTAGATGCCTTCAAAAATCTGACCCCAGGGTTCATAACATCTAATATTTAACAGTCAAGAAGAGGTCATCTTAAGCCCATTTCTAATGTCTTAGGAACAACTCAGATAGAATTTCAATGGCAGTATTTCCTGAGTAATGGCTGCAGGACCAGACATTTTATAGACCATAGAAAAAATAAATTGACAAGAATTCCTCTATAACCAGATAATAACTAAAGGTTATTGTTTCTGTTAATGTCAGCAATAAAAACCCAGGTGGATTGTACAATCTTACATTTAGATGGGTAGCTGAACAATAATCATACATAGGAAGTTCATATTATGGTTTACTTTCAGAGGCATTTAAAATGTAAAAATAGGTAACAAGATAAGCAGTTAAACTAAAGAAGGAAAAATGCCAAGTAAACCTGATAATCTTGTGCTCGAAGCAGGAGTTCTGGTCTAGTCACTGAGGCCTGATTTTCAGATGTGCTGATTACCTTAGCTTCAATTTCGTGAAAGTAGGTGCGCAGCACTTCCAACCATCGGGCCTAAAGCGTCTCAAGTTGGCCATTCAAAATTAGAGACTGCTTCTGAAAATTTGAGCAGTAACTTCTCTGTGGTTCAGTGTGTAAAATAAAGGCAATACGTTTCATTAGTGTTTTATAAAGGACTTAAAGCTGTCCATGAAGGGAAGGCACCGTGGAAGTGCAAAAATATTGTTATGTAGTGTGAGCTGGTGAGGTTCCCATTTTGCTCTCAAATACTACACAGAGTCTAAAGTCACCAACTTCTTGAGGTTTGTTTTTATTATCAGGTGACATAAAGTTCAGCTCAAACCTCCCTCCAGCTTGACTGTTCCTAGGGCTCAGACCATAGGACTGCTCTATTCCCACTCTAGAACTTTTGTCTCCCGAAAGCCACTCCCACCTCTCTTATCCAGCCACCACTCTCCAGTGAGCCAGCAGAAACTTGCCGTCTGGTATGTGCGGCTATGCAGTCGGGGTTAAATCCTGGCTTCACAGTCCCTGGGAGTTTGCCATGGACTTCCGCTGGGCCAGAATTTCGCCCTAGACATAATAGCAATATAAAACGTATAGTTTAGACAGCTAATTCAAGGTGCAAACCTTCTATAAGGAGATTTTTAAATGTAAATTTCTATTCCTCTAACAGACTGCTGGAATGAGTAAAAGACTTATCTGGAAGTTCATATGTTGTGCAAAAAGGCAGGAATTTTTAAAAGTGTCCCAGTACCCCTAAAATAAATAAAAATGTCCCTTATCTCTCCTTTCTGCAGCACACTCAGTCCTGAGACCTGGGGTTTAATCTCAGGATAACTGGGTAATGTTTGTGGGAGCCCTTTGATAAAATACTGGCAGTACCCTGCTACCTGCATTGTGCTGCCAACAGCTGATCTGACTGCAGTGTCATCAGCTATTTTGAAGAATGGAACAAAACGTACAGAAAAGTAATTAGTCCTGTATGTCCTCTGATATTGTACCAAACTATGGGCCTGATGATGTGACTATGCAAGACACTCGTGCTTTCAGTACAATCAGTACAGATAAGGGCAAATAGAAGTACTCCCATGCTAATACAGCGTTTTAATATAGCACTGTAAAGTAGCAGACAAAAATCTCCCCTTTCTGGAGAGTAAGAGGATCCATTTATATGCTACCAACTGACTGTCTCATCCCAAGGTGTTGCCCTTGTATCTCAAGATTTTCGTAAACAACCTTCTATCCGCTCCTTCAGTCACAGCTCTGTAACTCATTTTAAAACAGAACGAAATACAGCTTCTGGTTCGCTGTAGACTGACCCGTTATTTCATCAGCTTCCAAACTTTTTAGGAAATTAAATGTGGGAATCTTGTTTCATCAGTATTACCCACATAACCCATATTATTAATCCCTAAAAGAAATACTTGGCAAGCTGCCAGCCCTTTTTGCATACTGCAAGTTAGCAATCACATGTTGTAGACAGCACTGGGTCATTCTCGCTGTCAGGAACTGTGTCCCAGGCTCAGAGAAATGTCCTGAAAGATCAGGCCCTGATCTTAGTTTTAAAGCAATATTTGCCACTGTCCCACATTGACTTCACCGATCTATTAAGAGGATACCCAGAATCATGTTTCCATTCACCTGCCCCCTCACAAAGCCAGGATGCAAATGGTTCAATGTGAAATTAGGAAAGCAGGTTTTTCTTCCAGAAATGGACAAAATAGGAAGAAAGAAAATGAGTGCAACTGACCAGAGTTAAAATGAACTAACTCCCTTCTCCTGAAATGATCACAGTTAATACGACAAGAAAATGTAAATGCTTAAATTAACTGACAATACAGTATTTACTATGAAACTATATTCACTGTTAGTTTGATCAGTGGGGAAAACTATGGGCCATATTCTGAGTTACTCTGGTTTAAAACTAGAATAGTTCCTTTGAAGTCAATGGAGTTATTTTGAATTAGATCAGAATCTGTCCCATTTCCCCTAAATAGAGCAAAATGGCAATAGTAATATTTTGACAGAAGGAGTGGGGGGAGGAACTAGAGAAAGATTTAAACTTCCTCTACCTTATAAAATACTGTGAGGGAAAAGAGTATGAAATTTCTAAAATGAAAGCATTGGAAAGTGGTGAGAACACTTGAAAAGTGTTGTACAAGTGTTAACTAGTTAATTATCACGAGGGACTGAAATGGAAGCACTTATACTAAAAAAAAAAATAAATAAAAATAAAAAACAAGGACTGCCCACATAACTGCAAGATTTTGTAAATAATAAACAGAGATGATTGCTCAAGGTCATGAAGCAAAGTGCGAACCATTAAGGGATAGCAAGACAAACCAATACTCCAAAATCACTGTGTATAATTAAGGATTCGGAAGAACCTCTGCATCATGCTCTTCTGTCTTCACGCGTTCACTCTGAGAACATTCAAATGCCACGAGGAGACTGACATGCTACTTGTTAGGTCAACAGTCCCATTGAGATTTCTTCTCATCAGATTCTGGGTCAGCTACATAGTCTGGGCAAATAACACAGTACCAGGACAAATAACATTGAACTGGGCTCTTGTATTTTAGAAAAAAAAAATTGCATGGAAATCAAAAGTGTGTTGCTTGTGTTTGTTAAATAATTCAAACTGTTCTGAACTTCTGACCCTCTCGTTGCATAGCAGTGGAAAAGACTGAAGAGTTCAGTGTTAATACACCATACATCATCAGCAAGAATTTATAGTGTATTAACACAGTTCTTTCCTATTTCAGAGTGAGGCCATGTTCTGCTAAAAGCATTCTAATAGTAATAATCATCAGTGTTATTTTTAGAAATCTTACTCTGTTGCAATAAGATATTTTCATTTTCGTGTGTGTGGATGGGAAGAGGGAGGAAAATTAAGTTGTTCTTTTAACCTACCTCCCTGTTGCCTCCTAGACAGTAAAAAGGATATCTCCTTTCTTCAAACATTTTTTTCATTGCCCGTTAGTGTACACTGGATTGCTTCCCTGCTCTTCATTGTTCTGGATGATACTTGAGCTGTTTTTTGGCATGTCTCTGTCATGGTCCATGTGTTAGAGCTTATATGGGTCCTTATTGTGCATTCCAGAATTTTAAAAAACCTGATTTGATGACACTTATTCTATATCTATATGAACTATGATAGTATTCTGTATGTTTTTAAACTATTGCATTTACAGTACATGCACATATCAAAAAATCGCTATGATACAGCATCTCACAATATATATAATCTGCAGTATATACATGTTATACTGTACAAGTGTACATATTTAAAAAAAAATCTGGAATGAAAGGTGGATAGGGACGTATCCAAAAACTCCCACTGACTTTACTGGGCTTTGAATCAGTCTCATAGACAAATGCCTCTATATTTCTCATAAATCATAGTATACAGGTTACTTCTGAAGATGACTGGGAAGTTCATGACATTTTTGGAAATATTATATATATATAATATTTGTGTCTATGTACATATATGTGTGTCTATGTGTGCTTTTATATATATAGGCATATACTGTATCTGCATACACAGCTGTATACACATACCTATCACAGTACAGTATATGTTTCTTAAAGTGGCATACACCTGCTACTCTTAAATTATGGGAAACATGCAGATATTATCTGCGGTGCTTTTACCTAGCCTTAAAAACCTTGTTTAAGTGGATTTCTCAGTAACCTAACCGGGAACGCTTTCAACGCCTGCACGTGGTTATTCGTGTACCGTCTAAGGAGGAAGAGTCCGGTTTTAGTCTCAGGGATATTCACGGAGAGGTGATGTGGCGGGGCGGCCAACGCCCCTAGGCTGTATGGGTGTGGAGGTGCAATGGATGGCCGTGGCAAAGAGGCAGGAGTCCCGGCGCGGCTGGCAGCCGGACCCGCTCCACCTCGCTGTTCCTTTACCAGCCGCCCTGTTGAGCCCACCGCCGCGTGTCTAACTTTCCCGGCGAGTGCTGCCCTGGACGGCTCGCTCGGGCTCCCCCTCGCAACCCGGGGAGCGAACGCACCTCCCGGCCGCTCGCGGCTCAGCGGCCGCCGGCCCGTCTCCCTTCCCGGGGGCTGCCCCCCACCCCTGCATAGCAGCCCAGCTGGAGCACGGAGCCCCGGGCGGAGCCGCACCCGCCGCAGCCGGGCGGCTCCGCGGCGCCGGGCGCCCCCGCCAAACCCCCCCCGGGGGGGGGGGGGGGGGGGGGCGGACACCTCGGCGGGGAGCCGGGGGGAGGGCTCGGCTCCGAGCAGTCCCCGCCTCCCCCCCCCCCTCGGCCGTCCCTCCCGCTGCCGTGATTGGTTTCGCCCGCCCCTTGCCTGGGCTCGGAGGCCGCCTCCCTCCCCATCTAAAGCGGACAGTCTGGGAACAGGAGGGAGCCAGAAGGGAGCATGGTACCGACTCTGCAGCAGCCTCCTCCTCCGCTCTGCGCACACAGCCCCGCCGAGCCCCCCGCTGCCTGCGCCGCCGCCGCCGCCTCGTCGCCCGGGCTCCGGAGCCATCTGACCGGCTGGGCAGCAGCTGAGAGGCAGCCCCAGCTGAGCGGGGCTTCGCAGTAGAGCGGGCGGGGAGGCTGCGATGCATAAGCCGCCGCCTCCTCTTCCTCCTCCCGCCGCCGCCGTCTCCGTGCATCCTCCTGCCGCCTGAAGCAGCCGCCGCCGGGTCGCCGCTTCGCCCGCCAAGGACAAGAGCCCGCGTTTGCCCCCCCCGGCGCGCACCGCCCAGCGGGGAGAGGTAGGAGCCCGGGCAGAACCCAGGGCAAAACAGGGATGGCTGGAGGGAGCTGGGCAGCCCTGCCCGGGGGGGCTGGCGGGGGAGGGGGTGTTGGCGCCCAGGTGACAGTCCGTGTGTGTGTGTGTGTGTGTCAGTGTGGTGTGCTTCTTCATAGTGGTGTTGTCGTAAAGCCTGGGGTTTGCCAGCAGCAGCAGCCTCCCGTGTATTGAATGCCTGGCTAATGAATCCCTTGCGCCTGCGCTTGCTCTCTGCATTAAAAACTTCCTGTCTGTGTGTCTTGGGTGGCAGCGAAAGGGGGGCGGGTGCCGTGGGGTAGCCCCGCTTTGGGGAGGGGTGTGTGTGTGTGTGTATATATCCCTCCCCCGCACCCCATACCTTTACCAACTCCACTACAGCCACACAACAAAGTGAGCACCCCCCCTCCCCACACAAACAGCCCAAACCACAACTTCCCACACTTGCGGTGGCCGTGGGCACCTGACACATCCATCCAGGCGAGGGGCTGCTGCTGACTATAGGTTGAACGAAGGTGGTGGTGATTTTTTTTTAAGAGGCATCTGTTGTAAATGGTTGAAAAGCGCACCCAGAGCAAAGCCATCTACCCCAGAGGCTAGCTTTAAAACTGCCTGAGAATGAATACAAACAATGGGGAAATCTTTCTTCCCCAAATGAGAGCCGCCAAGTCAATCTGTCCCTAATTGTGTGCCTTGCCTTGAGGGTGTTTGGGTTTTTTTTTTTTTTTTTTTTTAAAAAAAAGCGTGACGTGAATGTGTTGATATCTGAGTAACTTCGAGACAAAACATTCATTTTTTTTCTTTAAAAAAGTGAAATCAATAAATCACTTCTAAATCTGTTTCCTACTTATTGTGTAGTCCCAGATGAAATTTATTATTCGTTATTTATCCTTGTGCTGTTTTGTAGGTGTTCTGTGCATCATTTCTGGGGTACCTTCCCCCCCCCCCCCAATTTGAGGTCTTGTTAAGGTTGAGAATGGAGTAGGACTACTTTTTTTGTTGACATTGAGTGGATGTGACTGCCTTTGTCATACTATAATGCAGGTCTGGGGGCATCATGATTTTGGGTTCAGGTCCCCCACAAAAAGAGAGGGAGGGGCTTCCCCGGGGGCTTTGCTGAGGAGTTATTAATACTCTCCATAAATTCTGCATGCTTATAACCTGTCTTTTCATGTAATCTTGTCTTATTATGTAGTGAGTGCCTAGATTTTTTTTTTTTTCCTTGGTATGGTCATTCTTTTAGCAAAAAATGCTGAAGCCTTGCTTATGTAAAATTTGTATTTTGAAACTGAAAACTGCTTAGAAAAATTAGTATTTTGGCAACTAGATTAAGGGAGGAACAAACCAAATTTTTCATCAGGGAAGGAAACTAAGATGTGTAAATGCTTGCTGTAGGCATTTTATTTATGTTTCTGTGCTTCATGTATATGAAACTGGTAAACTGAGAAACTGTTTTTCTTTGTTGGGTATATCTCTTTAAAGTGTGTGTTTTATTTGTTTGTTTATTGTTTAAAATGGTTTAAGCTTGCTAAGCATATTATCGTTTGAGGTCAGTTTTCCGTTACTTAAAAGCCCAACTACTGTAGCTTTAAGGTGACTGCAGATAATAGTATTACTGTCTCTTATAATTAGCAGTCTGCTGAAACTTAAAATCCCCCTTGATAGATGTTATGATCTGTGTGAGAGAAACAGGGGTTTTGCAGTGAGCTTTCTTCCGCACTCTTAAATAAAGCAAGGGTGTGTCTCTTTATTGTGTTCTGGATTTAATTGATTTTTTTTTTCTTTAGAAAAGTAAACTACAGCCATATTTTACATTGATGTTCAACTGCTTCGAACTTTAGTTATTTCAGCAGAATACATTAGTTATTCAGGGAAGAGTAAGTGTGTTGTTTTTTGTTCTTATAACCTGTCCTTCTGGTAGCTACTTATGGAAGTCTTTTCCAATGTATGATCAAACAAGGTGGACATGAAAGTAATTTGGTATACTGACCTATCTAGATCAACACTTAGCAAGTATATGTAAATTTCAACTTTCGTTGTCTCTTCCTATGTACTTATGTCTCCTAAGACCAGTTCTGACATTTTAACAAGAACTCATACCCTACATTTGTAGGTTGCCTGCATTATTCAAGATATTTGCTATTTCCAAAATGTAAATATTATAATATATTTTAAAGCCAGTTATGTCCAGTTGCCATTTTACAGGTAATGGTCATTAAAGTTTCATTTTGACCTCTTGTAGTTCATGCTCTACAGAACTCTAAATAAAGTAGTTATATAGAAGTTGCATTGGATTCAGGTGGGCTTGGAAGAACTAATGTGTATCTGAAAATTCAAAAACCTCCAAGTTTTCAGTGCGTATCTGTCATCTTTTGTAGTTTATGAAATGCAAGTACTGTGTGTCAACCTTTCTCTTGACAACAAAACCCATGAACAAATGTTCAGCATGAATTGTATTGCTTAAATAAAATAATCTATGGTTGTCACGGTTACAAATAGAATAAGGGTTACTAGTTTTTCATCTGCATGCAGTGGGCTGGGGAGAGAAATTTACATTCCTCATGAGTTTGTCATACTTCAAGTACCCAATGTGTGAGAGAAACTAATTCACTATTCTACTTTTTTGTAAAAGACTTGCTGGACCAAAAAGTGGTAGAAAGTAGGAGAACCTTTTTTTTTTTTTTTTTCCTTTTTCTATCACTAGACTCATTCTATGCTTATTTCTACCTGCAGACTAGTATTCAGTAAAATTGCTGCTCTTACTTTTTCTTGTTTGGAAAGTATATTGCATGTAGAGTGACTGGAACTTCTAATGATTAAAGGAACGCAGCACACGCTCCAGTAATACACCGTTCTAGAATTTTTAGGTTTGTGTATTTATGGTGTGACATCACCACTATGAGCACTTCTAATGTCCACTTACAGTGAAGAACTCATTGTCCGCTGGAGTCTTTTATTCATCCATGACTTCCTTGCTGATCTTGGGTGGGTTTCCTCCCCTCCCCCCACTTGTACTGGCCCAATTCTCCTCTCTCTCTTGCAGGTATTAATCAATTGACTTTGCTATTGTAATTCCACCTGTATACTGTTTGAGAACAGAATCAGGCTCTTGATATCTTGGCACCTAACTTCTTGGCGTCAGTCCCTGTGCTGCTTCTCTCATCTATTGTTCGCTCATCTGAAATTCAATTTTGTCCATTACTACTTGTTTTTCCTGACCTTTCAATATAGTTCCTAATGTGGGCGCACCCAGTGTTTCCTCAAGCACACTAGAAATGAACTCCCTTTCTCCCTCACATCTGACTCTAATAGAAGCTTAACATGTTAGGAAGGCATATCCTTGGACTAACTAAACAGGTTAGTCCCATTTCTTCCCTGCTCCTCCCCCTACGTGGTATGACTGCGTTGTACTATTAGCATTTCTTTGTCCTTTACTAATTTTATTAAATAAACTGAGTTGTTAACAATTTGACCAATAAAAAGATGTTGGCTGTACAATATAATACAGGCGCACTGATTAATGTAGGTAATGGATTAAGGAAAATAAGCATGCTATTCTAAAATGTCTGTGAATGACTTGTCTGGTGATAACATGCTGTTTCACTTGGATTTTTTGCTATATGATACCTGTGATGTCATCAGAACCCTATCATCCATAAACTGTGTGCACCTGGGAAAGATCTAATCTTGCAGTTACAGTACTCTGGTGTGTAGTCCGATCATGTCAGTGGGGCTATATGCAAAAGGACCTCTTTTTCCATAGCGTAAAGACTATTCATCTATCTAGTTTAATTTCTCCAATATAGAGGAGCAAATTATTTTTTCGATGATGGGGTTTTCTTAGAGGCATGAGATAACCATTAGCCATGGTACTATAACGAATAATCATAGAATCTATTTAGTGTCAGATATTTTTATGTATATTTACTAATCTCTCTCTAATCAAGTAATACCCTGCAGCAATGAGTTCCACATTCATAAATATCCTAAACTCCCCCTCCGCTTAACAAATAAGTGGATTGATATTACACATTATTTAAAGGGTAGTCAGAATTTTGGGGTCCATTTAAATGTGTCTGGCAGTCTGGATTTGGTCTGCCTATTGACTACCTATGGCTAGTTGAAATGGTCGTGGCTGTTTTCAAGAAACCTTCTTAAAAAGACAATGGACCAGCTTCACTAGCTCAGTTAGCTAACTGTGTTAGAAGTATCATGCATTTAGAGCCATTAAATACTGCTGTAAGGGATGGTATTGCAAATTTCCTCTTAGAAACATCTTGACAGCATCTTTAACTGCAGGAATATATTAATTGTAAATAGTTTTGATATTCATCTATCATCTTTACATTTTCTTCACTTTCCAGTGGTACAAAGGCTTCTTTCCAAGCTATAACAAAATGTATTAAAAATCTAATATGGGAGCACCGTGTCATTGGATTCATAAACAGCACGCTTCACAAATCTTGGGTACATGTTGTTGTTAAAACACAAACAATAACCTATAATTAAACTACTGTTTCATCAGAAGTTTGGGAAACTGCTTCATAAAGAGTAATATGAACAAGTTCTCTTTAGACTGTCATTCGTGCATCGTCTTGATCGCTTCAAGTCACACTTTTCATGAAGTTTGAAGCGTTTTTGTTTTTAGCTTGGAATTTGATATTTAGAATAGCTGGAATAACTGCTTTCTTGAAACCTTTTCCCTAATAACTATGTTCTGTTTTCTTTTTGTTTTTATTGGGACATTCGGTCTAGATTTTAAAGTGATAAAGCCAGTTATGGTAACTAGACAAATTTAACTTTGAAACGTCGGACCTCTTTGTGACACCACTACAAATTTGAGACAATCTGCAACCTTTACATCAGGGGTCAGCAACCCCTGGCATGTGTGCCAAATGTGGCACGCGAGCCAATTTTTTTTTTTTTTTTTTTATGGCACGCCGAGGTCCCAACCACCAGCCCTGCTCAGCCCGCTGTCAGCCTGGGTGAACAGAAGCTCCCTTCTCCGAGCCACCTTGCGCTGTGGCAGGGTAGGTGGTTGGCTCCTTGCTCTGGCCGCCTTGCACCTTGGGCGGAGGGGAGAGTTTGGCTCCCTGCTCCGAGGCCAACCTGTGGGGAGAGGTTGGGGCGGCAAAAAAGCCAGAACTAGCCCTGCAACCGTGACTGCCCCAGGCCATCTCCAAGCCAGCGGCCCCCTGGGACTTCCCCCTACATCCGCCCCTGCCGTGAGCCCCTCACACCACCAAACCCTGACTCCTACACCCCTCCCCACCCCCATGCTCCCAGCCCTGACTCCTGCACTATCCACATTCCCACCTCATGCCCTGAGCCTCCCACATTCCAACCCCTTGCCCAAAGTGTTCCATCCCACACATCCCCAGTCCCTGAGCTCCCCCCCCCCCCGAGGGGAGCTGCAATACGACAGTACCTATAAGAAATTTTAAGTTATTTTCGCCCCTGCCTGAACCACAGACCAGCAGCGGGGCTGGCGGCGGGCTGAACGGTTCAGCCCGCTGCCGGTTTGGGGTTCTGGCCACTGGCCCCCCCTGCCAGCCTTGGTCCGGAACTCAGGCCCCACTCAGCCCACTGTCAGCCTGGGGCTCTGCTTCTGTCGTCTTTAGCTGCCCCTTACTGTGGCCCACATTGGAAAACTCAGGAAAAGCAAGGGCAAGAATCACACTAAACTGATCTGCATTTTAATTTTACTTTAAATGAAGCTTCTTAAACATTTTGAAAACTTGTTTGTTTTACAATACAACAATAGTTTAGTTATGTAATACATAGACTTAGAGAGAGAGAGACCTTCTAAAAACGCATTACTGGCACGCGAGATCTTTAATTTAAGTGAATAAATGAAGACGTGGCACACTAGTTCTGAAAGGTTGCCAACCCCTGCTTTACATGCAGTAATACTGACTTGAACAACACTTTCATCTGTAATCTGTAGGGGCTATAGAGAAGCCTAATCCCTTGAAGCTTGGATCCTCTATGGTAAACGCATCATTTCCTTTTTGCAGTAGTGCCACAAGTTAAAAATGAATGCTGACTCAGTCGGCAATAAAACATTTTTATAACAGGTGATTATAAAATGAAAGGGCTATTACCAGTGCCTTTTAGTTAGGGATTTTTGTGTTTATTTGTGTAACCCTTCTGCCCATCAGAGTTGGCAGCATCAGGAGTTGGTTCAGTATCCAGGGGTTCCATTCCAATAGCACAATACAAAACCGGCTCAAGCCCCCACCCAGTGACCTGGGACAACCATATACCACCCCTCTGGGCGTCTGTAAGACACAATACTTCCCCTCTCGCAAGCACAGAGTCTGAGTGTTTCTCCCTGTTATTAAAAGGCTTTGGTACAATGTGGCATTATATTGGGGAAACACCACAAACAAAGGTAATAAACCAAACCATGAACCAGGAGCCCCCTCCCAGCAAATAGGCCGTGGCCTTCCCTTTGGCTCTTGAGTTCCACAACCCCAAAAAGTCACTCAATAGTCCCAAAAGTCCAACAGCCCAGGAGTCTCTGTTCTTGGTCAGTGCAGAGTTCAAAAGTCACTCGGCAGAGTCTTACCTCCCAGCCTGGGTAGAAATGGAGGGTAGGGCAAGGGGCACCTTACGTGGTCCGAGGCCGACTGCACTGCCTCTCTGTGGGGTTCCACTGCAGCCCTCACTGCAATCCGCTCTGCTCTGCTGGCCATCCCACAAAGTGCTCTGCTCGCCGATACTCGAACCGCTCTGCAGCGCCAGTCACTCCGCTTGCCCGTCCTGCTAGCCGACACACAGACAGCTCTGCAGTGCCGGTCACTCCGTCAGCAGCACAAATGGCTCCGCTAGTCAACACACAGATTGCTCTGCTGCGCCAGTCACTCTGCTAGCCGTCCTGCTAGCCGACGCACAGACAGCTTGGCTGCACCAGCCACTCTGCACTATTTTCAGGCCCTACAACTTGAGACAGTGCTCACTGATTTCTTTAGCTCTTAAGTGATTTCAGCATATACCAGAGGAGCCTTAGTGCAGGTGCACCAGTGAACCTAAAGTGATTTCAGCTCAGCAGTCTGAACCCAGGCTCCTAATGGAAGCAAAATTTAACTCTGACATTCCACCGTGGAGAGAGGCAGGGTGTAATAGGCCTGTGGGGCTCTCAGACAAAGCCCTCATCAAAAGGTATAGGTGCTTGTCCCTAGTCTTTCTCAATCTCAGAGTGTTCTGAAATGCATGGCCCTTGCCCAGTGAGTACTACCTAGATGATGGCGAGTCCCTCCATCATAACAAGGGCCAAGTACGTGTCCATAGTCCTTCATTCACAAAATCAGGGTAACATCACTTTATATTTCCTGCCCCAATAACATAGAAACTGGGGCTCCCACATCAGCCGAAGTGGCCATGTGGGCTCAGGCTAGGCGCAGTGGGTGTGTCTATACAAATTGATCAGCCTCAAAGTTATTTTCCATAACTCACTGCAATTCCCATAGTTCGCCACCAGATGTCAGAATATATCTCATTCCTGACACTGCTTACAACTGTATAGATCATAATATTTTTCTGAAGCTCTAGACCAGACAAATTGGCATAAATGTGGGTGAAAAGTGCATCTTTGGGTCCAAGAATGTTACTCTTTCTTAAGGTATGTTTTGAAACTGACAATATAGTCAAATGCAAGGAAATCTTCCAGTGTATTGTAACAAATAAATCTTATCAATCAACTGAAAACTGTCAAATATGTGCATGTTGAAGGAATCTGCATTGTAAAGTGCATATATAGTGTGGAAACTCTATAAAGACTTCCTCAAATTCACACACACAATTCAGACGATACTGCTCTTATACAATAGATCTCATAAATTCAATATCTGCCTAATATGTCGAGTTGGACTTTAATCATAACATCTATTGATATTTTTGAACATTGAGAGAGACTCATTATCTGTGTTCAACTCTAAAAAGCTTGATTTGCATCATAATGCAGACAGTGAAAAACCAAGACTTAAAGTGTGATTTAAAATCTTTTTTGCTTCAGCCACTTCTTAAGGTCTCTGAGTAATTAATATTTAAATCAGATAATACTGTTCTGAGAGATGCTTTGTCAGACCTTGTTATAAGACTCTGATTTTGTGTTTGGTCTGTGAACACTACCAGTGGATATGCAGATCAGTGTGCTGAACTGCTCAAAGAAATGTTTCCTTTCAGTATGATATTCAAACACACCAGCTTCTGTAATGAAGAATACACGGAACTTGTACGCCTTAGTTTTCCATTTTGAACAACAGTCGGATAAACTACAAGTAAAGCAAACAAAGGAGTGACGTGGAAAGGCTAATTGAACTCACAAAATCAAGTAAGGTCCGGTCAGGTAACTCAATGAACTGTTCACATGCTGAAACAAATACAGTTGTGTATGTTTCATCCACTCATTGAAATATAGGTGAAAATATGACTTTTTTTTTTTTTTTTTAAATAAAATGATGTGTTCCACAAGTGTCTTAACTGTATTTCTCAGCTAGTATATTCCTACATCTGTCAAGTAATGAGAAATGCTAGATTGGAAGGTTTCAAATTAAAACATTTCTTGTTTGTATGTGTTTTTTGTTTTGTTTCTCTAGTACAAAAAAACCACTTGTGACACTTCACAAAATAATTCAAAAATAACTTACAAGCTAAACAGGATTCTGTCAGACTTCTTGCTCCTATTCTATGGGTTGAAAAGCAATACAAAATGTGTTGCCTCAAAAAACAAAAAAAACTTGATCTTTTCCCCTCTTTGGAGAGTCAGGTAGCCCGGCAACCAGAATGAAAGCACCCCTTCTACCACGCTTTGTATAGATATACAGGACTATCCTGAGTAGTGCCTGCTCAGTGGCTAAAGTACTGAGGCTGGGAACATTGACAACAAAGAAGGGATTTTAATTTATTTTTGTGGCTTTGTGTGTAGTGACTTTCCTCTCCTCCCTCCCCCACATTATCTCTCCTGGGTGTGTTCATTTTTTGTTTTAAGAAGATAAAATGGAAGCAGTAAAGGCCTCATGTGGAGGGATGTTGTAAATGTTGAAATGGTGGGATTGAACTAATTTACCTCCTTTAAAAATAAGGTAATAGTCCAGTGGTATGTCAGAGAGTTGACTACAGGTAGGTGGGTGTGTCTAGTGTAAGAAGGTGAAACTCTAGAGCAAAAGTTTTTTCCTTTTTAACTCTCTGCAATACTAGCTGTAATGCTTAAGGTGATCTCAATGGGACCTGAGGGTCATATAAATGACAGACACATTTGTAGTAAGCCATTTCTTTCCCCTCTTTGCCATCAAAGCTGCTGATGGGGGCGGATAAGAAGGGAAGGAAGATGACAGCCATAATGAAGACTGTCCAGTTCCCTGTGTCCATTGCTAAATCATTTCTCCCCTCATTTTTTCCCCATGCTGACCCCCCTGCTAGCATTGTGCCTCTGAGGTTGACTCATCCCAGGAAAGGAGTTTGAGGCCTATTTAATTAAGCCTACCTGCAACAGGCAGAGTTTGACAAAGGTGATGTGTTGCTTTTAGTCCTAGGGCTTGTCTTCACTAGAGCCAGGAGAGATCGATCTTATGGCGATCGATTTATTGCGTCTCGGCAAGACGCAATAAATCAATCATCAGCAGCGCCCCCGTTGACTCCGTAACTCCAGCTCGCCAAAAGGTGCAAGCTGGAGTCGACGGGGGAGTGTGCCGAGGACAGCAGGTAAGTCGGCTGTAGATACGCAACTTCAGCTATGTTAATAACGTAGCTGAAATCGGCATATCTACTGTCGATTCCCCGCGCTAGTGAAGACCAGCCCCTAGAAACTCTCATTTGGAGTAGGCATGCACAAATCCCTCTAAGGCCTGGTCTTCGCTCTGTGTGTGTGTGTGTGTGTGTGTGTGTGTGTGTGATCGTTCTAAGTTAAGCAACTACAGCTACGTGAATAATGTAGCTGAAGTCCATGTACTTAGATCCACTTACCATGGCGTCTTCACTAGACTAGACGCGATAAATCGACCCGACCCCCACCCCCGCTGGATTGATCACTGTCCGCCAGTCTGGCAGGTAGTGTAGACGTTGCCTAAGGCTCTTGCTGAGTGATGTCTAACTCACCAAGTACTGTACTAGATTAGGCGTAGCGCATTTTCCCTTTTTAACTCTTTTAACTGTGGTTGTTTTGACATTCTTTTTAAAAGATGCTTCTCCTTGCTTCCCCCTCTCATTTCACGAACTATTTGGCCTCTGGCATCTGAAAAGCTCAAATACTAACACAGGCATTCTGTCCTCCTGTCAGCAGAGGAGTACCAGACATAGTAAGCATATTGTGTGTTGAGGGATTATGAGAAACACTGTACTTGCCTCTTCATGAGACAGGAGTAGAGTGTGCGTGGTTAGTGTTTCCAGTGCGCTCTGACAGACTTGCTAACACAGTGAAAGGCGCAGTGTTAACCATACTGCACTGCCCTCATTCTATTTTTTTTTTCCAAACCCTATTTTTAGCTATTAATAGCAGTGTATTTTCCATACACTTTTTTTCTTCTAAGTTACTCTCTTGCTCTCCTTCTTTTAAAAATTATTTTTTCTTTTTAAAGATTATTTCAGATTTTCAAACGTCAGGCATGCTGATCAATAGTCCATTATAAGTGAATTTGGGAGATACTTGTATGTATTCACATGTAGTATTGCTTCTTTTTCTGTATCCTCTGTTTTTAGAACAATGTAGCCAGGCCTGCCAATTGATCTTCTATTAGTAGCTACTGTCTATCTTAATTTTTTCTATCAATATATGTTGCTGGTACAATATTTTGCAGTAGCCTGCTTGGAGGTACAGATGGTAGGTCAGTAATATGAATATGTACTTTGTATCTGTTTTTAATATTTAGGCATTGTAGTATTAGGCTAGGGGTCAAATGCTGCTCTTAGTTATTCATCCAATTCCTCACAAATCAATGAAGGGATGTAGAGATGTAAAAGAGTAGAATTTGTCCCTTGTAATCAAAATCTGCTTTTATGGACACTAATGTCAGTCTAGATTTTTCTCTGGGTATATACCCAGAGTTACTAACCCCAAGTGTTTGGTTTTTCTTTATTAAAAAACAAAACAAAACACATGTGATTATTCAAAAGAATACATTTTGGGATTATTTTTAGTTTGCTTTTTTGTTTTTTTTTTGAGTCTTTGGTTTAACTTTTTTTTTTTTCCTCAGCTGTTTTTCTACAAACTCACTCCTTAAATGTAAGATGTGTCTCTTGTAATCTCATGATTCCGAGAATTCTGGCTTCAGGGGAAGACATCAAATATTGTGAGAGCTGGAAAAACTGTATACAAAGTAGAATTTGGCTCTAGCTGAAACTTCTGGACACTTCTTGATTTATTTGGTTTTGCGAATTGCAACTGAGCTCAGATACTGGCCCTCAGTTAACACCTCGGCAAGCCTGATAACCATGGAATTAACATGCTTTAATGCATGTTTGGTAGCACATGATAAACTTGAATCACAAAGAGCAAACCTCCTTATCAGGCCCAAAAGTGAATCCTCTTGAAGTTTGTGCAACTATTTAACTAAATTCCATCCTCTTTGCTGGAAGCAAGAGAGAGATTTGTTAAAGACTGGTTATATGTGCTGATCTCCTGATGGATGGGATAAAGCAAGTCACTTAAAGTATTGCTTTGAGCGGTTTAAAAATGTTTATGTCCAGATCAATATTATATAATGGGCCAAATTCATCTTTGTCTCAAATCTATTGAAATAAGTGAAGTTACATTCGGGCCTATAAATCTTACATAAACATTGGGCCTTATCTTCAAGATTAGCAAAGTAAAAGCCTATTTTCTAGTACATCTTCCTCAGTTTAGTTATAAAATTGTAATTTTAAATTTAGGAGGTTGGCAGCCGTAGCTTTGCAACATCAGTCTTATCTCTCCGTGAATGAAACTGAATCATTGTTTGAAGGAGGAAAAATGCTGTCATAGAAGGTAATAAAACAAAGACTTTGCTGAAGAGTGTGTGTAGGTGGTTTGTTTTTTTTTTTTTTTTTTTTTTTTTTTTAAGGCTGCTTTTCAAAGCAGTGGGGTCACTACATAGCTGAATCTCTAAACTAAAGAGGACTATAGGCTATTTGCTGTCATGATGTCCCTTACTAGATTTTTTTTTTTTTCATCTTAGGCTGCAGAGCACTTCTGTCTATGTTAAAATTTGCTCTTCACAAAAAGAAATTGCATCAAGTTTAGGGAAAATTTAGTTCACTTGGTTTCGATATCACACTTGAATGGTTCACACAAATATCCATCAAGACTTTGGAAAGGGATTTTTAGATATCGCCTCTCCTCCCTAGAAAACCACTAAAATTACAATAATTGAGTGGCTTATATATTATCTTTAAAGAACATTAGGATTTAAGTTTAAAAAGAAAGTCAAAGCGTGTAACACTTCATTCTAAGAATATTATACGACTGCAACTTTCTTGGCCCAGAGTTAAAGTAGAGTTGGCTAGAGTGCAAAACGGTGCCTTTTTTGAGAAATACAGCTTTAGGTGTTAGCTTCCTCAGTGTTTTTATGCTTGCTTTTTGTCTGAAATACCTTCTCAAAAGGTAATATATTCTTGAGGGTCATGTACATGGAACCTCAGTTTCACATTAGGGATTTTTATTTAGTTAGCTAGTTTAGTTTGTTTAGTCCTTTTACCTGGAGATGCTCCTTCTCCCCTTTTGTTGACTTCCTGAGGCTTGTGACAGAGGAGCCTCACTAATGCATACCCCATAAGGCCCACAGGAGGGGATCAGCGCAGGAATAGGTAGGTATAGGGGTAAGTTTATCAACCCCTTGGGCATGCTGGAGGTTCATTTCTTCAGGGACTGTGGGGCGTTCCTGGGGCCTCCTATGCAGGTCATGGTGGTGAGGAGGAAGAATGCCTCCTAGAGATTGATTAATTGGAGGGGTGGGGGGATTTGACTTCCTTTAGAATGTAGCCTCCATACTCTATAGTGCTGACCCCACAAACCTTAGCAGGCTTGTTGGTGACCATGCTCCTTCCATCTCATTGGGCTTTTCCACTCCAAATGCAGTAACAGGCTCCTTTTTGTCTATGAGCCAATTTTGGCTTGTTTGGATCCTAGTAAGGCCTGTGGGGAGTTGTGGAATGCCTCCCAAAGAATTTCACAAGACTCTCATGGGGAGGGGAGAGGTATCTCATCTGAAATGGGGAAAAATGCCCCACTAAACTCCTCTCTTTAGTTGCTGCCCTTGTTCCTCCCTCATAGGCCATCTGTGGGCCAGAAGAGAGGAGATCTTGCAAAGTTTAGGGTGTGTGGAGGGAAGTAATGAGAAGACAGGGAGCCTTGAAAGATGTGAGCACCCATCCTTCCCCCCCCCCCTTCCTGAGGCTCTGTGCAGGAAATCATGGGACCCAGTGGTGATTGTAGCATTACATATGAGCCTGAATTAGCTTACCAGCACCTGATGTGTCATGCTGACATTTAATATCTTAAAAAATCTCAAATTTTAATGTAAATCTAAGCTTCTAATACTTGGATCTCTGCATTAGGTATCAACTACATGACTCCAGTGACCCATAATTTCTCTCGTGTAAAAGTTTGTTTTTTGCCTCCTTTATAAGGAGGAGGGGGGGAAAAAGCTTTAATTCTGAAACCGGCTCTTTGCATGTTGTAATTCATGAACCCTTTGTCCATGTGACATTAAGTTAGGCAGAAAAATTGTACCGTAACCTAAACTTTCAAGTTTGAAGCCAGTATTCTGGGGTTGAGCTGGATTGAAGGGTATGACAAACTTGGGCTTATTATGGAAACTCAGTTGCACCTTTAACTATGAAGCAGCTGCCACCTCTCCATGATGCTGTATTCTTGCTTATCTTGATCCATGGTTTGACTTGCTGTAAAGAGAAATTACCAAGCTAAGAGCAGGATTCGTGTAAATCTTCATGCAGGAATGGATGGCAGATTGGTCAATTGACTTGCCAGATGTTCCTATGCATACTCTGCTATTATTGTGAAAGTCAGGCATTGAGGTGATAGTTTAATCAAGGTCTTAGGCACCTTTGCAATCTAAAGAAACTAGTAGTGTAGAAAAATCAGTTGGCTCTAAATAAGATTCTGCTTAACTACTTCCGCCTTATGGCTTTCAGGCACCATGGTTCTCTCCCAATCACTTGGCCTTGTCAAACATGAATATTTGATGGGTCATATTTCCTCCTAGTATTTACACACCATCCTTTATAAAAAAGATTATATGCTGAAAGTCTTGCAGCTATCTAAACTCCAGTTCTTCATCGAATAAGGATCATATACTAAACCTGAGGTTTTGGATTTGGGGCAGAGTCGTAACTATTTGGAATTGACTGTAGCCACTTCAAAAATTTTCTTTAGGGGTATGATAATAGGAGTATGATAATTCTTGCTTATACTAACCAAAATCCACACTTGCGGATGTGAGAATAAGGATTCTCACTGAAGTTAATGAGAATTGTATGTGTATCCTTGGGCAGGTATTTGGCTCTGTTTGTTTTTTTGTTTTCACTTCTAAATTGCTATGAAGCCTAAAGACAGTTTTTATGGATCCCTTGATCTTGCCATGCATAGTGGTATAAAAAGGGGAGGGACACTTTAATATTTGGCTTGTCATCTGTAATAAGCAGGAAAAGATTCACTGCAGTTTGTATCAGAACTGAATACTTAGACTTAGTTGTGTACAATAGCAACAATTGCACAATAGTGACAAATTGTACTGAGTTGCTGGGGTATGAAATCTTGTATTCAAGCTTTAAGAAGATATTACAAATGTAACACCCCCTCCCTAGTGGGACAGTTGGCTGCAGGGACCCAACATGGGATCTTCCAGCATGAGCTGCTTCTTCCTGAGCATTGTTGTTTTAAAATAACCTGTTTAGCCAAGGCTGTAGCAGGGTCAATAGGTGACCTAGCCACCACTAGAGAGGGACAGAGCACCACACTGAGTGGGTGTGGGATACACAAATGAAGGACAGTTTCAAACAAGTGTGGTTTCTTTTTTGTTCAGTGTCAAAAAGGATACACTGAAACCCTGATCCTGCCAGCTTAAATTTGTGATTTCACTTACACAAGTGAATAGTCCCATTGATTTCACGTTAAGCATATGCGTAATTTGTTTTGTAGGATGAAGACCTAAAAAGGGATACTGAGAAACATTCCACAAACACCCTGGAAATAAAACTAACCAGTTTTACAACCCTAAATTAGCCAATAAACTTTGTTTTAAAATTAAAATTCTCTATAAAGCTGCAAAGAGGGAGGGGAGTAGGGAAGGTAAATGGAAGCATAAATACCTTTTTGAGGAACCTCTCTGCACATCAGTGCTGCAGGGAGGAAATAATGCTTCCATTAATCTTACACCACAGGAAAGAAGTGTGGATGTGTGGTGTAAGTGTTTTTTTGTTTTACTTAGACTTTTATAGCAGTAGCTCTGCAGTTTGACTTTAGCTGTACTGAAAAACTCTTAAATGTACAGTAAACTATACTGGGTATGGCTTAGTTTTGATACAGATCTAAGACATCTTGCATTCTGTGAAATTCTGGTGCTTATTAGTATTGCAGTGCATATCCTTTCCATTCAGATTTCTCTGCGTTTATTTTGTTTTGATTTTTATTCCTTAGACACAAGAAAGGGAGCATTAGTTTTGTCCAAAAGGAGGAGAAAAAACAAACCAAAATCCACAACAACAAAACCATGTAGTAGTTATAGTAAATTGTGGCTACATTGAGGATAGCAATGCTTTCATATTTGCATGGTTTAAGAACCCTAAAACATGTATTTGGATGAGATACTTAATAATCAAATATAGTCTTACTAGGGTTTGTGAGTATCAGTTTCTGCTGGAAAGCAATGCTGTGCTTTTCCCTCATTAAATTAAACAAAAATTCTCAGAAATATGTGAAGTCTCTGTAGATTCAGGAACTCTTGGTGCTCCTGAGGTGGTCCACACTGAAGTCCACAAGAGGGCATTTTATCACCAATTACTGGGGAAAATAAAATGCTTTTAAAGGGAAGTTATAATATTAATAAAATGTAGAAGGAAAAAATTATCCTAAATTACGCATTGATAGCTGCTTGTAGTTGATGTGTATAAATGTTTGTTTTCTGGATGAATTTGGTATGTTGTTGGCCAGATAAGTCAATATAATCTCTTTTTTTCCCCACCTGTTCATTGCCTGAATGATTTCATATCTTACCTAGAACTCCTCTAGAGAGAAGATTTTTTTTTTGTTTGTTTTTGTGAGTGTCTTGCAGCTGGTTTAACAAACCCTATTAGTAATCAAGAAAATTGGACTATACAATAGGACAGGTATAACAAACAGTGAATAATCACAGTGTACCTCTGCTCACCTTCTAGGGCTCTCAAGAGGCAAGGATTCTATTCAGGAACACAGCTCGGTTAGGAGATTGGAATTTGCAAATACACCCAACCGTAAATCCACTGACTCTTAAGGAACATTTGGCAGCCCAGGAAGTATACGTGTGCCAGATGGACCTGATGTCTTTTATTTGGCAGCAGTTAATGCTAAGGCATAAAACGATTGGGAGAGACGTCCTAGTTGTCGCTCTTCTTTTTATTTAAAAAAATGTAATTTTCTCTTGTAAATGTCTTTGCATTTTCCTCCTCTCTTCCTCCTCCCTCTGTTGGTAATGATGGCATCTGTGCTGAAAGTCAGGCTGCCTAGTTCTCAGATTTGTGACCTTCCTCAGCCTTTCACAATGCACATAATGAGATTAATTCAGTTTGGTTCCCTGTGGACAAATATATTCACGTTGTGGCTGGTTTGCAGCCTCAGCATATGCCAAAGATTGAATGGGCTATGGGGATGGAGGTACCAGCCTAGTGGTGGTCTGACTTGGGCAGGCATATTGGCAAGACAGTGTGTCAAAGCTTTCACTGCCTACTCTGTACTTGTTCTATACATACTGAATGTTTAAGGTTCGGATTGCCCCTCCCACTGAAAATCGTGCGGAAAAACCTGGGAAGGATAAGAGGAGTCTGAGTTACCCCAGGTGTAGACCTCCCCAAATTGTTCTGGGCCATGCTGTGGATTCATGCACAAATGGGGGGGTTTTGGTCTCCAGACTCTGCAGATCCCCTTAGATCCATAATGAGGCCTTCTGCTTCCACTGGCCCTAGAGTCTCCTGCCCACACCCTCTAGTGTGGAGCCAGTCATGCCACAAGGGCTTCCCCAGCTGATCGCTGTCCCTGGATCACACCCATTAACAGACCTCTGCAGCATGGAGAGAAACATTAGTTGTGCTGGCTTCTCTTCTGTGGTGTCAGTAGGTGGCAGGGTGATGCAAAGTCTCTATTTCTCCATCTCTTCTCTGCATTCAGAGTTCTCTGGGCAAGGGGGAGGTGAGGGGACTGCTGGAATGTTGCTGTGGAATTAGATGACTCCTTCCCTTTCCATGGTAGAGAGCTGAGACCCTCCACAAGTGGTTTTGGGGTATTTAAATGGACAAATTCTCTCACCTTAAAAATGAGGAGAGGGGGAAATTAACCAAGATTAACTTCTCTTTGCTCAACAACAGGCAGTCTCCTAGTCAAATGTCTGGGTATTTAAAAGCTCTTTATTCAGATGAGAGAGATTTTTCCAGCTATATTGATATCACAGCAAATGATTTTATGAAAGCATTTTAGTATCCCTCAGGGTCTGGAACTTGGAGTACTATTTTATTTTATTTTTAGCTCGGGAGACATTTACTTTTCAGAAGTATCCTAAAAATTTTAGAAGTCACTTGTTGCTCTCACCCTGTCACTTTTGGGCAGAACACTGGATTTGGTAGCTGAACATCTACTAGAATAGTAAAGGGCAGGTTGTTGCTGAGACTTAAAGAAAAAATTTCAGGCATGTGGTGATTAGTGCAGAATAGCATATTTTTCTTTCTAAGTCTCTCTAATGTATGGAGATAGGGCAACTTAAGGCATAATTTTTGTGGAGATTTGAGTGAGCCCAGGTCAGTGCTGACTCAGTAGAGAATGAGGAGTCTGCCTGAGAAACACAGATGTTGGGAGAAAATGTATAGAGAAGACAATGGGGGTGGGAAGGGAGTTAGACACAGAACGCACTTAGGGTATATGTGAGACAATCATAGTAACAGCATACGCTCCCATAACCTATTAATAGTTCCAGTGTTCAGATTAGTGAAGAAATCTTAAATCCTGGTTGCCCTGCTGTTCTATTGGGATCCAGCATCATTGCTAACGAATTTCGAGGCAGCAAAGCCTGTATGACCTCTCGATGTAGTTTTGAGATTTCGCACAGAGTGAAAGGGGGCTTGACCTGGCTGCTGTTCATATCTTGGGACTGTGTAATGCCAGTAATCATGGCATAAAAGAGCTACTTCCTTGGCTTCTGAGATCAAGAGAAGAGGAAATGTGCTGAAATTAAACCACAGCACACCTTTGGTTGGGAGCACAACTCTGAAACAAAGCTCTAGCATTCTTTTTCTCCCTATGAATACCAAGCACGATGTCAGCCATTTAAAGCAGAAGTAGTTCAGAGCCTTTCCAGACTAGACTGAAATCTACTTCTAAAATATTATCTTATGGCTGAATTAATTTATTGCTTCAGCAGAAGTCTTTATTGTTGTAAGCAACTACTTGGTCACCCCTTTTTTTAAAAAAAATAAAAAATAAAAAAATGTGTGCTTCATTTCAGCCTAGTTTTAAACACTTAATGATTCAGGGAACATTTCCAGTGTCTGACAATGTCTTGTTACTTTAAAAAAAAAAAATAAAAAAAAATGCTTCCTGACCCACAGAGTAGTTGCTACTGCAGTATCCCCAAACTTTTCCCATTTGTTCCCCCAACCCCAGGTTGCCATCTCCCCCTGGAAGCCAGGGCTGGGAGCGGGAGAGCGGCATGGAAAGAAGTAAGGAAACCAAGGCTGGGGCTGCAATAGGAGGTGGGGCTGGTACTGGGAACAGAGCTGTGCCTAGGGGCTGAGACTGCGGGTGGGGCGAGGACTGAGAGTGGAGGCCATGGTCATCAGGGCCAAGGCTAGGGGCAGGGCTATGGCTGGAGCCGGGAGCCAGGGATGAGTCTGGGGGTGAAGCTGGAGTGGGGGTGAGGCTGGAATGGGGCTGGGGGGTGCTCTCTGCCTGCCCCCTGTGGGGGCTAGCCCACGCCCTGCTGTGCCCCAGAACATTCATCTGTGTCCACCCAGTTTGAGTGGATAGCAACTGCCTCACTGTTATCCTCTCCTTACCTCCAGCAGAAAGGAAACCCAAGTAATTTAATGCAGTGGATTCCGGTTAATTGGGACACATCGGGACCAGAACAATTTGGCCCAAATAAATGACTGCCTCACTTGACTGATGGCCCAGTTAACCGGATTCTACTGTACTAGCAAGGTTACAGATGGTTACAAGTCCTTGTGGAGTTGAAGGGGTTAAAGATCCAGTTCCTGTTTTCTTTTAAAAAAAAAAGAGAGTCCTGATTTGTGGAGCCCCATGTCTGCAGCGCAACTTGTTGAGTGTCTTCTGTAGAAATAAAGGCAGAGAGAACGTACCTTGAGAGCAATGGTCTCCAACCTTTTAAAGCCCAACATCACTGTGTGAATTTAAGGGCAATCCAGGATCTACCCCGCACCTTCCCCAAGGCCGTGCCCTGCTCACTCCACATTTTTCCCCCTCTTTTTTTCCCCCCCCCCACGCATCGCTCGCTCTCCCCCACACTCCCTTTCACTGGCATGGGGTTTGGGAAGAGGTGTGGGCTCTGGTCTGGGGCTGAGGGGTTTGCAGTGCGGGAGAGGGCCTGGGCTGAGCCTGGGGCAGGGGGTTGGGGTGCAGGGGTGCAAGCTGTGGGAGGGAATTTTGGTGCAAGAGGTGGCCCTGGGCTGGTGCAGAGTGTTTGGGTGCAGAGTGCTGGCTCTGGGAGGGGGGACGGTTATAAGGTTTGGGGTACAGGAGGAGGTATGGAGTGCTGGCTTTGTGAGGGGGCTCAGGGCTGGGGCTTGGGGTACAGGAGGCATTTGTGGTGCAGGAGGGGTATGGGATGTAGGCTCTAGGAAGGGGTTGGGGTGTGGCCTTCCCTGGCACCACACCACTCCTGGAAGGGGCCAACGTGCCCCTGTGGCCCCTTGGAGGGAGCAGGGAGCACGTGGCTCTGCGTGCTGACCCTCTCTGCCAGCACCACCCCCTCAGCTCCCGTTGGCCACGGTTCCCGGTTCCCAGCCAATAGGAGTTGCTGGGGTGGTGCTTGCAGGCAGGAGTAGGGCCACGCCGGCTGCTTCCAGGACTGGTGTGGGGCTGTGGCAGGCAGGGAGCAAGCCTAGTGGCAGCTCTGCTGCACCACCAGAGATCACAATCGACTGGGAGAGTTCCCAGGATCAGCCAGTCAATCGCGATTGACCAGTTAGTGGCCATTGCCTTAGAGCCTCTGCCCATACTTGCAAGGACAGATCGTCATGACCTTGATTGAGGGACAGAGATGATCAGGCACTTAAATCAACATTATGGATTTGAAGATTATCTTACTTTTAACAGAGCCTGCCTGACTTTCAGTGTTTAGGTGCCCCATGTTTACTGAAAACCAGGTCCTTTTAAATGTCCAGTGAGGCACCCAAAATTAGTAGTTATTCTAGGAAACTTAGGGCCATGTGCAGAAATTTCTGATAGTCTTCTGAATATGAAAGAATGTCATAGGATTGAACAATCTAGCGCTAGAATTCATTCTCCCACTGATTCTCTTATTCTCTCTATTAATACAGTCATCCATACTACTCAACAATTTCATTCAGCATTTCTTTGGAGAAGAACTCTGGAAAAAGTTGTTGTTAAAATTATTGTAACAGCAAACATAAAAAAATTATGCAGCTCCAAGTACAATCATACTGAGGGATCACACCTTTGCAAAATAGTCTTAGCGAGCATTTTAAAATAAAAGCTATGTATCTGCCATGCCTTTTTGTTTGCCTCTTGAGTAACTCTAGCCCTTCTTTTATGATAAACGCTGATATAAATGAAAGATTCTTCAGATTCAAACCTTTTGATATTTAAAACTTATGCAGATAAAATGTCAAACATTCCTTTAATGGAACTAGATAACTGAACAAAATGTTATCCTAACGTAAAGCAAAAAAACCCTAAAAATCTTATTTTAAAGAGACACTGTCAACTTGAAATCTAATCAGTTTCATATACCACACCTTTTCCAGAGTCTTCTGATCAATTTTTTTGGCTTTGGATTTTACAGTTTTTACTCTGTTTTCTGAGACAATAGACCAAACTAAGGTTGATTTCTAATTTATATGACTAAAATTGGTGATTAATTTAAATCAGGAAACCTTGATTTTAAATCATCCATTTTAATTATGTTTTGCATTTGTATTTTTTTATTTGCCTAAAGAGGCTGAATTTCATTGTTTGGTATTTTACTAAAAAAGATTGATTTGCAACTTTACATAGCCTTTACATTAAATTTGATGTGTGCTCTTTTTTTTTTCTTTTCTTTTGCCAGTCAGGAGGTGCTGTATACATAGCTTAACTTGTATGTGTTCAGGTTCTTAATTTTTTACATTTTTATTATGGTAGAAAATGGTGATTCATTTGTTTACTAGGTGATTATTTTTTGCTTGGGATTTATGTAATTGTTTAGTTAGATGGACATTCAAATTAAATTTAAAATGCACAAAACCAAAATTTGAATATTAAAAAGAATTAAGCTACCTTAAAGGTGTTGAATACTTAAGAAGAATAAGTTTTTATCAAAACACATTTTTACTTGTAAAATAAAATTCAACAAAGGCAAATGTAAGGTGCTATACTTAGGGAAGAAAAACTAAATGCAAAAATATGGAATAAGGGATCCCTGGCTTGGCAGCAGTACTGCCCAAGAAGGATCTGGGAGTTGTAGTGGATCACAACCTCAACATGAGTCAACAATGCAATGCTGTTGCAAAAAAAGCAAATGCAATTTTGGGTTTCATCAACAGAGGTATAGCATGTGCAAGTCATGAGATGTGATAGTACCACTCAACCTGCTGGTTAGGCCTCAGATGGAGTATTGTATCCAATTTTGGTCACTGCTGTATAGAAAGGATATGGAGAAATTGGAAAGAATCCAGTGGCAAACAACAAAAATCGTCAAAATGATAGAAGACAAGCCTTGAGCAAAGGCTGAAGGAACTGGGTATGTTTAGTTTGGAAAAGAGGAGATTAAGGGGAGCCTTTCAAGTATTTGGAGACATAAGAAAGATGGAGAAAAATTGTTCTATTTTACCACAGGGGCAGCACAAGAGGCAATGGGTTCAAATTACAGCTTAGCAGATTGAATCCAAGGAAAAATCTCCTACTTGTGAAAACAGTAGGGCATGGAACAGACTGCCTAGGCAAGTTGTAGAGGTTCCTTCACTGGAAGTTCTCAAAAAGAAGTTGGGTGGCCATCTGTTTCGGATGGTTTAACTTTAGACACAACAAATCATGTATCTTGGCAGGGGGGTTAGACTAGATGACCCTTGAGATCCCCCTAACCCTGTGATTCTATTATTTATAACTAATTGATTTTATTAAAAAAGGGAAGAATCCTCACTGAAAGAGAAGCAAAAAACAAATAGAAAAGTATATGCTGCATGTGCTTCTCCCAGCCTGCACTATGGCTTGGAAATGGTAGGTCTTGTGGAAATGGAAGAAAAGACGATGAATATAGTAGAAAATAGTACACGGAGAATAGCAGGCATGTAGAGGGTCGACATAGTGTGCATGGAGGATATTTGGGGGAAGATGAATTTGGGACTCTTGGTAATAGGCTGCAGAGCACACAATTGAGTTGGGCTGGGCATGTTTTAAGAACAGAAGAATGACCAGCAGAGAAGGCGTGGGAGGAAGAGGAGAGCAATGAAGGGCATGGAAGACAGAGGATATGATGGAAAAGCTCCGTCGAGAGAAGTCTGAGGAGAAAAGAACTGGAACTCCAAAACTTATGAACCCATGCCGGGGACTAGAAAGAGTTGCAAAGAATCATGGGCACCTCTTACCCCTTGTAAATGGAAAATGGAGTCAAGAAGTGAAATGAAGATTGGAAGAGGAAAACTAGCTTTCCTGCTTTTTCAACTCCCAATCAGTCTCTTAATGTTGAGTGACTTAGCCATTGCACTGAAATAGTTGAATGTTAAATTGGATTATTTTAAAATATATGTTAATTAAAAATAGAAACTATTTTAAAACCCACTTTAAAAAATCTCCACTGGACAAAATGCTAATATCAGCAAAGATTGGCGGGCGGGGGAGGGAAGGACAAATTCAGGCTGGAAATAAGGTGCAAAATTTTAACAGAGAAGGGTAATTAACCACTGGAACCAGAGGTTGAGATGGATTTTCCAGTTCTCCAGCACTGGAAACTTTAAAAATCAAGATAGGGTTGTGTGTTGTTTTTTTTTTTTTGTGGTTTTTTGTGTTTTGTTTTTGTTTTTCTTTTTTTGTTTTCTCCCCCCCTAAAAGATATGCTCTAGTTAAAGCACAGCTATTGAACTTGAAGCAAGAATTAAGGGAAGTCCTTTGGTCTGTTATTCAAACTGTCAGATTAGATGATTGCCATGGCCCCTTTTGGCCTTAAAATGAACCTATAGGGAAAAATTAGGGAAGAAATATATTTCTTCCCTAAATTACTGTAAAAATATAAATAAAAATACTTTCAGACAGAAGTATGAAATACCTAGATATATTTAGAAATAAGGGACCTCTCCAACCTTTTTAAAAAAGTTATCCTTATGCATTTTTTGAATTCAAAGTCTCCAGTACAAGAATCCTTAAAGTTCAATTTAACCATTAAAAGAATTAAGAATAAAGATGGGAAAATACAAGGCGTGAAATACAACTTGAACAATTCATTTAAAAACAATGTACCTTCTTATAAATATCCTGGCTCACAGTGAAATGGCTGCCAAATTGATTTGGGGACTGAGACTAAACCAAACTGGCAAGACAGTCGTATTCTAATCTAAACCACTACAGTTCCATAGAGTGTATGTTCTTCCAGATTCTATTCACTCTTAACAATTCCTACATGGCCTAACTCTAAGGACTCTTCTGCTTAGCCAGAGCAGGAGACAGAATTAATCAATTACAAAAAATATGCAATTGAAATCTGCTTTAACTGGGTGTTTTGGCTCATTAGACCAAATAGCTAATACAATTTAAAAAAGAAAAGGCAAGAGTGTCTAAAATAAATAATATAATGCTCCATGTAATATGTGCCAGCAAATTCTAGCTTCTCATCCAGGTTCAAGTATTTTAAAAAAGAAATGTGTATATACCATTATGAAGCTAACTGTTATAGCTACTTTACAGACCATTTTACTTATCAGAGACTGTACAGAAAGTGACTCTTCTACTGTTTAAAGGTAGGGAGCCTTTTAGAAAAGAGCAAGTACGAACCATTGTTGGAAAATCTGGGATTTCATGACATTTAACATTTCTTTTTTCTTGTTGTTGCTGCCTCATAAATATAACCAATAGAAAAAAAAATCTAATTCACAGTTGAAATAATACACAATAGCTGTAATACATGGTTTTGCTATCAGTATATAATGATGTTAGTGAGGGAAGGCCATCATAATCTTGTATGTAACTTCATTCATTCTGAAGGATTCCCAAGGAACAAGAAATATCATAGGTTCTTTACTCCACAATCATAAAATAATGTCTGAACATGCAAGATGATGCTGAATATGCTGTATTTTAGTTGAACACCCATTCCAATACAAAATGCGTTCATGTAACTCAGAGAATATAAGAATATATTTCTTAAAACTAAATAGGTTTACCCTAAACTATTGGTAATTTTGAATCTGAATAAACATCTACAAAATCAGATTAAACTGGAACATAGGATTTGCGATACTGGATCAGAGACATAGTCCATCTCCTCCTGTATCCTGTCTCCAATTGCACTCAATACCAGATACTTCAAAGAGAGGGGCAAGAATTTTTGCATTACAGATGCTCCCTGACTTACAAAAGTGTTCCATTTCAGAATGCCTTGCGTAAGTCGAATTTTTGCATAAGTCAGAAACGTGTCTCTGACCATTATGCGCAAAAAAACCCCAGACTGCCTATTTTTAGCTTTTATGGAGCTTTTTCTGTAAGTGCGGATTTCTGTAAATTGGGGGTGTCTGTAAACTGACATGAGAGAATCTGCCTCCCATACTAGGTTTTGTCCTAATCCTAAATTTTGAAACTAGCCTGAAATCCTAAATGGGGTATGACATTTCTCTTCCAAAAAATATTTTCTATTATAAGGCTGGATATTCTTATCTGTATAACTGTCCAATCCTTCAGTCTTGCCTAGTTTTTGGCCTTGGTAACACAGCAGTACTGTACTTCAGTGAGTGACTTCTGTGGCAGGGAGAGTTCCACAGCCCATGCATTGTTGAAGTATTTTCTTCTATCTGTTTTGAACTGGCTACCTTTAATTTTTATTATGTTTTTGTGTTGGGGAGCACAATCTGTCTCATCTCTTTTCTGTAACATTCATTATTTTATATACTTTTATCACGTCCCCTCTAATTCAGCTTGTTTCTAAATCTAGTCTCTTCAGTCTATTTCCCGATGAGTCTTCATGCCCCATATCATTCTAATTGCCTTTCTCTGATCCCCAAATGGTTCTTCAGTATTCTTTTTGTGATAGGATGATCACTACTGTATACAGCATCCCAGATGAGGCCACACCATTGATTATTTAATAGCATTATAACATTTTTTGTAGTATTTCCCATCTTGTTAATTGTGCATGCTAAAATCTTGTGTGCTATTTTTCATTGCCGCTTACATTGAGCAGGAGTTGTCTTTGAGCTGTTTGATTCCCATGTCCCTTCAGATACCCTTTTGGTGTCTGATAGAGGACATATTCTGGGATTGCTCTGTCTGTCTACACCCACAAGCATTTGGATATTAGATATAGAATGGGTTGAGGTGTGCTGTATCTTTGTAGGCAGAGTTTTCTAGCTGCATTTTAATAGCACCAAGAGAGTCCCATCTCTAATTCTGGAGGGATTCCTGCAGCTTAGATCCTTCTAGAATTCTGCATTTAGGAATCTGACTGTTGTGTCCCAAAACTGGGATCCTCCAAAGAAGCTCACATCAGGACTTTCATTTCCCATTTCTATCCTCTGTCAGCCAAGGACCCAATCCAATAGTTACTCCCTTCCCTCACATGTAGGTTCTCCTTCACCATATCTTGTTTATTTCAGTGAGACTCTATGAGGGAAGAGCTGTGCTTCAGTGAGAGTCTGTCTTCAGATTGGGCCTCAACTCATTCACAACTTCATCATATGGCAATTGAACAAAAAGGGAACAGGGGGAAGATTATGTGTAAAATATAAAGACTTGGTATGCTGATCAAGCCTCCTCTATAGGTTGGCTTCACTGCTCCAAGTTGTGGCATCTGTATGTGCAGCCATGGATTATTACAACATAGTAGCATCGTGTGTTGGGTTTTTAGTCTTAATTGTCAAACCAAACACTATAAATCGAGGATTCAAGACTTTGATTTCCTACATCTTATCTATTTTTCTCTGATTTAATCTAGACTTGTTTTATGGGAGAGGTCTTCCCCTCTGCTCCCACACAGAGCCTTAAACAACAATCCCTCTCAAGTCTTTAGAAACAAGCAAATGTGGCTTTGACTTGTTGTTTCAGGTATCTGGAAAATGGCCACAGGGCTTCTGCTGCTCTGTTCAGTTATGCTAACTTTAACGGACATAGATTGATTGTACCAAATATCTTTGCCATTTTATCAGATACCTAAAAGTACAGCAGACCCTCGCTATAGCGTGGGTTCGCATACTGTGCAGTCGTTGCCAAGGATCCCAAATTTAAATATTGGGATCCCTGGCAATGTGTCCCCCGCATTAATGCGGTTGTGTGTTAGCATGGGAGTGTGCATGGATCCCAAATCTCGGGCTATAGCGGGGGTCTGGTGTATCTACAAACTGATCAGCTTCATAGAGATATTGCGCCTGGGGGCTGGCCTTCGCTAGGGGGAGGGGTCGACTGAAGATACGCAACTTCAGCTACGTGAATAATGTAGCAGAAGTCGGCATATCTTCAGCTGACTTACCTGCCGTGCTCATGGCAGCCGTGGTTGGCGGCGTGCTCCCCTGTCGACTCCAGCTTACGCCTTGTGGCAAGCTGGAGTTACGGAATCGATGGGGGTGCCGCCGGTGATCTATTTATTGCGTCTTAATGAGATGCAAGAAATCGATCACCAAAAGATTAATTGCTACCTGCCGATCCGTTGGATAGTGAAGACATACCCTAAGGTAGTGTTTGTCTTTATGCTAATTTTGAGAGTTTGACAAACTTGTGACTATACCCATCTATGTACAATAGGCCAGGTGTTTGTTAAATACACACCGACAAATGTGCATAAAGTAAATATCCATTTTCTATAGCTAGTAAATACTTTACGCTGTAGTGCCGCAAGCATGACTACTGAAGAAATAAAACATTTGCTATTGTATTATTTACATATTTAAACGTTTTATTGCTTGTGTGTGTAATTTGTTCTTCATACTCTTCTTGCTGGTTACTAATTAAAGTCACATCAGATATGCTTTGAAGGTCAGATCGAGCCATAATAACTGTAGGCAAGTCATGCCCAAGGTCAACCAGTCACAGACGTGGGGAAATAACTTGAGTCTCAGTCTAGTGCTACATATTCTAGACTACATTGCTACATCTGCCTGTGGTGGCAGACAGACGATCCTTTAAGTGCTTTCTGGCATTCCGAAGTGATGTGTGGCTGTAGATTTTCATAAACTGCTTCTCTCCCTAATAGTAAAGATTGTATTGCTCAGTGCTTATTACTGAACGCTGTGTTAACCCCCAGTGTGACATCCACCCCATAGAGGGCAACATAATCCCTCTAGCACAGTGGTTCCCAAACTTCAACAACGTGTAAACCCCTTTTACTATAATGTCAAGTCTTGTGAACCCCCTTCCTAAAAATGAATATATCCAGGGATTTTCTCCTTTACCTGAGTATAAATTATAAAAGCAGTGATCTTGGAAATATAAAATTAGTTTTATGACATGCTTATTACACACTATTTATTATTATTTATCATTACAGTATTGTATTACATATGCAAATAGCAACACACTTCCAAGATCTCACTTTCATAGCTTTTATCACTTTTGAATTGTCATAAGACAAGGCTCTTATGTTTCATCAAGGAGTATCAGATGTGACACAGCATGAAGGTATTTAAGAAACCAACTCAGAGTTCCTCCTACACAAGCATTCAGGTCTTGAGCAGTCCAGACAAACAACGCGTGTTACAACAAAGCTTTAACTTCTTTTTAAAATTATTATGAAGAATAACTATTTTAATTTTAAAAATAGCAAAAAAGTCCACCTCCCTTTCCATTTCTTATAAGGAGTCTTGAAGTTGAAATCGCCTGAGTGTGATCTGCTTAGCTCTTGGAAATTCAGGGGCTCTGAGCTGCTGGCTCCATGTTGCCCTGGATTCTTAGGGACAGCTCTATCCGCCATTAGGGAATTTTTTCCCCCGAGAACCCCCTGTAACATTTTGTGAACCCCCAGGGGTTCATGTACCCCAGTTTGGGAGTCCCTGCTCTAGCACAAGCTCCTAGACTGCCAGAGGTCCAAGAGGGCAGAATCTGTATCTGAGCAGAGCAGCAGGCTGGGAGTTGATGGCAGAGAGATGGCCAGGCTCTTCAAGAGCTGGGAGTTAAAGGCCTGAGAGCTGACCTGGGAGGCAGCCCCTTGCTGGCAAAGGGGGCAGGAGCAGTTGTGACAGACAAATACTCCATCATAGCAGCAAACTAGGGGGCTGTGCGGATAGGTCCAACCAAGGCTGGGTAAGGGACTGAATGCTGGCTGGGGGATGGGCGGGCCAGCGTGTGACCACCTCCAGTAAGAAGTAGTCCTGGCACTAGACTGGAGGAGGCCCACCTTCGTACCCCTGCACTAGCCTCCCTGTTGCCATCTCATGAGATTTCAGACTGGGCTTGGATTGACTGCCTTCCCCACCTCCCAAGGAAGAACAGCCAATCAGAGCTGCTGCAGGAGGCAGAAGGCGCTTACCCTCCCCTCAAGAGTGGAGAATAGGGTTGCCAACAGTCCCGTGTTATGAGGGATGTCCCTTATTCAGGGCCAGTGTTAGGGGGTAAATGCAATGCGAATATTACAGTAATTTAATCTCTAAAAGTGGAAATACCTCACACTAAAGTAGAAGTTTTTAATGGGACAAACCCCACAATTTATGGATTGTGGAGAAAGATTTGTAGGGGTGAGCTGTGGTGCCAGATGGCTCATACTACAGCCCTGGGGAGGTGGGGCTCAGGCTTCGGCTTCAGCCTTGCAGGGTAGGGATCAGGTTGCTGCTTCAGGCGGCTCCCCAGAGGTGAGTGCTGCCTGGAGCCCTCACCCTAAACTTTCTCCCACACGCTAATCCCTTACCCCATCCCTGAGCCGCCTCCTGTACCCAAACTCCCTCCCCGATCCCGCACTCCAAACCCCTCAACTGCAGCCTGGAGATCCTGCTACACCCTAAACCTCTCATCTGGGGCTGTTCTCGTAGCTGGAGCCCTCACCCTCTCAGATACTCCAACTGCTTACTCTAGCCCGGTGAAATTAGCAAATGAGCAAGTGTTGGGGGACAGCAAGTGATGGAGGAAAGGGAGATAGAGTGAGCAGGGGACAGGGCCTCGGAGAAGGGGCCAGGCAGGGGCGGGGCCTCAAGAAAGGGGTGGGGCAGGGCAAGGATGTTCAGTTTTCTGCAGTCAGAAAGTTGGTAACCCATAGCAGTTGATTCACAAAAATAACTTTTAGCCCAAATGGCAGAAGTTTGCGTTTGAACATATGAAGGCCCTTGCCAGAGGGGTGCTTATGGCTGTACAGGATATTCTTCAAATTTTTTTAAAAAAGAAAAGCTCATTTATTTAAGATGGTGAGAAAATCTCCTTTAAAACATTTTGATAGTTTAAAAAAACATTTCAGTTGTGGGGCAACACAACAAAACACACTTCGGCTGTGTGTTGCACATTTTTATGGCACATGACAAATGGCAGGTTTGAAGGTTGAACAGTGCTCCTAATAACACTGGACTATAAAGTGATAACGTGCAAAGTTTCATGTGTGTAGAGCTTGCTGAAATGATTTAGCCAAGGAAGCTGGTCAAAACAAAAAAGGAAGGAAAGCAAAACTTTCTAGAACTACAGAGTAAAGTGTGCTCTGTTAAGTTTTAAACATAGCATGGAAGGAACCCTCTTTCTAATCAAGACAGACAGCATTGCAGGAGTGACCTGAACAAACAGGAGGAAATGAGGCACTGATTCAGTCACCAAAGAGTAGCTGTAGAGATTATATAAACCATAATCTATTATGCCCAAGAACTAGCACTCCTGTTGGAGTGGACCCTAAAACAAGCAGGTTTTTCTACTGCTAAGGTATCTTAGGTGGTTTCGGAGAAAGAGATCCAGGGCCAATAAATATGGATCGTCTATCAGGCAAATGACCTCTAGGGTGGGTATTACTACTTTCCTGTGATAGAGGATCACTCGCATCAGTACTTTTGTACCATTGCAGAGACTGCAGCATTGTTACAAAAACAGACAAGTGAATTAATCTTCTACGAAGTGTCATAAATAACTTAAAGCTAACTCCAATTGTCAAAATAAATGAACAGAGCACATTCTGTGATACTTGTTCACTCACTTGCTAATTGGAAAATTGAGTAATTTGCAATGGGTTTCCCACTCATTAGTGAGCATTAATTAGATTTTAATAATAACTACTGGCAATTTCAAGATTAGGGTGAGAAATAGAAATAAAAATTAAACGGGTCAAAATTGGTAGTCTGGTAAGCACCTGTCGACTGGCTTTTAATTTAAAGGCCTAGAAAAATGTCCGACTGATTTGATGTAGACACATGCCTGCAACCATTCAGGGGAACATCCCAGTTCTAACCTCCGTCACAGCCCAATTATATTGCGGCTCAACTTTGATTTGAAAGTGTCATAAATATTATGTGCTTTTTTGGTGCTGCCTAGCTGTGGTGAAGAAATCCATCAGTTCACCCTTCCTTTTTAGCTTCCTCATTGTTTTGAGATGGGGGAGAGGATCTTTGCTACTCTTGCCTATAAGTACAAACAGCAAACAGCACCTGCCTCTTCTGTTACTCAGAGTTTTCCTGGGAAGGTGCAAAATGAAATTGATGTAATTCTTGCCAGGGTTTCAGTTGTACACAACGCTGTGGATAACATTTGTGAAAACTGATTATAGTAGTGTTGCTGCTTGGAAAACTTGTAGCAGTGTCAGTAGCATGGAAGATGCCTGCAGTTTTAGGAAGAAAGTACTGCATTAGATCATATATGCATGGCTGTTTTTGCAATAATCAAAGCTAGAATTTTGTGTGTGCGGGGGGGTTAAGTTAAAGCATTAATTCTGCAGAAATGAATTCCTTGGTTCTCAGCCCAATCCCACCCTGAAGCTGGGGTGACCAGATGGCCCGATTTTTATAGGGACAGTCCTGATATTTGAAGCCTTTACCCTGTTACTCCTCCCCCTCGTCTTGATTTTTCACACTTGCTATCTGGTCACCTTACCTGCAGCCTACTCACCAGGAAAGGTTCCTCTTTCCCATTTGTGGGATTTTGCAAGTCCTAATATGAATAGATCTAAGGGAAGAAACATGAGCAGGAACTGTAGTTTGTACAGACTGCCCCCACAACCTGAATCAAATACTGACCACAAACTACACACCTCTCCACAGAAACACGAGCCCAGGAACCAAACTCTGTAACAAACCTGGTTGCCTACTCTGTCCCCATATCTATCTAGTGACACCATCAGAGGACCCAATCACATCAGCCACACCATCAGGGACTCATTCACCTGAACATCTACTAATGCTATATACGCTATCATGTGCCAGCAATACCTCTCTGCCAAGTACGTTGGCCAAACTGGACACACTCTGTGTAAAAGAATGAATGGACACAAATCGGACATCCGGAATGGTAACATACAAAAGGCATTTGGAGAACACTTCAACCTTCCTGGACATTCTATAACAGATTTAAAAGTAGCCATACGGGAACAAAAAAACTTCAGAAACAGACTTCAAACAGAAACTGCAGAACTGAAATTTATTTGCAAATTTAACACCATTAATTTGGGCGTGAATAGGGACTGGGAGTGTCTGGCTCACTACGGAAGCAACTTTTTCTCTCGTGGAATTGACACCTCCTCATCAGTTATTGTGGGTGAACTACATCCACCCTGATTTTATTGGCCCTGGCAACACTGGTTCTCCACTTGTGAGGTAACTCCCTTTTTCTTCCTGGGTCAGTATAACATTGCCTGCATCTGTAATTTTCACATATGTATCTGAAGAAGTGGGTTTTTTACCCACGAAAGCTTATGCCCAAATAAAGATGTTGGTAAAAGCTATGAGCGGGGATTGGCCCTGCCTCCCTTACCAATCTGCCACGAAGCTGGAGAGTTAGTGGAGTAGTCTTGAGTGCACCCACTCCCCTCACACTGTGAGGTAATACCTTTTATTGGACCAACTTCTATTGGTGAAAGACGCAAGCTTTAGAGCTTTTTCTACTTCAGCTTTGTGTAAGTTTATCTCTTTCACTGTCAGAAGTTGTCCAGTAAAAGATATTACCTCACCCATCTTGTCCCAGGGTACTAGAGAGACCAAAACAGCTACAACAACATTGCAAAGAATCTCTCTAGTGGCAGCCTGGAGTGCAAGAGAAATGACATTTCCATCCCACTGAGTCTGTCCCTTCCAGCAGCCAGAATGCTACGGGACAGGTAGAATAGCCACTCTGGTTTTCTCCCATCACCTTCACAGCCATCAGTAAAACTCTCTAATGCAAGGAAAGAAACTTGCAGAGGCTGATGTGAAAAACAGAGCATCAGAGCAGGGTCTAGAGACAGCACTCCTTCAGTAGCTGGGAGTCGAAGGAGCTAGTCTTATCACCAGAACATTATCCCTGGACCTCACCAGTGTACTGCCCTGCTAATATTTCTTATCTGCCTCTGGCTAGTAGGTCAAGTGTTCAGGCCCCGATTAGCCCTCCTATTAAGATGCACCTTTTTGATGTTCTCTTTCTTCCTGAACTTTGCATTGACGTTAGCTAAATCCTACATTCAAGAATATTATTTTTATTGGTCTGGCGAATCTAGCACAGAGATTCCTTTTCCCTTTCAATTGTTACTTGGTCAGGGCCACAATTTGGCTAGCACATGCTGCTGGTATATTGATTATGAATTTGTCATAAGCCTCTTGAGGGGAATACAGTTTTAGATTACAGAATTACCAATATATCAAAACAAAAAAATGCAGCAAGTAAAACTGAAATCGAATGGGCTGTTACATTTTGTCTCTATCGTTTGCTGCGTGTTGCTGCAAGTTTTGTAAGTCTTTCAGATAATGTCTTCAGTCTAGTTCTGAACTTTTTTGTTTATTTTCAGGGAATTATTTCATTCTAAAATAATACTGAATGACCAGTTATTTTAGGGGAAAACAGAAGTGAATTTAGTATTTGTGGAAAAAAGCTATGCTGGCAGCATGGAACAGCTAGAGCAAGAGGAATGATAGCGTAGTATAATCCTATATGCTAAAAAGTCTAACGTTCTTAAGGCCCTTAATTGAGCTGGGCCTAGGCCAATCTTAGACTACTGTACATACTTGTTCATTAGGCTGTTTGTTTATAAGATGACCCCCCAAGATGAATAGGTAAGAATAGCAAAAACTGTATGACCCTTTCATAAGCCGACCCTGTATTTCAAGGTTGGCAAACTTTTTGGCTCCCTTTTGAAAGGCACTTGAGGAAATTAGGTCAGGATAACTGCATCACCCAGGGGTGCGAAAAATCCACATCCCTGAGCAACACAGCACCAGGTTGACAGGAAAATTCTTCTGTCAACTTATGCTCTTAGGAAGATGGGTTATCTGCCCCAGCGGGAGAAGCTTTTCCATCAGTGTAGGTAGTGTTTTCACTGCAGCTGTGCCACTGCTGCATTTTAAGTGTAGACAAGCCCTAGGTGCAACAACACACAAGTACCTTCAAAAATCTGGACTCAAATGTGTTTTTTTATGTGTGTTCTTTAATATTGTTTTAAATAGAAAGGAAAAAAAGCAAGGATGACACAATCTAATCCTACAAAAATTACTTAATCCCTATAGAATTCAGTTCAGACATAAAGACTTCTAAAATTATCCTGTAGAATTGTATACCAGGAATATAATTCTCTAGGATTTTTCCATGCGGGTAGAAGGCTTGAATTTGCCTTGAGCTTGTCTACTGGAGCATAGACTGTCCCCCGCTCAACCCTTTACTTTTACATAATTGTACTCTATTGGATATTAAATAAACATTCACACTTAGATCTCTTTATTTTTATCTGCTTTGCATAGTTTGCCTTACCCATGGTGCCAGAATGCCTCTACAAGCAGTTGCCAGTGTGAGGAGAAAAAAATAGTAGTAATAGTAATTTAACCACCAGGAAATGCATCCTAAGATCTATGGATATGGGAAGAAAATCGGCTAAAAATAAGTCTGTCCTTTTTAATACTGTGGTAATGAGAATCTAGTAAGAGTTCTTTTTTTCCTTTACATTTTTCCCTTTTGTTGGTTAATTTAGGATTCTGATTGAGTAGGGATTAGGAATTTTAGCCAGCCAGGAAATAATTCAGACTAGAAACAAAGTGTATTTTTTTTTTAATGGTGAGTGTAATTAACCATAGGAACAATTTACTAAGGGTCTTGATGGATTCTCTATCACTGACAATTTTTTAAATCAAGATTGGATCTGCTCTTCAAATTATTTTGGGGAAGTCCTAAGGCCTATAGGAGATCAAATTTGTTGATCACATTCGTTCTATCTGGCTTTGGAATCTATGCTTCAAGTACACAATTAATATCAAATAAAATACACTTTAAAGCAGTGCCTTCCAGCATTTACTGGTGCTGAGTACAGCTTTCTTGCTGCAGAAGGACAGAGAAGAGAGCACTGCAATAGAAAACGTGCTTTTGTTTTAAAGACAGCAATAATAGGATTTGTTTTCGGTGCTTAAATATGTCAATTTTTGTAAAGAGCCAGCAACCCACCTTGTTTTTAAATGTTTAAATAATTGTTCATATGTTGTGCCTTATTGAATTATGGATATGCCACAATTCAATAAGAAACAGTACATGAAGGACACATATATTGTCTTAACTTTCCTGTCTGGTTTTAAAATTCAAGTTATCTGTCATTATTACAAAAGAATGTTAGAGAACTCTGAGCAGCAGAGAGCCACAACATGATGGAAACCAGCCAGGAGGATTAAGGTATTTTAGAATGTCTTTGCCTCAGGCTTAGTCTGGTGATTGAGGGAGCACGTTATTCTCCCTGCACTCCCCTCCCCCCGTGTGTTTTTTTTTTGTTTTTTGTTTTTTTTTTTTCCCCCCCTGTACAAGGCAAGAGGAACCGATCAAAATTCTGTTGTTGCTGTGGAGGGCTACAGGAAGTGCCCCAAAACTAAATCCATTCTGGTATGGTGGAGGCCTGGGAACAGGGAAGGGAATTCAGAGACATCTGGGCATAGAAAGGAATGGATTATGGAAAAGGGTCACCGTTTGTAAGACTTTAGATTGGGGTGGGCAAACTTTTTGGCCTGAGGGCCACATCTTGGTATGCAAATTGTGTGGTGGGCCATGAATGCCCCAGAAATTGGGGACTGGGGTGCAGGAAGAGGCTCTAGCCCATACCCCCAGCTATGAGGTGAGGCCAGAAATAAGGAGTTCAGGATGGAGGAGGGGGCTCCAGGCTGAGGCAGGGGGGTTAGGGGTGAGGGCTCCAGCTGGGAGTGCAGGCTCTGGACTAAGGCTGGGGATAAGGGGTCGAGGGTGCAGGAGGTTGCTCTGTGCTGGGATGGAGGGGTTTGGTGGGTGGGAAGGGAATCAGGGCTGGGGCAAGAGGCACTGGAAGGGTTCAGGGGTGCAGGGTCCAGGCAGCGCTTACCTCAAGCAGCTCCCAGAAGCAGCGGCATGTCCTCCCTCTGGCTCTGCATGCTTCTCTGTCCGCAGGGGCTGCCCCTGCAGCTCCCTTTGGCCATGGATTCCCAGCCAATGGGAGCTGTGGGGGTAGCGCTTGGCGTGGGGGCAACATGTGGAGCCCCGTCTGTCCCTACATGTAGGAGCCGGATAGGGGACAAGCCATTGCATCTGGGAGCCGCACGGAGTGGGGCAAGCCCCAGACCGTGCTCCTTGGTGGCAGCTCAAGGGCCAGATTAAAATGTCTGTAGTGCTGGACGTAGCCCCTGGGCAATAGTATCTAAAGCAGGGGTGGGCAAACTATCTCACATGACCTTGTAACAAACTAGGGAAATACAACCTAGATCAGTGATTCTCAGGGGCACTCAGGGGTATTCCGGGCATACATTGACTTCTCTAGATATTTGCCTAGTTTCACAACAGCTACATAAAATGCACTAGCAAAGTCAATACAAACTAAAACTTAATAGACAATTATTTGTTTATACTTCTCTGTATACTGCACACTGAAATATAAGTACAATCTTTCAATTCCAATTGATTTATTATATGGTAAAAATGATAACGTAAGCAGTTTTTTCAGTAATAATGTCCTGTGACGCTTTTATATTTTTAAGTGAGGTGAAACTTGTGGATACACAAGATGGATCAGACTCTTTAAAGGGGTACAGAAGTCTGGAAAGGTTGACAGCCAGTAACCTAGATGGAATTACTATAAGGTGGGTGCATAGGTGGTTGGAAAAGTTATTCACAGAGAGTAATTAGCAGTGGTTCACAGTCAAGCTGGAAGAACGTATCAGTTGAGGTCCCAAATGGATCAGTTCTGAGTCTGGTTCTATTCAATATTTTCATTGATGATTTAGTTAATGGCATGGAGAGAAGATTTATAAAGTTTGCGGACGATACCAAGCTGGAGGGTTTGCAAGTGCTTTGGAGGATTGTTTTGAATTTTAATCCTTTTTGGATAAGCTGGAGAAATGGTCTGAAGTAAATAGGATGAAATTCAATAAGAAGAAATGCAAAGTACTCTACTTAGGAAAGAACAATCAGTTCCACATATACAAAATGGAGTACCGCAGAAAGGGATCTGGAAGCCATAGTGGATCACAAGCTAAATATGAGTCAACAGTGTAACACTGTTGCAAAAAAAGCAAACCATTCTGGGATGTATTAGCAGGAATATTGTAAGCAAGACACAAGAGGTGGTAATCCTGCTCTACTCCATGCTGTTTAGGCATCAACTGGAATATTGTGTCCAGCTCTGAGCGCCATATTTCAGGAAAGATGTGGATAAATTTGAGGAAGTTCAGAGAAGAGAAATAAAAATGGTTAAAGAGCTAGAAAACATGACCTATGAGGGAAGATAGAACAAACTGGATTTGTTCAATCTGGAGAAGAGAAGACTGAAGGGGGACATAAGAGTTTTCAAGTACATAAAAAATTGTTACAAAAGAGGAGGGAGAAAAAGAGTTCTCCTTAACCTCAAATACACAAGCATTCAACTTGGTTAAGGTTTGCTTAGGCTTCTGGAAATATCTGTTAACACTGACAATCTCAGAGACTTAACATGGGTATTATATAGTATTGATTATACCACAGGCCTTAGATAGTATCGGATTGACTAACATTATCAAATTATCATTTTACTGGTGTGAGAAGGTATGCTACCTATCTCATCAGACGCAATTTATGAAAAACTACTAGAGAAGACCTATACAGAGTTATGAGTCCAGCGACAGAGTGGGTTTGCAGAAGTGACAAAGAGTCCTGTGGCACCTTAAAAACTGACTAAAATTTTTTAGAGCATAAGCTTTCATGGGCTAATACCCACTTCGTCGGATGCATGCAGTGCAAGTATCCCACTTCCACTGGGTTTGCAATTCTTTGCAATGAAGTCCACTGAAGATACCTGACTAATTAGCCAGCATAACCCCTCTCCACCTACTGCAGCTGATCTTTAATCAGTGCCCAGTTCAGGGATTCTCTCTTGTCCCAGATTCCCAGAGCATACCTAAATTAGAATCACAGGTCCCAGACACATGATGTTTGCTAGTTTTTTTTGTCTTAGGTCTGTTGGCAAAGTGCAAGTCACATTTTGGACTTTTTTTTCCCCTTTTTTTTTTTTTTTTTTTTTTTTTTCCAAGTGATATCCATTTTCTTGTGGTATGCAGTAAAATGCATCTAATTACTTTTTTGCTTAGACTATGAAGTACATTTTATAGCCTCTTAATTTTGTCGTAGGCATGATCTAATGCAGCTGAACTTGCCAAAAACATAACAAATGGTGAAGGCATTTATTAATCATTCTTTTCTCTACTCTTCATTAAATTGCCATAATTAGTGCTAGATGAGCCTTCATATTAGCAAGGAAAAAAAATGCAGACAGCAAGATTAAAGCCTAGTCTGCATTGAGCGCTATAATGTAAGTGTGTTGATGAGATAGAATTGAAGAGGGAGGCCATCTCGACATTGTTGTACTATTAAATTTTGCTCCCCAAACAGTAGCATGTAAAGCTCCATCTATGTGGCTAATCATGTTTGCATTGTTAAGCATTTCCATAGCACAGCAGTGTTCACAGTGCTGCTTTAGATTAGATTAGCAACATACTGTGTTGAATAGATAGCATTTGAGTACCAATGTGTCAAATTACACAGCCAGAACTGAAATTGACTGAAGCAGAATCTCTCTCCCTTTTCCTTTCTACCCCCCAAAAAACCCACAATCTTGTCTCTAGGAAACTATTTAAACTCTTATTTTAGGGTTAACAGCCAGCGGTGGTGGTGCTGTTGAGAAAAGCTGGTCTGAAAAGAAAACATCTCTCTGTATTGGAGAGAGAACAATTTCACATTCCCTTAAATGTTAGTTTTAAAAATAACCATACAATCAAAACCAAGTGAATCTTGCATATCCTATAAAGAGAAAATTTCACTGTAGCCCAATCGCACAGCAATTTTATGATCAAATCCTAAATACAGAGGACATACCACCTGCTCTCTCTAGTCTAAAATGCAGCAACAGGCTATCAAAGAAAAGAATTGCTCTTCTCACGTAGATATTTAGATCTCAATTAGGGAGAAATCTTCTGGATATTAATAACTGGGAATGGAAGGTGGTCCAACGTCCTGTCATGTGTATGTATTGTCTATTCGTATAGCAGTGGGGTACGTGACTACAAAATTATATTTTTCATAGCTGATTGCCACTTGGATGTTATTTCCTCAGTCTCTATGTGTGTTCAGTATTCTTACCATGTTGCTTGCCACACTGTGGGATTGTACTTTTTGGTTGTTGATGCTGTTGTTTATATATCTCCACTTTTTAAAATATAGTTGTGGCAGCATGCATTGCCGTGAGAGCAATGTTTGTTCTTAAGTATGAGCTACTGTGTTGCATGCCAATTAATCTTTTCCAAAAATGTTAAAATTATAGAATGGAGAAAAAAAATCTTGTAGGCTAATTACAATAGTTTTATCCTCACTTGAGTTCAAAGGTTCAGTCCTACTATTTGTCACACCAGTGTCTTTTTTAGTACATTAAGAGATGTTATGACTCAGACAAGCAGACACGCAATTATTAATGTCTTCTCTACAATTTTTTCTTTTTTTTTTTTTTAAAAAAAAGCCTCAAAACAAAATGATGATTAAGTCTTGGTGACTGAGTTCTGTCAGACTGAGACCTGCTTCAGTTTGCTTCCCTATATAAAAGAAGTTGATTCTACTCAAAAAGTAAGCAGACCTGTTGATTCTATGCAAGTCAGAAAGGAGCTTCTGCATTAATGTGTGGTTAGAAACTGGATGTGAAACTCAAACCTGCTTACCCAGGTATTGTAAACAATAGCAGGTGGTTTATAGGAGGCCAAAGGAAGTTTCATTCCAGAAGTGATTTTTAATGTTTTGGTACCTTTATTGCTATTACTCCTCTTGTTTCCTTGTCATCTTGCTAACTTCAGACTGCTTTTCATTGATTTCCAAGGGGTATCATTCTTGATGGAATACCTCAGATTTTGTTGGTTGTTGCTCTCAGATGCCTTGTTCTTGTCTCCAGAAAAGAACTCTAGTGAGTTATCCCAGAGAGAGTGCAAAAACCAAGGGTTTTTAAAAATTTTTTAGAGGAAATGAAACCAAAAGTAGAATAGTAATTAGGGATAAGCCTCCTTAGCATCACCTAGGCGAGCCCCAAATCTCTTGAGATAATCTGATACTTGCATCAGTAATCTACTGTGCCTGTAAATTTTCTGGGCCCATTTTCTAATTATCAAGCATCATCAACCTCTAGTCTGTGTGAGTGACCTTCAGCCTGCCAGGAATGTCTTCCATTCCCCACCCCTTTGTCCTTCCTGCCTGCACATTTAAATTCTTGGAGCCCTGTTAGGTTGATGTGGTGTTAACTGTCATTATCTTATTAGTTAAGGAATCTTGGCTTTTATTCAGATAGAGAGGGTGATGTTTATGCCAGTGCACTTACCTTGCAAAATGAATTCCTCTTTAGTTTCCTGGGCAAATAGTCATTAGTATTCATCTCCAGTCTCTTAACAGATATTGCCTTTGGAGCTAACATTGAATTATCTGCTTCCTCACCCACACCTTTCTTGCCTCTTGGTTTTGGATTTCATTTACATTTATGCAGCTTTGCTTTATAGGTAGGTTGCACCTATTGTTTTTCCATGCTTCCTTCCTTCCACATACCCACTTTCCCTAGTCTCTCTTTATTCCCTTCATTGTTACATCAAGAGTTTTCAAACATTTTCACAGTGTGGACCAACCTTGTCTAGTCTCATTCATGATCATCTGGTCTCTCCTTTTTTTCCATTAGCAATTTGTAACATCTGTTTGGTAACTATAGCAATTGCTTACATTGAAAAGTAATATTAAGGGAGTACTTGATCTATGTTAATGAAATATGGCAGTTTGACGTGGTATCTACCACAGCAGTCATCAAACTAGACCGCAGAACACTCATTGATCTCATGGTGCTGGTTCTCCTCCTTGTTCCATTCTCATTAATTCTGCCATTGCCTTAAAATGCTGGTATTTTCCATACCCAATTTTCTCAATCCCATTCATATAAAATGTGAGCGGACAGTATCCAGACTGTCAAAGAAATAAAGTCCAACGCTCATAACATTACCGGCTTTTCCTCAAGAAATTCTGGAAGGAAGAAGGCTCTAATTCAGTTACTTGGAAGAAGAGACTAAGAGTGTTCACTTAAGATCTCAGCATGTCTTTTAATCCACAGACTTACTTAAAGAGTGGCTTGAGACAGGAAGCTCAATGAAAATCAAGAATATTAAATTTAAATTGAATCCCACATAGTCCCTCTATTTTAATTAAGTTACTTTATGTCTCCTCTATGTTTCATTTCCAGAAATAAGTTGCCAAGTATTCAAGGTTGCATGAGGGGAAACTGTCAATGAATCTTAAGTCACAACATTTCAATGTTCTCAATTAAAATTAATGCTAATAATAGTCTAAAGCTTGGCAGTGCCTATGCAGAAATTCATCATCAGCCAAAGTTGGCTGCTAGTGAAGTCATCTTCTTGTAGACTTGAATTAGCTGAAGGATTCTTTAGAATGCAAGCATTCTGTCCTTCTCTGTGAGTCAAATGTCAAAACTCTTCTGTCTGAGAGTGCTTCTGGGAGGGTGGTGTAGGTTATCAGCTGCTTTCAGTTAGGTTCTCATAGAATCATAGACTTTAAGGTCAGAAGGGACCATTATGATCAGCTAGCCTGACCTCCTGCACAATGCAGGCCACAGAATTTTACCCACTCATTCCTGCAATATACCTCTCGCCTATATTCATGGAGACAGGGACAGATGTGCCTGACTGAATGGGAGATTCTAGGGGTCGCCAGGGTCTGCATGGGGAAGCTCCCCCCCGCCATTCCATACGTTTCCCACTTATATCGAACAACCCTCCAAGTTCATATCAAGGCTCCTTCCCAGCAATTTACTTCCCTCTCCCTCAGCTACTCTGTTACCCCTGACACTCCCAAGCCTTTGAACCGCTTTTGAGGGGTGCGGAAAATGTGTTTCTGTATTGTGGTTTAAATGAATTTACTCAGAGTTCTGTATAAATATGACTAGTAAGTAATCTCTTTGTCAAAAAAGATTTTTCTGAATCTTTTTTGTTGTCTATATTGTTACAGACATGCTTGCTGACAGATATTTTAAAATAAATGACCAAAAATAATTGAAACTGGGTGTGATTAAACTGTGTTACTTTGACAAATGAAATATGCATAATGTGCACATAATTTTTATTGCAGAATTTTTATGTTTTTGGTGCAGTATTCCCGCAGGTGTAGACACTTGTGTGCTCTTTTACACTTGTCTAATCCTACTGAAGGTTACAGCTAATGTAGAAAGCACATCCTGTTAGGCTTTGTCAGACAAAAAATTCATTGTGCGTCAACTCTCTGAAGACTACCCTGGTTTTCTCCTTGCTTCTGGCTGCATTTCAGGACTTTGGAATTGATCCATCAAGCTCTATATGCTCTGGGTCCTGAGACACCACCTCCTTTCCTTTGAACCTTGTTCATTGTTTTGACTTCAGCTGGGCCACTCTTGCTAACATTGCCAACATGGTGTACTGTATTAAAGATAGGACCTCTCCTTTGGTACTGTACTAGAGATAGGGCCAACATTGGCACTTGCCACCCTCACTGCTCCAGTAGAAGTAGTTTTTGAGCATGCTAGCTCCATTTTGGGGCTTTACATAAAAAAGGTGGGAGGTTTTGCTGGTGATTACTGTTTGGCCTTGTACTTAGCCTATTTTAACATATAAGTGTCTGTTGTGCTAACAGCATTACAAATATTTTACCAAGTATCTTTCCCTTGGAACACTTTTTGGAGTAGGTGTATTTTTAATATTTTTAAAACTAATCTTTCTAATAAATGTTCACTTCCATATGGGTCTGAAGTGGATTGTCTGTCTTGCTATTAGGGTTGTAACAGCACAATTTTGATCCATTTGAAGAAATTGCATGTGTATGATACATATGGAATACTGTTTGTTCAGGTACAAACACATTTTGTGTAGATGCATTGTCTTTATGTGTACTCTGTATGTTTATCAATTTATATTTTCTGCCTTAGTGTTTCTTCTGCTAAACATTATGAAGCCTTAAGTAAAATATTGTCTGCATTTTTAACCAGGCTGAACAGTCAACCTAGTTTCAAGCTTGTACTCTTGATGGGTGCTGAAATTTATCTCAAACCATGATTGAGAGGAACAGCTTGTCATTGTGGAAGATTAATAGCATTGCCACCTGCCGTGAAGCCTTATAAGTGGTAACAGCAATCCACACTGGAGTGTACTTTTAGCTGAGCCTGAATTCAAGTTACAGATTTTTTTTATTTTACTTCTTTCCCCTGAAGCAAGGATCAGCTGAAAGGAAAGTTCCTACAAGCCTTTAAAGATGTAGGAGCACAACCAAAAAAATTGCTTGGAGCAGATGTTCTCCAGAAAGGACGTGGCATGGTATATTGGTGGAAAGAGCAGATTGCAGTGTTTGTTTCAGTTGTATGTAATAATTTATATAAAACAAATGAACATAACAGTCTTTGCAGACTAGGTGCTTTCCTGTTTGGAATCTAGTAAAAAGCTGCTTCAGATGTGCAGTGGCCCTTCGGATCAAAGAGTCATTCAGACTTCAATGCTTTGTGAAATCCTAAAATTCCTGCAGGCAAGTCCCACTTCCCTAAATCTATGGCTTAAGTCTTGTTAGGCCTAAATTAACACCACACCTATTTGTTCCCTAACTGGCTACCCTTGTTGATGATAATAGCTAATTCTTGCTTGGCTTTATCTTGGGTCAAAATCTCACCGTGAATAATGTTAAGCTTTTGAGCCATGCCTAGATGCCCAAGGTAGATAAATCTTATCCAGTATCTGAGAAGTAAATGCACTTGATTAGTGCGAAATAAACTCCAGCAATCATCAGTGATCCCCCCCATTTCCTGAACTCCGCCACAAACATGCTTAAACATACTCCTTGCCTTGCGAACACCATTCGAGGCCTGGCTTTAAATAGGGACTATTAGATAGGAGAGAGCTTAGGGTGTGTCTACACTACACGCGCTATAGCAGTGCTGCAGCTATGGTGATATAGTGCTGTAGTGTAGACACTTGTTACAACAATGAAAGATGTTGTTCTGTCAGTGTAGAAATTCTACCCCTTCTAGAGATGGTGAACAGGTCAATGGAAGAATTCTTACTAGCAGTGTCTTCAATGTGGGGTTAGGGCGAATTAACTGTGTCACATAGGGTGTGGAATTTGTCACAGCCCTGAGCAATGTAGCTAGGTCAACCTAAGTTTTAGGTCTACACCTGGCCTCAGACCATAGGAACTCAGACCTACCCATGTGAAACATGAGTCTCTTTTTTTATCATTGCCAGTAAACATTCGTATGTACCTGAAGCCAAACAATGACTTCCTAGAAAGCATGACCATACTAGAGTGGACAATTGAGCACTTTAAAAATCATGCCTTGGAAACAGACTGGTCCTGCTTCATTCATTAGGAGTCTGAATAACAGTGTTTGGGTTTGGCCTGGGGTGTGTTTATAACAGAAGTCTGTCTGAAAAGACTGTCTGCTTCTAGCATCACATGATACCAACCCTTCAACATTGTTTGTAATCGTAAACAGGGTAATTTACAACTTTTCATGGTAGAAATTGTACACAGGCTGAGGGAAAGCAGTGGAATCTACTAACAACCTAAGAAGTACAGAAGTTGCCTCTAGTTGTGAAAAATCTGTGAGATGGCCATAGGGGAAAAAATCAAATGCAACTGGTATTTCTAGTTACCTGCTGGGAGTAACCAGTATGCTTAAACGTTGCCAACCTTTTTGACACTGGTAATATAGAAGCCTTATGTATCAGATTGTGTAAAACAGAATGAAATTCTGTTGACAGAGAATTGTGTTCATGTTCTGTATTTAAATTTGTTCCAGGACACAGAGTGTTCCTAAAAACACAGAGAAAATGGAGAATACTTGTAGCACTTTAGAGACTAACCAGTTTATTTCAGCATAAGCTTTCGTGGGTTATAGCCCACTTCATCGTTTTGTTGGATGTGGCACTATGGGGGAAGATACGTGGTTTAGCTGGCAGAATGATTGATGATTTACGCACTTAATGATCAAATGCAATTGGAAATTTATTTGTGGTGAGAAGTGCGGCCATGTCTAGTATTCTCAACTCTTAGCTGAGTAAAAAGTTGATATTTACTTTTAAATGATAAAAATGTAAGTTTTCAATGCCTATCTCTTGAATGGAATAGCAGAATGTACATCATCTGCTCTGTATTTTGCCTACAGCATGCCTTCTGACTGCAGCATGACATTAACATCATAGTTTGTTTGTCTTCAAAAAACATTAACACATTATGTACATCCTTATGTGACAGTGTAATAGGAACACTATGTCAAGCCTTACCCCTCTCTTTTTACACACTGAACATAAGAATGGCTGATTCCGTGACTTCTGTGACAAAACTGCAGCCTTACTGATAAGGCCCCATCTGGACAAATTAGAGGAAGTCCAGAGAAGAGCAACAAAAATTATTAAAGGTCCAGAAAACATAACCTGTGAGGAAAGAGTGAAAATATTGGGTTTGTTTAGTCTGGAAAAGACCGAGGGGGGACATGTTAACAGTCTTCAAGTAAGTAAAAGGTTGTTATAAAGAAGAGAGTGATAAATTGTTCTCCTTAACTACTGAAGACAGGACAAAAAGCAATGGGCTCAAATTGCAGCTAGGGAGATTTAAATTAGACATTAGGAAAAACTTCATACCTATATGTGTAGTTAAGTATTGGAACAAATTACCTATGAAAGCTGTGGAGTCTCTGTCATTGGAAGATTTGAAGAACAGGGTTAGAAAAACATCTCTCAGGGATGGTCTAGAAAATACTTATTCCTGCCTTAAATGCCGAAGACTGACTGGATGACCTATCAAGGTCCCTTCCAGTCCTACATTTCTATGACATATCTGATCAGGTATGCTGCACCGGCTTACATTTGTGCGGGAGGAAATAGAAGGAAACATTTGAATGACAGAATAACTTATTTTTAGGCTCACATTACTGATGTATCTGAGCACCTTGTATATATCTTAGTGAATTCTCCTGAGACTTAAGGAAATATCCTAATCCCCATTTCACAGTTAGGGAACTGAGCCACAGAGGGACTGGCACTTGTCAGGATACCTGTGCCAAATCCAAGAATAGAACCCTGATCTTCCGAGTCCCAGTCCTATGCCTTAACTAGAAGCAGCTATTCTTTTAGGGAGCTAATACATTCTGGAACATTTGAGTAATCATATTGGCATGATATTGGGCATTGACCTTAGGCATTGAACACTTTCACTTAGGATTTATCAGACAGCACAACCCTTTAAATGAGTTAGAGGCTGTAATGCAGTTAGTGATAATACTAAGAACACTTTTACTGGAGTGTTTGTAGGGTATTTTAGTTTTTGATACATCACCTTAATAAGCTTCATAGAAGTAATGCAGTTGTATTTATTCTTTGATACCAAAAATGTGGATTGTTTTGCATTACAGTTATATATCTGCAAAATGGGAATTATAATATTTCCTGTGTGAAATTCTGGCTCCATTGAAAGCAATGAAAGTTTTGCTGTTGACATTGTTGGAGCCAGAATTTTACCCCCTGTAACGTTCTGAGGCTAAATTTATTAATTTTAGTAAGGCACTCAGATGCTATTCTACTAAGCAACACAGACAAGCCCATAAAAAGAAACAGTCCAAAGGTAGGGCAGGGTTTGTATGCTTGTGCAGTCAATGAGATAGGTGGTAATATAGCGTATAAGGCAAGCATTTAAAAGTTGCACAGGGAAACTTTAATTGTATTTTATTTTATTTTGTGAGTTAAGCACTTAACATTCCTTTAAGGTAGATTTTAAAGAATAAATCTAAAATTAATTTTGTTCTAAAGGCAAAAGTGCAGTTAACAGTCAGAAAAAAAGTGACTAAGTAAATGGATGAGATCTTGCTCAATAAGTCTGCTCACTGTCTGTATTTCCAATTGTATTTACCATTTTTACTGAGAAATGTTCCTGCCTGCTCTGCAGAGCCAACACAGCTTTGAGAAAGGGAGCTGGATGCTTCTCCTGATGCAGAATAATAATCAAAGTTATTAACTGCGCTGCCAAATTCTGCCGTCGGTGACATCTGTGCAATCCCATTGACGATGATGAGGATGCCATTGAGGTGTCACTGAAGGTAGAATATGCAGGAGTGTTATTCCTGGTGGTAATGCACAAAAAAAGGAAAGAACCCAGTTTGACTCTGAGTATTATTGTGGGGCTGGCCAAGAGGGGAAAAGAGGAAAACCTCTTTTATTTGTAAATTGAGCAAACTTCATATAGAAGCATTGCACAATCATAAATATGGGATCCCCTTGGTGCTTCTTTTTAGAGTCATTTTTCAGAGTGAAATCCTGTTTTAAGCCTTCTAAGAAGAAAAACACATTTCTGAAGAGTGGGAAAGAAAACAAAAGGAAAAATAGGGCATAGTGTTAGGATAGGAAGATGTTTTAAAATTACATTAGGGATGATACTAACTAGGAAACTTGTGTCCATATGTCACAGTTAAAAGATCTATGTGTATGAAGCTAGGTGCATGGCTGGGGCCTCAAGTAGGTATATTTATGTTTCTAATTCCGCCAATATACATCTCTGCTCTGCACCCATTTCTTTCCCTGCCCTCCCCCCCCAGACAAAAGAGGAGTGTTTCAAACTGCTGTATTGAATCTTTCAAGTTTCATACTTTGAGTTACTTACTTATTGTTGATATGGTAAAGTGGTGACAAGTGGGAAGCTTATCCTTTTAGTAAACACCTCAGTATCTTTTCCATCTGGAATTATTTCACAATTTCCTTTTAACTGGCGGAACAAAAATAATACCCACAAAACATGTAAAAAAAAAAAACAAAACCCAGAGTTTTTCAAAGGTAGCATTTCAAGAGGAAAGGAAGGCATTCTCTCATGTTGTTGTGGCTGTTGATGATAATCTTTTCTCTTGTATTCTGACATCAAGTGCTCTTAACTATAAATATATGAAATGCATGATTCTAAGAAATTCTTCAGTTAAAAAAGAGTCTGTACACTATCAGTGTGGGATACCATCATCTCATCTAATAGAGATTGTCAGGTTTTAGCCTTTATGGATATATCCAATGGGCATCACTACTCTGCACCTGGATTTTTGGCAGGTCGTGATTCCAGTCAGAAGTTCAAGCAGTGAACAAAACTTGATTGGTGCCAGCAGAACATCTAACTAATTGCATGGCTGTGAAGCAAGCAGTTCTAAGATCTTACTGCCTGTTCATTCAGTTAAAAAGAGATTGTAACGCTGTCTGCAGTAGTGCTATCTGGAGACTTACAATAATTTTAGAAGTCTAAGGCTAGATCCAGGAATCAGTTTATCCAGAAGGGACCACCAGATTAACTAGTCTGACCTCATGGATATCACAGGCAACCAGCCCAGCACCCACACATTAAACCCAACAGCCAAAATTAGACCAAAGTATTACATTTTACAGGAGTTCTAGAAACTCTGTGATGTGCCCCTGTGAGGGCAGGGAAATGATTAAGTGAGATATACCCAGATAATCCTGGCAAGTGGCCCCCACTCAGACATCACAGAGAGAGGCAAAAAACATCCAAGATCATTACCAATCTGACCTGGAGGGAAATTCCTTCCCATTCCCACATATCATGATCAGTTAGACCCCAAGCCTTTGAGTAAGAACTAGCCAGCCAAGTACCTGACAGAGAGAATTATCAGTACAAGATTGCTATTGAAGCTTGTCACCAGGCCCGGCTTCTCCCCTGCTCCAAAGCATGCACTGCTATGGCCTGCGGTTTGAGAGGAGGATTTTTTTTCTTAAAGAAGTTAGCAAAACAAACAAACGAAAAACCAGTCTTGAAATTCATTCCAGTCTTTCTTTCATTCATTCATTCATTCATGACTCCAGTATTTCATTCATTCCAGTCTTCACTCATTCCTTTGCTTCAGGCTTCAAAGCCACCCCTCCCAGGGTTTTCTGGCACTTCTGCTCCTGAGAGCTTCCCAGTTTCAGTCAGCGCTGCTCCCTGCTGGGAGCATCCACCCCGGGGCTGCTTCTCTGAGCTCTTCCTCCAGGGATCCACCACAGGAGCTAACTCCACTCCTTCAGGGCTCTGCCTGTTTTAGGGTACGTCTATGCTGTTAGCGGGTAGTGTTCGATGTATCATGAATCAATTTATTGCGTCTCGTCTACATGCAATAAATGGATCCCCGAACGCGCTCCCCATCTACTCTGGAACTCCATCTCGGCAAGAGGAGGAAGTGGAGTCGATGGGGGAGCAGCAGTGGTCGACTTGCCGCCATCAGCATGGCCAGGTAAGTCAACCTAAGATACTGCAACTTCAGCTACGCTATTTGTGTAGCTGAAGTTGCGTATCTTAGGTCGACCCACTCCCCGGTGTAGCCCAGCCCTTAGGCTATGTCTACTCTAGAGAGCTTACAGTGACGCAGCTGTACCGATGCAGCTGCATAACTGTAAGATCTCTAGTGTAGCTGACAGGAGAGAGCTCTCCTGTCGACATAATAAATCCACACCCCATGAGCAGCAGTAACTATGTTGGCAGGTGAACATACTAGCACTTATGCTGGCATAGTTTATGTTGCTTAGGAGGTGGAATATTCACACTGCTGACGTAATTTTTGCCAACATAAGTGGAAGTGTAAATATAGCCTTAGTTGATCTCATTTGCCCGCTAGCAACCCTTTATAGGCCCAGGTGGAGCCCAGCCCTCTTTAATTAATTGGATTGGACTCCCCTGCCATGTTACAAGGGAGCTTGGTTTAGCATGTCCACAGGCACCAGCTATCCTGTGACAAAGCTGTTGAGAGTGTTTTGTGTGCAAAACAACTAAAGGATTTGAGTACATTGGACTCTACAGTTTGGTGGCTTCCTTTCTTAGCAAGAGATTTTTAGAAGGCTGAAACATGTGAGGTCTCCTTGCAGACTGGCAACTCTGCAGTTGTTATGAAACATGTTTAAGAGATGCAGTTGCTCGCTGGAGTGACTGATGCTCAGGATTCTGTTTCCAAAGCTGCTGATGTTTATACTTTAGCTCAGGATGTGGGTTTGGCAAGAAACCATGTATAGATTCTTGTTTCTGTTTGTTTGATTAAATGTACTATTGCTTAGCAAAATACTTAATTCTGTAGAAAAAGATTCATATTATCTAATGCTAAACACCACACTCCCTATAATCTTTATCAGGTAATTACAAATTTCAAACAAAATGCCCTAAAGGCAATAAGAGGCTTTATCTTAGAAACACAAAAAGTCGTATGTGGAATAGAGAATAAATGCTCATTGAATACTGCATTGGTGTCTATTCCAGCCACATTGCCCTTGCTCTGAAGAAGGTGAGGTTGTTGACCTTAAATATGATAGAGGCTGTTTTTTAATATTGAAAGGCAGCACATTCTAATGGATTGAGCCAGGGAATGAGAGATACTAGATCATGAATGCTACTCCTATATTGCCTTGGGGTAATTCAGTCCTGTTTTCTGTCTCGGTCTGTAGCTGTAAAGTGGGAGTCGGTGGTAATCTCTTTCAGCGGAGCTTAGTGAGGAATTGGATGTGACTGAATTCAGCTCCCATGGAAGTCAGTAGAGAATTTAGGCACTGACTTCAATGTTTGGGGCCCTTTACCAAAGCATTTTGAAGGTACTGCAGCTTTCTGGGGTGAGGGAGATTTCCCCGCCCCCTCCCCCCACGTACCCAGAGCTGTGCAAGGGTCACTTTCCCCCGCATTTCCTCTTGGGCCCCTGCAAGCTATGTGGGCTGGGGCAAGAGAAGTATTCCAGGGAGGAGCCAATCCCCCAGGCCAGCAAAACTAAAGCTGGCAGAGCAGACAGACCAAAGCAACCTAAGCAGGTTCTGCAGCAGGAACCAACAGGTGTCATCAGCTGCTTGTTACAGTGCTCATTCTGGTCATTCCCTCTGCATCCCTCTTGCTCACCTCATTGTTACTCCACCTGTGTTTCATGCCCTGTCCCTTTCACCACCTTACGCCTTCATCCCACTCTCTTCTGTGTCCTTTCTCCCTTCCTTTGTCTTTCTGGTTAGCAAACTCCCTCTTAACAAAATCTTATCTCCCTCCTCCCCTCAATAAACTCAAACCTGACAACAAGAAAAATGACACTAATGTGACTTTTGCTGTCATCACTGTGTGTGTGTGTGTGAGAGAGAGAGAGACCCTTACTCTTATCTGTCTTGCCTGTTTACAGTAAAGGCTTTTCCAGGCAGGCACTGTCTACTCTGTGTTTGTACAGTGCCTAGCACAACAAGTCCTAACCTTGGTTAGTGTTGAAGCACAACCATAATAAGCATAATAACTAATATTAAATTCAGAGTGCTATGATCGCTTTAAGGCTGTTCCTTTTTTGTATTGTGTGGCATTTCACCTCATAGACCTCTCCTAGTTATTTAAAAAGGAGTAAATAGCTTGTCTTTCGTGTAAATGCTGCATTCAGTTAGAGTAGAGAGAGCTGCTTATTTTTATGCAGATATTCGAAGATGAGAGCATTCCAAAATGGTCCTTAAAATTCCACATCCCCCTCAAGTGCAGCTGACATAGCAATAAAGTCCACTGGCAAGTAGAGGCTTACTCTAGAGCAGTGCTGCTTGTAGTTTTTTTTGTTGTTGTCTGCTACTTTTAATGCTCATATAGACTGCCGTAAATTTGCGAGTGCTGTTGAGGTGTATCATTAGCTGATGGTGTCTTCAAAAAGTTGCGGTTTTGAGCTAGCTACCTCCCTTTGCTCCCCTTGGGGCACAATGAGTGTGACTATCATAAAACATACGGCAAAAAAAGTGTTCCATCACCAGAACTCTGAGTTTAAATTATTGCATTGCACTGAAGGGAAGCACTTGTTAATTTCCTTTTTAAGAGATTTCAAAATTGTGCTGCCACAGTCAGTCTGGGTCTTTCTAATTTAATGTCTGGACTTTTTTTTTTTTTTAAACTGGAAACTATTCTTTCCTCCAGCTATATTCAGTGCGCCATTCCTAGAATTTTGTAGAGAAAGGAGAATATTTAGGTCACATGAAGTAGGCTGTAGGAAAGCTTGTTTCAGATGTACTCTAATTTCATAGCAACAGTTATAAAAGCAGGAAAATAGTTGCCTCTTATGGTACTATGTTTCAAATGGCCCTGCTAAGATATTAATTAAAATATCTGAAAGGCTGCGGAATGCTGCATTATGTTGTGAGTGACCCAGCACAGACATTTTTGAAATTGTTTATGGGAAAAGTGAAGTTTGGGTTTGCCCTTTGTGTCTAGGGATGCAGAGGGGAGAGAGAGTGACACTTTTTGGGGTGCCAGAACAGGGAGTTACTTTGCTACCCTCCTGTCTTCAGCAAGAAGAAGAATTGCTGGTACATTACAGGGTGTCAGCTGCCTAACACCGCTGGTTTGCTAATCACCCAGTCTCCACAGGGCTCTGTCAGCCGTTAGTTTGCTTTGGAGGTTAACAATAAGTGTACCCCAGCCCTCAAGTTCCTTTGAAAGCATCCTCCTGTAGTATCCAGCCTTTGTCACTGGACGCTCACAGAAATTACCAGGTTTGCTATCCACAAGGAACCGTCTACACACAGCTCAACAGGTGTCAGGATCAAGTTTTCTACAACAACACAGCACTGAGATTTGTTTGTTTATAGTGGAAACAGTCAAGTCTATTATCAAAGGCTATGATTTAAGGAAATAGTGATTAGGGATAACAAGTGGAAACAAATGATTTACATATACAAGAAAAATATAACATCCTTTTTAGAAATTAAACTTAATTTATCATTTTAACCGTTTGTCTAAATACGTTTTTCTACGCAAAGCCTTTTTCAGCATTTTCAACCAAACCTGGTTCAGCTGCTGTGCAGTATCAAAGCGTGTCACTTTGCCTTCCCCTCATATTCCCCAAGTCAGTGTCTGTCCCTCTGCTCCACCCCAAGACAGCACAACCCCCTGAGGTTCAGTCTCTGGTATCTTGCCTCTCTGTTGGTTTACCATCCCCCTTTGACTTTGTATGTAAATGGTGCTTCCATTGTATTGACTACCTGGTCAAAAGGAAGAGAGGTGAATCAACATCCTTCGTCTAACCTAAAATCTGCTTGTCAGCTCTGCATTGCGTGCTGACTTCAAAATGTATTTTCATCACATATAGACAACTCTGCAAACATCATCCATATTATGGGTATCAATATTAAATGTGCTTTTATTAGAGACCTCACATGACATCATTTATGGATAAAGACCATGTGTGCTAGGTATAGTGAGCTTGTCAGGCCTATTAGGAGTTGATGTAACATCAATAATGAAGCCTTTGCTGGTTGGCACCAGTGGGCCTCTGTGTGACAGGGTGTCGGTAACTTTGGGAGCTCATGAGATGACTTTCATGATTTGATGAAGGGGGAAGAAAAATAACTAACAAAGCAAACATAATAGAGCATTCAAATTCAAAATGTACGTGGTCTGTCCTCAGAGAGATCTCTGTTTGGGTCTTTAACATGTAACACACTGTGATCTACCAAGACGTGTACAGTGTTCTGCAATTCACACACAAAAAAACACTGTATATACAAAGTATTTATTGCTGAAAAACAGGTTGCCACTGAAAGGCAATGGAATGACTTTGCAGAAATCGGTTCATTCAGCAAGCCCTTTTTCTCAGAGGTTGGTGTTTGTGCCAAAAAAGTAAAGTAAATCATCATCAGAGAGTTTGAAAACTGGGTTGGTTAAGTTTCTATGCCCCTATGTATGGTTCTCAGCTTCCCAATCTGTCTCCCAAGCACTGCTCCTAGTGTAGCCCTTCACCTCTGTAAGCTGAGTTGAAGTGAACCTGTTGTCCACCAAGTACCAGCTAGTTTCCCAGCATCTTCTCAGTCTCCTACTGTGGCTCTGTTAGGTAATTGTTCTGCTCTTCGATTTGTTTGCAGCAGTTGCAGGTAACAAGCATAAACGAAGATAGGCGAGTCACAAAGTAGATTTTCCTCTGGGGGGATGATTGTTGTTTGTAGTCTAAAAACCACAGATGCATGATCAGTTTTTTTTTTTTTTCTTAATTTTGCATTAATATCCTCGAGGATTACAATGGTATAAACAAGCTGTTAGATCCGCAGGCACATGAGGCAGCTTTAATAATCCATCTTGATTCCCCCTCCTCCTGTTCCCCACCTCAAAACACACACACACATTTTTTTTGTGTGAGAGGTATTCGGTGTACTTAGCACATAGATGCAACTAAAGTAATATGGTGATTGGCTGACTTTTTGGAACCAAAGCTATAATTTTGAATTATCCCTTGGATTGGAATTCTGTTTTGCAGAACAAAAACCAGAGCTCTGATTGGTTGCATTTCTTTGTACCTACTGCGAGCACGGAAGAACAAGGAGTTGTGGAACTGAAAGATGAATTGGTTCAAACAAGTTTTCAGTAATGCAAGTCGGAGGGGAGAGGAGGGGACCCGGAAACAAAATGTAATTGTTTTTCACATAAGGAAAATGATCTAACCAGGAAAAAGATTGCAGCAGAAACAAGGTTCTTTGAAAATAGAGCATTTATGTTGCTGTATAACAATACACAGTTGTGACTTACCTTTCTGTTCAAGTGGTGTACAGTGATGGGATTGTAAATGTCACTCTGTGCCAAATGTATGCAAACCAAATTGTATGAAGCGATGATTTAAAATAATAAGTCTTTCATCTTTGGAAAAAACAACAAATACTATAAAATCTAAATCATCTGGCAGAAGTAGCTTGTCCTCAGATCCTGACAGCATTCAGCATCTGAAATGTGTAAAATGTGCTCAGTTTTAGCTTTCGAGGCTAAATTTAATGAGATGCTCAGAAGGAAATCTTTGGACCGGTTTGTATGAATTGTAAAAATGGGTCCCTGTGTAGTCCTAAATAAACTATTTTATCAATTTTTTGATCCATTGATAGCCAATGATTTTTATCAAGTAAAGAACCAACCCAGGTATTGTCAGTCCTTTTTAAAAATTAATTGTGAGCTGCAATATTTAATCATTTGGGAGGGAGCGCAGTCTCATAGTTGAAGCTTGGAAATGGGAACTGAGACTCTGGCACCCAAAGCCTTCGATGAATGCTGCACAAAGAGAGCTGCAGTACGGCTCCATAGGGGTGCAGGGAACCAGTCACACAGAGGTCATTGTGGGATTGAGGCCCTAGTTTCCAGTTGAGGATTTTTCTGCTAAAAATGTGTGTTTTAGCATTAGGTTTGGCATCCTAGTTACCTTTTGAAAAGACCACTACTAGGGCAAGATTAGATCAAGCACACCAGTGCAGGTTTGTATTTAACATTGCTTTTCTTTCTCCCAATATAGCACTCTGTCATGTCTCATGCCTTAGGGATATTTGAAACATCTATTGCTTCCTTTTGGAGGCTATTTCATGGTCCTGTACAATGGAGCTCACTGGCAGGAAATAATTCCTGATACTTGGCCAAAACTTTTCGGGTCACAGGATCTTCCCTTTAGTCAGAGTTTTATCATATTCACTGTTGTCTACTTTCTCTCTTGCTTACATTGATGTAGAAAAGCATGAAAGTTATATAAAAGCTATACTTAAAAAGAGGCAAATGCAACAATTACCACCTGTCTTACATACATCATTCCTGTTAATATACCTCACATTAATATTGGTCTTTTTTTCAACTGCATCAAATTATTTACTCATCTTCAATTTGTTATCCACTATCACCCCCCATATCCTTTTTCAGCAGTACTACTGCATAGCCATTACCCATTTTGTAGTTTTGCATTTGATTGTTTTTCTTCCTAAGTCTAGTACTTTGCATTTGTCTGTCTTTAATTGTTGATTTCAGACCAATTCTCCAATTTTCCAAGGTTGTTTTGAATTCTAATCCTGTCCTCCAAAGTTCTTGCTGCTCCTCCTAGCTTGGTGTCATCCACAAATTTTATAAACTTAGTCCCCATTCAATTTTACAAATCATTAATGGAAATACTGACTACTACTAGACCCAGGACTAGTTCCCTGTGGGACCCCACTACGTTTGTTCCCCAAATGACAGCATACTCTTTAAGTATGGTGACAGGTTTCATAGGGGGTAGCTGTGTTGTTCATTCAGCCAGTTATGCACCCACCTTATTCTAATGTCATCTAGACACCATTTCTCTAGTTTTGTTTGTGAGAATGTCGTGTGGGGCTGTATCAAAAGCCTTACTAAAATCAAGATATATCACATCTACAGCTCCCCCCGCACATCCACTAGGCCAGTATGTTGTCAAAGAAGGAAATATGGCATGATTTGTTCTTGACAATTTCAAGCTGACTATTCATTATAGCCCTCTTATCCTCTAGGTGCTTACAAAGTGATAATTTGTTCCACTTTTTTTCCAGGTATCAAAGTTAGGCTGACTAGTCTATAATTCCCTGGGTCCTCTTTTGTTCCCCTTTTTAAAGATAGGGACTATGTTTGCCCTTCATCAATTTTCTGGTTCTTGCCCATCCTCCAGGTGTTCCGGATAATTGCTAATGGTTCCAAGATTGCTTTAGTTGGTTCCTGGAGTACTGTAGGATGAATTTAATCAGGTCCTTTGACTTGAATACATCTAACTTACCTAAATATTCTTTCTTTAACCTGTTCTTTCCCTCTTTTGGCTTTCTTTCCTTCCCCTTTATCAGTAACATTAATATTGTTAAATATCGAGTCACAATTTAGCTTTTTAGTGAAGACTGAAGCAAAATAGGCATTAAATAATTCAGCATTCTTGATGTCATCCGTTATTAGCTGTCCTTCCTCAGTAAGCAGAGGACCTACAGTTTCCTTTTGTATTTTTCTTGCTCCTAATGTATTTATAGAACCTCTTCTTTACTGCTTTTTTGTCTCTTGCTAGGTTTAATTCATTTTGTGCATTAGCTTTTCTGATTTTTGTCCCAACAAGCTTATGCAGTCCTTTTTGTATTCATCCTTAGCAATTTGTTCATGTTTCCATTTTTGATAGGATTCCTTTCTGATTTTCAAGTCATTAAAGAGCTCCTCACGGAGCCATATTGGCATCTTACTATTTTTCCTATGTTTCTTGTGCATTGGAAGTGTTTACAGTTGTGCTTTTCATACTGTCTCCATGCCATATCCTCCAGCATATCCATTAGTGGAATCCAGCTAAAGCAAGTTGACAGTTTTACCTATCTTGGCAGTAACATCTCCAATGATTGACATCTTGACAAACAGATCAAGAACAGGATACTGAAAGCTTCTCAGTCACTAGGAAAGCTGTGCAGGAGAGTCCTGAAATTCCACAACATATAACCCTCTCAGCAAAAATAAAAGCTTTACAGTGTGTTTTGTGCTCATGTCAGTCCTCTATGACTGTGGGACTTGGACTTGGACACCATACAAATGGCATATCAAACAGCTAGAGGCCTTAAATATGTGAGCTCTACATCCCATTATGGGCATCCATTGTCAAGACAAAATTACCAACCTGGATGTTCTCCAAAAGGATCAAGGCCATGCTGATAAAAGCCCAACTGTGCTGGGTTGGACATCATTAGGATGCCTGAAAATCAACTCTCCAGAAAGATTTTCTGTGGAGAATTGGCACAAGGACATTGGAATCAAAGCGGGCCCAGAAAGCTCTACAAGGCCAGCATCAAGAATAGCATACACTTTGGTGCAATAAAACCAGATGATCTCGAGAAGGCTGTGTCAGATAGATCAGACCCACAACACTCGGAGCTTTCCAAGCCTTTGAAGAGGATCAAAATAATTGACGATTAGCTGAAAGGGAAAATGGTCATACCACTGCTATAGCTATCAAGATGCTCACCAATGACTTTGTCTACCTGATCTGCTCACAAGCATGCACATCCCACTTTGGACTTCAGAGTCATTCTCACTCCAGAACCCTCAAAAAGAGAGAGCATGGAAATGTCATTGCTGAACTGACGGGCTATGTGAAGATTGTCTCCTTGAGAAACTGCCAGTTCTCCTGTACTCCTTTATCTCTTAGATTTTCTTCCCATGGGACCATACCTACTAGTTCTCTAAGTTTGTTAAAATCTGCTTTTTTGAAATCCATTGTCCTTATTCTGCTTCCTTAGAATCATGAAATCTATCCTTTCCTGATCACTTTCACCCAAATTGCCTTCCACATTCAAATTCACAGCCAATTCCCAAGTCGTGTAAGGCCCTGGAATCTGCCACTAATCAGAAGAGAGAGATTGTATTACAGCAACACCTAGGGCTTGTCCTCACTTGGCGTGGCAGAAATCGGTCTTTTGGCGATCGATTTATCACGTCTTGTCAGGACTCAATAAATCAATCGCCAGCGGCGCCGTGGTCAACTCCGGAACTCCAGCTCGCCGCGAGGAGTAAGACAGAGTCGACGGGGGAGCGCACCACCAAGCGCCGCCGCCATGAGGACGGGAGGTAAGTTGGCTGTAGAGACGCCGACTTCAGCTACATTATTAACGTAGCTGAAGTTGCGTATCTACAGTCGATCCTCTGCCCTAGTGAGGACCAGCCCCTAGAGACCCCAACCAAGATCAGGATCTCATTGTGCTAAACTCTGTACAAACACAATCTAAGAAAGTCCAAAAGAGAGTACAATATAAATAAACATGACAGTCAAAGGGTGGGAGAAGAAATTGAAGTGGAAGGGTGAGTGACAGGCTCAAAGACCCACAGCAAGTCTTCTAAATCCTAATTCAGTGTCTTATCTGATGGACAAGCTGAATATATTATGGATTTCATTTTCATTTTTGAATTGCTCTTTATTGGCTCTTGATCATCAATGTTTCTTTATTCCAAGCATTTCAAAGATTATGTTCTTTGTAGTACTGTTATGGCCATGTTAGTCCTAGTATGTGAGAGAGACAAGGTAGATGCATTCTCAGTCTATCAAGGGGCAGTCCACAGGGAAGATACTCCTTGGACTTTACTGCTTTAAATATTAAATAATTGCTCTGCTTTCTTAAGTGTTACACAGTCAGTCAACACACTCCAATCTTTAGCCAAGCTATACATATCTACTTTTTAAAAAAAGTTGTAATGATAATCAGTTCATCCCCTTAATCATTTATGATGTTTTTCTCTACTTCTCTAGCTTTTTTGGAGTGAAAAACCAGTACTGCCAGTGTATACAGTAATGGACTGTCCCTTCATAGCGCAGCTATGTAAAGTCCCTGCATCTAAAATCCTAAATCACATTGGCTTGCAGCCATGTAGTATTGCATGCTCATCTCTAATTGAGTATCCACTAACTCCTCTAGGTCTCTTGGTAGTATCATGTTCTGGGTTTCTCTCTCCCTGGACAATTCGGTGTACATAAAATTATTTCTTATTATTACTTTGCTATTGTGTTCTAACTGGCACACACAGGCTATTCCTAAGGTCTCCTTATAGTTTAATATGTCATGCAGCTAGACTAAAAAACCCCCCAAACCAAAACCCAAACAATGTACACATATGCATCAGAAGGTTCATCTCCACTGCACTCCTCCTTTTGGTAGTGTGCATTGTACATACCTGTGTAGCTCCCCTAGCAAGGATATTACTAGCAGTATAAACTGGGAGGCATGTTTAGGCAAATACAATAAAAACATGCCTGAATGGTGTGGATATGTATTTGAGTACATTCCCAACATGACTGTCTACTTGCCAAGCCATGCCACACCATCTACACCACTACAGGGAATGGCTTCAGCAGAGGGGAAAGGCCGTGGCCGGGGGAAGCAGTAGGGAAAGGCTTGGCCTTTTCCCTGCTGCCTCCCCTTTGCCAGAGCCTTTCACTGACACGTGTAACTGACACATCCATGGTGTGGACGTGCAGCTACATGTACACTAGATGCAGTTGGCAGTGGTATACAGGTGTTGATGTGACCTGAGGTTTTTCCCTGAAACTATATTAAGTAGTGTTGTATAGGTATATTATTGAGGGAAGAAAAGAATTCTACAGTGCTTATCCTGTTACTGCTTGTTACAATGTGGGGCTTGGGGGTTTTTTGGTCCCTTTTTGAAGTTGGTTAAACTTAGGCATTTCTTTATCATCTCCCAAGAAGTGATGTCTGCTAACATTAAGCTCGTAACGGGTTTAAGATTAGCAGCCGTTTAGTCTGTATCTGTAAATAAAACGAGGAATGCTTGTGTCACCTTAGAGACTAACCAGTTTATTTCAGCATAAAAGCTTATGCTGAAATAAACTGGCTAGTCTCTAAGGTGCCACAAGTATTCCTCATTTTATTAAGATCCAACATTTCCTCCTTTACTAGTTGCAAAGCTGTAGAAAAGTGTAGGTTTGTCTCCTGGGTCTCATCCACTCATTTAAAGTGGCCAGTTCATATTGTGCATTTGGATGACTGGCATTTCTGCTCTGTGAGATGCTGCTTATGTTAAAGCGCTCTCAAAAGTACAAGTCTAAGTCTTAAATACAGAGCTGTAGAAGACCCAGTCAAAGTTAAACAAACAAGCATCGTTGTTTATTATTGTAAGAAATGAACAGAAGATAGAAGTTTCAGTCCTGAGTGAGGTGGCAGATACTTTGCCTCATGCAAACCCTGTTAAGAAAATTTTAGTTCAGAATATATTTTTATAAAGTTCACCAGGCCATGTTCAGTGAACTACTTGGCTAGGGTTGAAATGGTTTAAATCAATGGTACAGTTATTCATACAGTAGAACATGAAAAAATGCTCCCCCACTGGCCTCCTCCTTTCTTCAGAGGAAAAAGTACCCATCTTAAATTCAATTCCCTGCTCCGTTACAGACTTCCTGTGTAACCAGGGGCAAATCACTTAGCCTCTTTCTTCCTCAGGTCCCAGTCTGTAAAATGGTGATAATAGCATAAGTGCATGAAATATTAGGAAGTGCTTTTGTGATCTATTAATGAAAAATACAGTGTAAGAGCTGAGTATTATTATTAAATTAAATAATCTCATAGGTCTGATCCAAGGCCCATCGTGAGCTTCAGAGTAAGCGCCATGGGTATGACTACACTGAAGGAAAAAAAAAAAAAAAAGCAATGCGAATCTCAGAGCCTGGGTCAACTGACGTGACTGGCGGGGCTCCTGCTACAGGGCCAAATATAGCTCGGTACATGTTCCCATTCAGGCTGGACCTCAAGTTCTGAAACCTGGGGAGGAGGGTGGGTCTCAGTCTGAGTTCCAGCCTACACGGGAAAGTCTACACTGTGACTTTGAACCCCATAGTGAGAACCTAGGCTCTGACACTTATTTCCTCAGATTTTTTTTTCCTGTTTGTTCTGCAGCGTAGATGAACCCTATGAGACTACACACAAGAAGATGAGTAAATAAGTAAACTAAGATGGTTCTTTTTCTAATACTGATTGTAGACAGGATTAGTGACTTGTTTTAATCTCAAAGTCTTTACAATATTAATTCTAACAGAACTGATTTGATGTGTCATCTTGAATAAATAATGATAAAATATAAATGAACTTGCAGACCAAATTTCTCTGCAAGTGATGTACTGGAATGTTCTAATGAGGAAATACATCCTCATTTGAGATTTTCCAAGGAGTTTAAAGTGAAGAGGTAGAAAGTTTGCCCTCCTGTGATGAGTGCTACCTTTTTTTTTTTTAATACAACTGCATATATTAAATAATGGATTTACACCATAGCAAGCTAAATGCTGCAAACCTGAATATTGTTCTCCAAATGCTTTCTTCCATGGTGTCTCTGTATTACACTGCTCTCTGGACTTAGCCCTTTCATCATATAACAGACAAGTCAGATCCCAGTTCAGCAAAGCACTTAAAACATGTTTGTCTAATTGGATTTATGGAACTTTAATGTTTATGTTCTTTGCTAAACTGGGACCTCAGTTTGCAGCTGTAAAAAAGTGTTGAGGAGGGTGCTGACAAATCTAGATTTCCTTATCCCTCCAGACCAATACTAGTCAACTTGCATATCATCCAACTTGCACATCTTGCACTGTGCAAGCCATCTGGGGGCTAGTAGATTCATAACATGCTATCCCTCTGGAGATCAGAGTGCAAGGTTCTAATTAGGTCCTTCAGGTCCTCAACTGGGAGTGTTGTGGAGTTACTACACTTTACTCCTGGGGGAAGAAGAGTCTTTTCAAGCTTTTTGGTGATAGTGCTAATCCTGATTTGTCCAGAAGTAACTGGCTCCAAAGGGAGTTTTGCTCAGTCCTCCTTGTCAAGAAGACATGAAGTCTTCAGGGTGAGGAAGGAAGGAGTCTTGAGGCTCAGAAGTCCATAGAGGAAGAACAACAAAGCATTCTATGTAAGTGTGAGTTTTACATTTATTGTAAAACAAATGTGTCATGCTAATTAACCATCTAAACGAACTGAAAATCCCAATCCACAATAATAATCAGATCATAAAATGGTTTAAGGAAAATTATTTCTTCCAATCCTTCAGAAACTGTAAAGTGCATGATCAGGCAGAATAAAGACCTTCAGAGTAAGTAGGTGTACAAAAACATATTCCCATAGAATTTTATTTGTCCTCTGTAGGTGTCATGCAGATATAGGTACATATGAATTTTTACAGTATTTTTGAGGGTTTTTTGCTGTTAAAGTAAATTTCTTCTTAATACACTTGACTCCCAGTCCTGGAATAGATGCAATTACTGTAACAATTCAAAATCAGATTTTTTTAAAGCACCTTTTTCATAATTTATTTACCTCTGAAACTTCAAGTTATGAGACTTAGAAAATACAGCCATGAGTTGACTAAATTTAACTTTTCCTGATCCAAGAGATTAAATGTTGCTGTAATTTTTTAAGTAGAACCTGTTTAAGCAGATTTCACCATCAAAGAAAATCTTGTGAAGTTGAGCAAATAGGATTTAGGGAAAGAGTTCTCCTGGGGAAACTGATTAGTTAATACTTAAGTAATGTCTGTCTGTCTGTCTTTTTGTCATCCCCACTGCACTTCCAAACCTGCAACAACACAAATGATTCTTGTATCAAGGTGTTACTCGTGTCCTTTATTGGATAAATATCAGAAATGGTAGATTATTTGTTTGTTTTTAATTTTGGCCTGAGAAGAGGTATAGACTCTCGTGATTCCTTTAATAAAATTCAGAGTAGTTCATAATTCCTGGCACTGTCTCCTTTAACTAGTTTGGTTCTCAGTTTCCAGAGTTTTAATTACAGTGGTTGCTCCCATTAGGTGGTCTTGTTTCATGGCAGGATGTTAGACAGCATTCTCACTCTCAGTCATTTTATGTGGACTGGGGTATGTCTGTCAAACCATAATGAGCAATGAAAGAATGAAGGATGTTAATTTAACTGATGCTGCTTTTGCTGTTAACGGTAAGTACCACCAGCTGCACCTCATAAACATTGCTGTTTGTCTGCCTGAGCTCTGTTATTCAGTGAGGCCTGGCTTGATTGATAGAGGCGGAATTAGAACAATGGGTTGTGTGGAGCAACTTTTGTGAATGCTACTTCTGTGAGTGGTTTTTTTATTGTGAGAGACAGCTCCTAAATTTTAATTGCTTTTTCGAACTTGAAAGTGCTGCTTATGTCAAATGTTGATAATTGGTTTATGACAGAGGTATCCTAAATTAAGGAGAGGTCAGCACAGATAATTTGCATATTACCTACTGGAGAAGAAAAGGTTCTGTTGAAGTGACACTTTGCTACTAGGAGAACTTCGCTCTTAGATAAGTTTCCATTACTGATACATGATTTCTTAAACAATGGATTGCACTAGGAAAGGAATATCTTGAACAATAGCAGCGTGCAAAGTCCTCTTATAATTAGCGAAGTTACTGAACAATGTACAACTTTATGAAGAGTTTGTTTCCAGCACATTCAACATTCATGATAACCTGCAAAATAAAGCTGGATGCTTCTGTAACTCTCTCAGTCTTCATATGTGTTAGGCAAAATATGCACTTTGCTTCTGCTGAATGATTCGTCATTATATTGGCCAATATCACGCAAAGAATACGACACTGGGCACTTGTACTCTGGTTCCACCCTCACCTTGTGAATCTCTCCTTCCTTTCTTCCTTTGGGAGCCATGGGACCTCTGTTACGGTTGCCCCTATGGTATGGAATGTACTCTCCTTGTCTTCCTTTCCAGTGTTTGCCTCTTTGGTCTAAATGCCTTGATCTTTTCCTGTTTTTATTTTTAGCATGACCCTTTGTTTTTATATTCTTCCCCCTTCTCACTTCTTAGACCAGTTTAGACACCCTTAGTTTGATGGTGTTTATTTGCATTTTACTCTGTGTGCATGTGCATAAAGCATTTACGGGTGGGAAGGGAAAGTAAAATTTACATTTTTAAACTTTCTCAGTGACATATTATTTTCCACTCTCTTCTAATACCCATCCCCATTTCTGCGTGCTTACCCATTAAAAGGGATAGTATTCTATCACAAATCAAAGTGCTATCCAAGACTTTATTGGGCAACCATTAGCGCAAAAAAAAAAAAAAGGCTATTAATATCTCCCAACCCCCTACCTAGTTATGGAAGTATGTAGCTTTCTCTAGTTCTTTCATTTTCTGTACATTGTTCATGAAGAAACTGAAGACAGTGATGGAGTGCTGTGATTGAGTATACAAACCCCTCAGTAAGCCAGGTGAGGAAAGTGATAATAATTTGGCCTGCAAACAGAGGACTGCAGTTAGTTCCTCTGGGCAACACCTGTGGTAAAAAATCTATTTTAAAATAAACAACCTTCCAAGTGGAGGAGATGAAAGGGAGGAAACAGGCTTTGGGGAGCTAGGTGCCTTGCCAAGTGGAATACAACCCTTCCAGGCTCAGAAGGAATTATCCTCACAGGGACTAAGAACTACAGGTAGAAGTGGAGGACTCAGTTTTGTTCTGTAATTTGGATTAGGCATCAGAATGCTGGAGGAACCCATGCCCTGGTTGCATTTCTAGCCCCCATTTGTGCCTGCTGGCTTGTTTGCAGGCAGATACTACTCCAGAGGTTTTCTGATGGTATGGAAGGCTCATATTAGAGTGTCTGGCTACTTCCAGAGTGAAACGGAGTATGCTGATTTCACTGATATAATGGAAGACCTCTAGACAACCAATTCAAGGGATTTTGTTCATCTGAGCCGGTGTATGGACTGACCAATGGGCGAATAGTAGCAGCTGACCAAAGCTTTTCTAAAGAAACCAAAGGCCTAGTTGTGGACTCTGGAGAGTAACCTTAGCTTACACTTGCCTTGGAGCAATGATCCTTTATTCAACTGGATTTAACTTGTATATTTAAATAAATACCGCTCTCTTCCCAGCTTCCTCCGGAGGCATCTCTGTCATTCATTCATGTCTGTAGCCTTCTGAGCCTCCCACTCAGAGGGGACCTGCATGCTTGCCTAGAAGCCACAAGCCAGCATCAGAACTCTGGATTGTTGGCTCCCATTCCAGTGCTCTGATTGTACCTCTTATACGTGTCATAACATTGAGCATCACCCTTCTCTGCCTTCCTCTTCGGGTGTTTAGGTAGATAAGTAGATTAGGTAGATTATCTATCTACCTATCTAATCTGGTGTTGATCTCATCTTTGCCACCAGTAGAGCTACTATAACAAACGTGCCCTATTAACTGAATTATATTTTCTGTCTTTAAAATGGGGTGAGGGAGGAAGAGAACTAGTTTTCTAAACTTCTGATCACATATGTGAGGTAATTAACTTCAGGCAGGCTGCGTTAAACAACAAATCTTTATTTTCAACAACTCCATCAACATTGCTCTCATTTTCATCAGGGAGGGAGTTCCAGACAGACCACTTAATGTACTACTAACCATTATTTTCTTACCTAGTTTGCTCAGTATTGACAGATAATGGATGATCCCATTACAAATAAATTTGACACTGCATCCATGAAGATGGGAAAATTGGAGTCTCTCGTGGTTTAAAATGTGTGCTCCCTCACTCAAATGTGGTATAAGACTCTACTTTGCAGATAAAGTAGGCCAAATTGCTGGGAAGGCTACTTCAGTGGCATACAGGTTAATGTAGATGTATTATGTATTTATGTAACCCATAAGAGGATAACTTTTTAGCAGATGATTTGGGCTGAATGTGCACTTGATCAGGGATCCTTATTTATAAGTCATGGCCACACTACTAGTATAGCATGAAGTCACCCCTATAATCATGAAGATTAATTCTGTAGCTATCCAATGCAGATTGCGAGGAAAGATCCTGAGGTTCTTTTGATTAAGACACTGGATTGTGGCCCCCAGATACCTGATGATGATCTCACTGGGCCCTTGTGTGCGTATGAACATGTCTCTTCAATCTCTTTCCCTCATCTCTAATACTTCTTTTCATGCCATGCCCTATCATTTTTTTTTCTTAAAGACTGTATTCTGTTTGGAAAGATACTGTCTCTTGCTATGTGAATGTACAGTACACAGCATAATCTGGCTCCAATATTACCTGGGGAATTATAGGAACTACCGAAAGGCAAATCATAAATAGTTGTTTTTGTTGGGGGGAGGGGAGTAATTCCCCCTGCAACTTTCCATATGAATTGCAATAACATCTTGGTCAAAATATAGTAAATAACCTACTGACACATGACTTAATACAAATAGAGGAAGAAGTGACATGATTCATGTGTAACAATGAGCATATGTCATCTTTTCTTAGTAACTCTTACCCCCCTATGTTCTTTGCCATCTTTTGAATGATAAGCTCTTTGATCATGGACCTGTCACTTTTATTTGCCTGTGTCACTTAAGTGATTCATACTGCAAGCCTCTGTGAATTGAAATAGCCCCTCTGTGCAATACGGTGAAAAAAGATTAGTTTGTTTTGTATTGTCCCTTCCATGCAAAAGTTCCCTGTCTGGGAGCCAAAGGTGCAGGTGAATGACTGTGTTCATGTGATCAGCCTGCACCATTAGATGCTCCATGAATCCACTGTTTTGAGAGCTTCTGATTTTAAATGACAAAAGAGGGGCAGAGAAATTGAGTGAGGAGAATTTCTGAGCTGACACAAGTGTTTGACAAAGCAAGCATGTTCCTGAGTAGCGGGAGATGCAGAGGAGAAGGCTCTTGCACATGTAGTGGGATGAGCATGTGGCAGGATGGACAGGGATTAAAGTTAGCTGAGCAGAAGGAGCAAAGTGAGAGGCACTGCATTAGGCAAGCTGGAGCATGTTCATCTTAGTCTCAACACACACACACATAAGTTTACATAGCGAATAAAAAGCTTCTTATAAATCGTTAGACAGGATGCAGAACCACGGCTGGATCTATAGTTCATATAACATTGGCCTTCCAACTTTGTATTGTCCAAACTCACTTTTGAAAAAAAGTCTAACACAAATTTCTGACTAACAAATCAACATTAGTGTAGACTTCAGAGGAACTCTCTTCCTTCTATAAATCCAGCTAATCTTGGTGAGAGGTGTAACTGTGTGTGCAACAAGGAAAGTGTTGTAGTTCTACTGCTTAACTATTAATGTCTCCCTAAATAAGATCAAAGGAGTGAGAATGGAGGTAAAAATGACATAACAGGACACAAGCTTGCTTTATACTTTGGCACGTTAAAAGCAGCAGGGGTCAAGGTGGTTATTTGAGGTTTGGCAGGCTGTCTCAGTGGCTTAAGTGTGTGATTTAACCCACCATACATTTTTACCATGTGGTTGGCATTTCTGGGTTCAATCCTTAGGTTGTTCCTGGGTGCATTGAGGAAGAGTCTGGGAAGGCTCTGGAACAGTGCTGCCTCCTGTTCTCTACCCCCCAATTCCATGAATGTGCATCTGGACTATGATGCATTATGGTTTTTATGATGATGGCCCAGGGTGGTATAGGAGAACAGGGGAAAAAAATCTATGGTACCACTGCTGCAACTCCTCTAAAATCTTTATTTTAATCAGGATTGTGAGTGTGTGATGTTGGTTGTATGCATGCATTCCACAGCTTCACATGGTTCGTCCTTCCACAAGTCTCAAATCCCACCCATCTTAAATGCTGGAGGTAGGCAGAAGACTTTGGCTGCTGAAACAGCTCTCTTTGCTCACAAGGATTCCAGTTATCCTGCTATAGGATGCAGCTGCTCTTCAATACTTCATCTTTTAAAACATGTTTTCCTTTCCTTTGTATTAAACATCCTCAGCTGCCAATGTCTGGATTTTTGGCCAATTCTGCTTGTGTTTTTTGTCACATGCTTTTTTCCCCCCCAAATGTGTGTTTTGTTTTTATTTCTATTTCAGTTTTAGGTCTAGTGAAACCAGAACAAGCCCACAAAGTATAAGTTGACTGTGAAGACCACATAATAGTGGTGAAAGACAGATGTGTATTGCTTCCTCAGCACCACATGGGAAGGCCACAAACCCTGGGTTTATATAGCCTAAGTCACTTTTCCTTTTTTTTTTTATTTTTAAATTGAGCAGCTCAATTTTCATTGCATATCATCCTTAACTCAGTTGAATGACATCTACAGTGCTCATGCAAACTAACAGTTTGCTTCAAGAGAACAAATTCTTGCTGTGAACAAATTATTTGAGATTGTCATGGGATCCAGAACTCCCATCTGTTTGCTTGACTCTACGGTACCCAGCCCTCTCCCCCGCACAATCAGCTTCCTTCTCCCGCTTCACCTCCAAAGAGTTTCCTTAAGGCAGGAAGAGCTGGTCTGTTATATCTCTGTGGTGTTATCCCCCAAGGAAAAGTCAGGGTGCTGGCACTCTCTTCAAACATGATGGGGAAGGAGCCGTTTAGGGGCTCCAGTGAATGCATGAGGATGCTGCCCACAGCTTGCCCTTGCCTCTGGCACTGACTAAAAGGGATACCATGTGAGGCTTTCAGCTTACGGCTCAAGCCTCTGCCAAAATAAGAGTCTTTTCCCCCTGCCAACCTTGACATCCCAAGTGGTCGACTGAGAGCACGTGCAATGCATCTTCACATCTCTCTGCTTTAAATAAGTTGAAATTACTTTTGCCAACCCTTCTGGATGTACGGGAGAAATTCAGCTAGTTAAGGAACAAGAAGAATACCTGTTACTTCAGCCAGAATGTAATAGGGATCTTATAGAAGTTACTCCTGTAGGTTTTGAAATCCTTTCTGCAGGAATCCTTTTTAACCACCGGTTTCAGGGTGCTGTTCAACACAGGCCACTCCACAGTATGGCAACGCAGTCACCCCACTTCGTATTTCCCTTCAGACTAATTTGCACTCACTCAGGCATTTTGAAATCATGTTCCCACTCTTGGCCTGGCATATTAAGCTGTAAAATAAAATAATGAGTTTGGCCTTTCTAGGCACAAGCTGTTCTTCCCAGGTCCTGTTTAACACACACTTCCTTCCTGTTTTGCATCAGCAGGCCAAGCAGTTTTTTCTTAGTTTTTGCTGCCCTTTGGCTCTTCGCTGAACCCAACATGGTTCCTTTTAGCTCTGTGATCAAAATCTTCCTGCCTGTGGTGCAGGTTTCTCTACCGTCTTTCTTCTTAGGACAGGGTTTCATAGTCTGTCATCCTGACTCTACTGCCACAAAACCTTCTTGCTCCCTTCTGGTCTCTGTGTGAACACATAGCCCATGTTACAGAATGCATAGCCTGACTACCTCCTCACATGCCCCTTGATTATTTCTGACTCGGCACAGGCCAGAGGGTCTGGAGAGCGAATGGGTTTGTGCCACTTGCTTACAGGGAAGGCCTGAAAAAAGTTTCTCAAGGGCAAAAACAAACTTTTTTTTTTTTTAATGTATGATGGACTTTTTAGGTATTGTCTATCCTGACAGACGCTGTAATATCAGTAAAACATTTAACATCTCAGGAGGCAGAGGCTGAAAGTTGAGCAATAGGTGGGGAAAACAGTTAGACTTAAAAAGTATTTGTTTTTGTTGATGACACCTGTAATTCCAATGTCTAACAGCCATTTTAGTGAGAAGGTCAATTTTGGTTAAGATACAGCAGCCACTGCTTCAGTTAAGAGATGAGAAAGCTCTTTGTCTACTGTGTGTCTCCGAGATACTCCTCAAATCCTCAAGAGAGCCAACAGATCATAATGATGCATGAAAAGTTGGCTGTGAATTTTTAAGGACGTCTAGCTAGTGTAGCAACTGCGTGTGTCCAACTTCAAAGAAACTTTATTGCCGAGGTGAACGATTTTGCTCAAAATACTGAATGTTCATAGAAATAGACTTTCTAGTGTCTATTTTTTTGCATCTGGATATCGTGTCTTTGAGCTCCGCATATCACAACATCAGTTTTCACTCAAAAAATTTTGGGAACACTTTAGATTATTTAGAACTGACAAGAATTTCTCCTTTGCATCATGACGGTCATTTGTATGTGTTCGCTGCTAGAGATAAACATTGTCTGGATAATGTAATGACCATTAACAATGGTTTAAAGTGGTCCAAGGTAAGAGAAGGTAATCATATCTCATGCTTTGGGGGCAGCAACCTATGGGGTCTAACCTCAGGCTCCATTTCCATATGGAGCATTGCCTAAATAGGCATATTTGAATTTTAACTTTCATTTAAAGCATCAAGAGTAGACCCCTTCAGGAAAGATACCAGATTAGATTGACCGTAGGCCTATTCCATTGTATAATGGCTGGTCTCCGTTTCCTATAGAGCTGGGCACCCAGAAATAATCTGTGGTCCTTGTCTAATATTGATTGTGTGCACAACTTCTAACAAAATGCCGCCTCCCCACTTTTCCCAGTAAGTGCTTTGCTTGCAAAGGATCCTGGCAAGCTTTGTTGTAATAGTTACTGATTGCGTTTGAGTCTATGTAAAATAGCTTTGTTTATGATCTGATATTTTTAATAGCGTATTTCACTGTTTCCATTTAAACTTAGAAGTGACATCTTTGTTTTTCCCATTTAAAAGGCGGTATAATCCAGATGCCTGTCAAAGGAATTGTTGATGTAGCATTTTATGAGCAATCTTTCTGTTTGAGTTTATTTTTGTTTTGTCAGAAATGTTTGCCAAGCTCTTGTGAACTCCCCGTGAATATTACTGAGGTATGCTCCCTTTTTAAGAAATGATTATCCATGCTGGAATACAAATTGTACAGTCAGTCATATTTCTGGGCCATGATATTTTTTTAAAGCTATGGAATGCATTAGGAGGGGTGGGGTTTCATTTTTGTCTTCAGTGCACATTATCCAGCATCGGGCTTCTTTAAAGCCAGTTTCTGTTAACTTACGTGCTGAGGTCTGTGTGCTCCAAAAGATTGAGATGATATCAGCCCACAACACCCAAAGTAATTGGGTATTCGAATGCAAAGATGCACTCTGGTCTCTGACATACAAAGATGCTCATTTTCTGTGGTGCCAAACAATGGCCCGGCTAGCTGGGGTTCACAAGGTAGTTGATGTCTGGAAAAATAACACATTAAAAAGGAAGTGATAACTATGGGGCAGGGAATTTAAAAAAATCTTCTCTTCCCTAATTTGGCTCATAGAAGACATGCATTTTGTTTTAATGGCTTAGAATTTTATGCTGAATCTGCAGTTAGTTTTTTTCTCTTAATGCAATCTGTTCTTGAACCACAATTAAGTGTTGTGTTTTTTTTAATCTTTTCAGATTTAAGTCCTTTTCAAGATTTTTCGCTGCTAGGTATGTAAATAGCAGCAAGTTTAAATACACACTCTAATCCTGTTTTTGTGTTGCCCATAGAACAATTTTTGTTCTCTTTGGGACAGCGGGTGGTGGAAGTGGTGATCAAACAAGGGTTTGGGCATAAGCCCTTCTTTATAAACCATTTTCATGGTGGAGGATTACAGCTTTTCTCATTAGAGTACCACTGAAGTCAATATGATTCCGTATAGCTGTGCAGTCCACCTGAATGGAGCCAGTTGCAGACCAGGGCCTTAGCTGTCTGGGTATTTGAATAGAGCTTAGGACAATGAGGTTCTGATTCTGTATGGAGTCTCTGCATGCTAAACTAATACAACAACCTCTCCAACATTTTGCTTTTGTTGTTGCTGTTCTCTCTAATGGCACATCAAGCCATGGCAGGGGTCTATGAGTCCTTAGAAGTGATCATCTCTTGCTTAAAACCCTGTGTTGCAATATACTTCTCTTACAGAGATTGGACTCCGAATTTCTGCCATTCTCATTAAACTCCATTAAAGGAGATATAGCATGGCCCTCTGGATAAGACATAGGAGTGGGGAGGCCTAGGTGCTCTATACTTACCTGATGTGTGACTCCGGGTATTTCACTTTACCTGTTTTGTGTCTGTTTCTCTTCCTGCCCTGTGACAGATCTATTTGGATTGTAAATTCTTCAGGGCAGAGACTGTCTCTTAACATGTGTTTGCACAGATTGCATTTGAGGATTTTGGGTGCTGCTATAGTAAAAATAGTTGATGATAATACTCAGTGGAGGGGCCAGGGGTGCTCACATCTCACGAAATGGAGTATGGAGACTGTGGTGCAGCTTGTGGGTAGAGTCCCTGAATCATTTTGTACTGATTCGGAATGTATATAAAATGTAAGTCATGTGTGTCTGTCTGTACAAAGTGGGGCGGGGGAGGAAAATGCTTAACTTGAGGTATCTGGAGGAAAGAACCCCTGACTGCATTGTTCAAGGGAATTAATTTATAGTAACTCATTAACCGGTCCAAGGATCTCTTATCACTGTAAAAATTTTCCCCATAGAGCCTGAAACTCAAAGTAAAAATGTGAAGGCAATGGATAGTGTTATAGTCAGTTAAAATAGTTGTATTGATTCCTAGATAATGGCAGCAGTTCATTCTTGCAGGGATACATGCTACTTCCTGTCATGAAGATTACTTCCACATATATTACATCTGAAAGGGGAAACGTAGGCATACGACTGCTTTGTTATAATGAATAGTGACTTTACACTGGGCATTAAAACGAATATATATAATTTTTTTTTAAATTGATCTGGGATTATTTGTACTGCGTAGGCATGCTTTGTGCTAACACAAAATTGCTTCTACAGTGTCATACAGCTTTTAAATTGTCTTGGTCCACTTTGTCTTTTGCAGGTACTTGTGTGTGCGCGCTCTCGCTCTTTTTTTTTTTTTTTTTTTTGGTTGCAGTTTGTTAAAGAGAAGATTTCCACTAACCCCCTTCCCCCCCTCCGGGGATTTTTTCCATCTTGATAAGAAAGTTAACACTATGTTACCTTGGGTATTGGCCATTCTCTGCTAAACCCTAATAATCCACCAGGAACCTGTCTCTCTACACTTCATGGAGATTTTTGTCACCTCTGAGAGATTAAAGTTCTTCATGCCGATCATGGTGACATTTAACTTCTCAGATTGTGGAGCTATTTTTCACGTGTGCTGTGCTCATTGGAAGGTTCTTATTAAATATAGATTACTTCATCTTCAGATAGAAAATAGACTTTTTTTTTCTCCGATTCTTTCTAGGTAGTCTGGTTTCCCAGAAACATCCTGCTAAATGCAAGGGTTTGCTGTGCTGCAGTTTACTTACTTTATTGCCAGATATTGAATTTGACACAGATTTTGGAAACCACAAGGTAAGAGTACAATTTATTTTTTTTTAATAACCTAAAAAACAGTATGGTTTCATGACAGCAAGTCCACCTATAAAATCTTGTCAGTTTTCTCCTTCATGACCGCTTGTCACCTAACAAACACAATGTGGGCTCTGTTGTTTTATCTTTGCATGACTGCAGTAAATCTGTACCTGGGCAGATGCAACTGAATTGCTGCATTACAATATAAGAAGTAGGGAAGTAGGGTAAACATTGATTCTGTAAGCACTGCCATGAGGAGTTGTATTAGAATTCAGTGGGATGACTCAGAGTGGTGAGTACAATGTCAGTACCAAGACTTCATAATGTAGGGCCTGATTCTGTAACCTTTACAATAAGAAGCTGTAAACTGAGTGGACAAATTCTGTGTCTAAATTTATGTATGTGCAGGCACACACTTTAATACATATTACACCCAAAAATATGTTAAACATTAAGGTTGCAAAGATAAGCACTCAAAAGTGAAGAAACATCAGAATTAAGATTGCCTAATTTTTTAAACAAAACAGCCTAAAAAAAAAAAGAAATTCCATCATGTGGCATCCCACATGGGTCATGAGCACAGCTGGAAGCGTTAGATCCACCGCACAGACCTCTGCTACTTGAAGTAAATAATAGCAGTAATCGGTTGTAATCTTCTATGTGGACAAGCACCACCGGGAGATGAGATTTGCCAAAGGGTTTCACAAATACCTGTTGACAGCAGAGGTAAGATGAGACTCTGGAATCTCAGGTTCCAGTCCACGGTGGGGATGCTCTTTTGGACATACTCTTCTGCTTGTTTTCCCCCGAGCGTGATCCCTTCTGCCCCTTTGCCCCTAACTAGACCCTGTCTAGTCATGTCTCTTTACCACCCCATCTCCTTGTTCCAGTGCTAGTCTCTTTACCTAGACCAGCAGTTCTCAACCTGGGGTCCGAGGCCCATGGGGGGCTGTGAGCAGATTTCTGGGGGTCTGCCAAGCAGAACCAACATTAGACTCACTGGGGTCCAGAGCAGAAAGCTGAAGCCCTGCCACCCCCAAGCCCTGCCACACGGGGCTGAAGCTAAAGCCTGAGCAACTTAGCTACACTGGTCTGTGTGGCATTTGCCCTGCTTGCTAGTTCCCAATGCTGGCCCTGGCTTTTATATGCAGAAAAACAGTTGTTGTGGCACAGGTGGGCTGTGGAGTTTTTATAGCATGTTGTGAAAGGGAGGGCTCAGAAAGAAAAAGGTTGAGATTCCCTGACCTAGACAGTATCTGTCTCCACTTCTCAGGTTTCTTATCCCAGTCCCAGACTTTCTCTCTCCCCTCCTAGACTCAGTTTTCTTGTCCAGCTATTTCCAGTTCCCTCCACCTCTGATCCTTGTCCCCAATTTTGTTGTCTAGCCCCTCTTAGTTCCCAGTCACACCCCATTCCTCATTTGATCTTTCTCTTCCCCCTCAACCCAAGTTCCAATCACTCTTATGCTCATATTCCATGTTCCCTGGTGGCTGTCTCCCTCCCATGGTTCCTCATCCAGTTTGTGTCCTCACCGTGGCTCCTTCTCACAGTTTCTTTTCCCAGTGTCCCCTGCCACTTACCAGTTCCCTCCCTACCCCAAGTCCTTGTTCTGTGTCACTAACCAAGTCTGGATCCTGTCCCCTTTGCATTTGAATTAGGCAGCTTCCTCTCCCATGCTGCCTGGATGTCAGCAGGGGGTTACTGAAGGAACAAGAGAGACAGGCTTCCTGCTCTTAATACTGGTGCTCTGATACTGAGCTGGCACTGCTGCTGCAACAGCCAGGAACTGCAATTACAGGGAAAGTCTCCTCACCCCTCTGCACCTCAGGCTGGAGCACGCTCACCCCTCTGCCAAATTTCAAGCTCCTGCTCCAAAGCATGGGGTACTAGGGCTTCTCAAAAGGTCACTAGGATTTAACATAGACAGAACAATCTCTTTTTATTCTGGTCTCAGTCTTGGAAATGGATGAACTCTTTTGGCCAAAATTTTCCTGAGGCAGAACGATACCTAGTGTGGAAAATTTCTGCCCAGTCCCTTTAAAGTTTGGCAATATTTTATGTAACCAAAAACAGAGTCTTATAATGGGAAGTATCGGGCATTGTTAATACCAGACCTGCCTATAGTACATACACGCACACGCACACGCACACACATTACATTTCTGAAACTTGCACCATCCTTAAATAATTGGCTTGCACCTTCTTAATGTGTGTTTTACAAATTAAGGGCCTGATCTCACATGCACATATCCACTGGGAGACCGTGTGTATATGCACATTATTAGAATGCTCAGGATAGAACAGGGAGATATATAAAATGGAATCATTTTACTGGCAACGGAGATTAAAAATGAAATATGATCGTAGCTCGTCTATATAAATATAAAATAAATGTTCTTGAAAAATAAACCAGAATCGTGAGTAAGGTTTTCACTTGGAATTGTATTTCAGTTGTAGTAAAAGTAAATGTTCAGCTATGTATTTTAAAATTAGCTCTGTTTCTGTATGTGGTGGTAGAGCATATCCTGAGCTACCATCCAGGGGACAGACCAGTATGGATATTGTGCCAAGCTTGGCCTGGCCAGGGATGTGTCAGCTAATGAAAAGGTCAGCAGGGAGTGGAAGAGATCTCCTGCCTGCTTTGCTGACTAGCTCATTGGTGGGTGGGGAGGGAGGAAAGAGAGAAGAGTCACTGTTGCAGTGCTCTAACACAACTAGTACTCTGGCCAGGATGGCTGGAGCTTCATGTGGAAGTACCTTGGCTTGATATGTGCAGGAAAGAAGATGGAAACAGAGGATCAAGGGGAAAAGAGGAGACCGGAGAGTATGAGGGAGAGTGTTAAATAGAGTGAGATGGGAAAGTATAGTTAAGAGGAGGGAAAATTGACTAAATGTGAGGAATTTATGTTCGTACAATACAGACATATGAATTTATTTTCTGTCATGGTAATATCACAAGTTAAATTCGCTGGGCACATGGCAGCATACCACAATTGATAGGAAAGTAAAAAACCTTCCTCTGATGTTCCGAGGATGGTCCTTGACTGGCTACTGAAGTAAAGATACAGTATTGTGAAATTTCTCCTGCTGATATTTCTGAAACAATGTACTATGCCTGATAGGAGAACTCTTGTGGTTTTGTTAGAGCAAATTATAATCGATTGATAAAATTGTCACGTATATTCGTATAAAGTCTGAAATTTGACATTTTTAGTTTCTGGGTTACCCCATCCCCTTACTCTGACTTTCATCCAGAATCACAATTTTTTCTAAGATGTCCAAGTCTGTCTCCTTTTTCCAAGATGAACTTTGTCCACTGTTATAGTGGACTGAGAGCATGAATGACACTTTGGTCTTTCTGACCCATTTTCAGGTGTTCTCAGTCTTTGTTGCTGCCCTTAAAACACATTTTAATCTTTTATGTGGGGGTAGGGGAGCTGTTCACACATCTTGTTCGGAGCGTTATAAATCCTGACATACAACTTACTTCAGTATTCTAAATGGGCAGTTACATAGGAACTTTTGGTCCTTGATTCAAATTAATATCAGTTTTTACTATATGTAGCATTCAAAAAACACCCATAACTTGAAATGGAGGAAACGTGAATGTGAGAGCTGTGATTGTAATGCAGTTGTTTTAATAGCTATGGCTCCTCCAGCACAGCAGAATAATTGCTTTACAGAATACTTGCTACCTGAGGAAAGTGTGGGCGAGGCATGTAAACGATAAACTGAGACTTCAATTGACCGCATGCTATTAGATGCTTGTCTACTCTACCACTGAACAGCGTGGCTTTCAGCTGTATGTTGCAGTGGAACTGTGGGTCACATCTAATGTGATACTGTGTGTAATCTGTAAGGTACAGAACAAGTGACAATATAGTGAGGAAAAACAAAAGAGGCCACAGTAATGACTCCACCATCTGTACCAAAGCCAGAAGTATAAGAACGCTGCTTTTATCTCTGACGCAGCCTTGCTGCTTTAAAATTTCTGTTCTGCGTTTTAAGTGGTTTTGAAGCAAAGATTTCAGTTTTCATTGACTCGTTCAGTTGGGGAGAAAAGCAAGTGAAATAAAGTTGAAAAGGCTAGCTGCACTGACATCCAGTCTTTAATACCTTAGGAGTCTAATGTGATATATATTGGCATATGGCACAAAAACTAAGCAGTAACTCTCCTTCACACAGTGGGAAATTCACTTATCCAGAAGAGTTCAGAGTTTTGTATCTTAAAAAGAAATTGTATTTTTTCCCCCCAATAACCGTTATTATACATGTTAAGATGAGGCAATCTAATCACACATCCACAGATCTGCTAAACAAAGGATCATTCTGGGAAGCATGCTCCTTATACACTCACAGCATTGCACAATTAGCCAGTAGCATGATTTCAGGAAGAGTGGTGGATTTTCTCCAGCTGAGACACAGGAAATACTAACTAACAAATATTCTATGAATGCTGATCAGGAGTTGCCTGTCTACATTTTGTAAGTGAAAGGGAGAACATTGCTTAAGCAATACGGTCTTGTTGATTTATGTATTTATATATAGCTTCTATCAATAGCCATGGTGCTAGCCACAGCATAATAACTCCAGGCTTGCGAGTTATTTCTGGGTTCTATTCCCAAGGAAACTGAGGAACGCGCTTCCTTTGTAGCTACTATACCTCAACTTCCTGGCCTTTTAAAAGGGAGAGTCTATTCCTCTAATTCACAGGTGTACTGTGAAACCTCCATAAACTGTTAAATACTTTTAGTTCCTTAGAAGAAAGACACTGTAAAAAGGTCAAAATACATATGTTTATAGTATAAAATTTATACTTGGATCCTTATGTTATCTCTGCACTGTTAATAGGTTGCTTTTAAATCACAGAAGAATAGTTTCTAATGTTTTGTGTTACCATATAGATTAGATGTTTGTATCTAAATCACTTGTTAGAAGTCAGAGAAAAGACTCATAGCAACCCGCAAGTGGGTACCATCTTACACAGTCAAGGCTTAGGACTAGACACAAAGCCTGGAAACGTGATGGCTTTTTAAATTAAATTCCTTTTACAAGAGCAGTTTAAAATATTTTTGTCAGCTTTAATAATAATGAGCTCATTTAGTGCTGAGATGAGTGATAATTATGAATTGATCATGAGTCATCAGGCTATGATGTTGCCTGGACTGCAGATTTTATTTGTTACAAATGAAATTGTTCACCACGGAGGCTATTTTGTGCATGCTAATTATATGGAGTTCCACCGGACAGGTTTTTTTAAGGTTGATCTTGCCCTCAAGGCACTTCACATTTCTGTCCTTCCCTCTAGTTTGCTCTTATGTCACACCTGTACTTTTACACTGTCAGTGGCGCGAGCTTGATTATTTCTTGCATATAAACGTTGCCATATCTTCTGTCCGCCTCTCATCGATAAACCTGTTTCCTGAGATGAAGGAGCTCCTGATCCCTTTGCCAGACACCGTTCTGCCACAGTGCGTAGAGGAACTCAATCGCTCAGTAATAGCTTGTGGGATGGATGGAGGGGAATGTTGGCACTTGCTTTATCAGTTTAATGGGTTGCAGGAATTGTAACTGGATATTAAAAATTTTATCCTTCTCCTCTGACTCTTTGTATCTCACTTTTCTTCTTAGACTCTTATTCATTAGAGCACTTACACACCTTCTTCACTTTAAATACATGAACAGTCCCTTTGTGTTCAGTTGGATGACTCCATGGGCTTAAAGTCATGTGTGCACTTAAGTACTTTTTTGGATTTAGGACTTAGCGTAAATTTAGCTGAGAAGGGACAGCATCTTCCCATGTGTTTTGAAGAACATCTTGCACAATGGATATTATCATAATATAAATATTCAAAAACTGCACCACTTATTCTTTCTGTTGTGGTATTAATGTAGGTACTGATTCTGACTCTGATCCTGAAAAGATTTGGGTGCATGCATGATTATATGCATGTCATTAGTCCCACTGACCAAATTCTGTACGTGATTAAGTTTTACCAGGTGGCCCTCTGAAAGATGCTGAGCGGCTACAGCTGCTTTTAAGACTGGCAGGCCTGATCTTGCTGTTGCTGATGTAGCAATGTGGATTAGTGCCTAGGACTGGGGTGCTTAATAATAATACTTATTACAGGAAAGCACCCATTGACTTCAATAGTGCAGAACTGAGCTTTTTCAATTTGTAATGTTGGTACTCAGTGCTTCTCAGGATCCAACTCTGTACAGAGTAACAGGGTATGTCTTCACTACAAACTTATGTCGATTGTGTTGAGGTCGATTTTGTAAAGCAGACTGTATAAAATCGATTTTGTGCGTCCCCACAAAAGACAGTAAGTCAGCAGCGTTCATCCACACTACAGTGGAAAGTGTCGACATAGCGAGTGGTGCACTGTGAGTACCTATCCCACAGTTCCCAGAGTCCCAGCAGACGCCATTTTGAGCTTTCTCCGTTAAGAAACCCACCTACCCTGCAGTGCCCCTCCCGCTGTGAAAGCAACTGCAAACAGTCATTTCGCGCGCTTTTGCTGCCTGCACTGACGCCATAGCTGTGCAAGCATGGAGCCTGCTCAGGTAACCGCTGCAGTAATGGCCGTTGTGAATAACTCATGCATCTTTGTGGACTTTATGCTGCATCATATGCAGAAGAAGGCGATCGGGAGACGACTGTGCTATCAGAAGAGTGACAACAGTGATGAGGACATGGACACTGATGTTTTTGAAAGTAAGGGGTCCAACAACCTGTCAATTTTGGTGGCAATGGGGCAGGCTCATGCTATGGAACACCGAATCTGGGCCAGGGAAACAGGCACTGACTGGTGGGATCGCATAGTGCTGCGGGTCTGGGATGACTTGCAGTGGCTCAGAAACTTTCGCATGAGAGAGGGCATGTTCATGGAACTTTGTGACTTGCTTTCCCCTGCCCTCCAGCGCGAGAATACCAAAATGAGAGCAGCCCTCACAGTTCAGAAGTGAGTGGCGATAGCCCTCTGGAAGCTTGCAACGCCAGATAGCTACCGGTCAGTCGCGAATCAATTTGGAGTGGGTAAATCTACAGTGAGGGCTGCTGTGATGCAAGTAACCGGGGCAATCCTTGATCTGCTGCTATCCAGGGTTGTATGTCTGGGAAACGTGCAGGCTATAGTAGATGGCTTTGTCACGCTAGGATTCCCTAACTGGGGGGGGGGGGG